>OX123205.2:25891134-26491134 GCA_944739405.2 Euclidia mi
TTATCCTTTTAGAGGAGTTCGGTATTGTCAACCTTTTTCTATTGCAATGGTTGGGGTAGTCAATCCGAGGGTGCGTGGTGGGTTCCTCTTTCCTTCCATTGGGTTACAATTTTAATAAGGTAAATCAATAATTTTGTTTCGTGAGGAGGTTGAATATACAACAAAAAAGTCTAGTATTAGTTAAAAGGAACAACCACGTGGGGTTCAGACAAAAAAAATCACAACAATCTGGATGTACCCATTTACCGAAAAAGCTAAGAGCACTATCTTCGCAATTTCAAAAACCACACCACTTTCCAAGCACTAGAAAAAACAGGCGAGATTAAGCTAAAAATATGTTTTTGCACTTGCCACTTGCAATTAAAAGTTAAAAAATTCGGAAGAAAACCGGGAGACATTTTAATCCGATAGATAGAGGAAAACTGGAAAGTATAAGCCAAAGAACTAGCGCCAAAGTGGCTCTATCTGAAGTTTCCATCACCAGACTTTGAAGAAACTTATTTCTTTTACTGAGGACCTTTTGAGGAGGTTAAGTTGTATATTGGGTCTGTGGTTAACAATTGCGATAACTTTAATATTAATGTAATGGATCCCAGTGTAAGGGCGGCTTAAATATTCAAAGTGTTACAAACTCATTTCTTTAGTTAGGTGTCCGAGGCGACTAAAAAGATACGAAGCAAATAGTTCGGGAAAAGAATGAAAATTGACATGAAATCCTATGCCAAGCCATCTCGCCAGTATGGTATAGTAGGCCCGATCCTACTATTGACTCACAATGCTATTGAGAACCAAATTAGGTGACGGATCTCCGTGTAATGGCGGATTTAAAATACCTACAAAGTGTCACTTACTCATATTATTATTTTGTTTCTGTATGTGTTCTATGGATAACATGAAGCAAATGCTATTTGCTTCATGTAAATTTTTTTGTTGTAATTGCTTTGTCTTCGAGAAAAGACGGAAAACTCAACTTCAAATCGTATAGTCTCGCCAGCGTGTTATATCTAGTAAGCCAAATCCTCCTATTGACTTGTGACGCATATTAGGAGATACCTATGACCAGCTAGACGTATAAAATAATTTATAAGTGTAATTAAAACTTGCCTATTATGATGACGTGTTAAGTTCATAGCTACAAGTCGTAACCAGGATGAAAAACAAAACATGAAACAGAATTATGTATGGATGTCCATAAGCGGTTATTATCAATGTTTTTGCACACAGATACAGATAATCTCTAACACAAACGCACGTAGATCTATAACCTTATTAAATTTTATTCCCCTGTTTAGCTTGTATCTAAATCTATGATAAATCTTATTAAGTTTGAAAATCATTCGTTTCTTTGTTTGCCTTTTATTTTTTCGTAATTTGAATATAGTATAGAGTCGTATTTATCGTAATAGTTAAATATAACAGGTATCATAATATAATAGCCTGTCACTGTTACAAAATAACTGAAATAACAGTTACTGCTAGCTACTGCTCCTCTCAACAGTGCCTGTCACAAGTGGTTCTCTTGATTAAGCATTTAAGTTTTACCTTTGTTAGAAGAGGATGGAATCTATTACTGTGAAAGACGACATAGATAGAACTGTTGTAATTTATAATAACACAAATCACACATTGTATGAACAACACCTGTTATTTTGTAACAAATATTTGGAACTGTTATTTAAGTGTATGTAACAAATGGAACAGACTGATATGCGATTACCTATTACGACCCACTCCTACTGACGTCATCAATAGAGTAGCCATGCATCGGGATTACCCCGGACTTAACATTAGTGGTACTGTTGAAAATTTATGATACGCCGTATTAAAATTGACATGCCGGATTAATTTTTAGAAAGGTCCGATAATTTATTGGTGATAAATGATAGTGTTACATTTTAGCGGTTTGTGTCTAAAGGCTAAATGAATTAGTGGTTTCGTTTCACACGAGTTTATTAGCGTTGTAATAGAGTTTTCAAATTATATTTAAAATATTCACACTAACGTGATATAGTCCTAAAATACGTAGGTAATGTAACCTTCAACCACGTAAGTAAGACATGTTGTTGACTGCGCGGATGACGCAGTGGTTAAAGTGGTCGCAAGAAAAGATAATAAAATAGTACGAATAGCACAATACGTTACGTCATAAATATCGCCTCGTTCCCCACGCTAAAGTGGAGCTGGGCGAGACATATCTGTCGCATGTAAGGTGAGAAATTGGCTAAATTGACAACCCTATGGATTCCCTTAACGAAAAGTGCCAGATTGGCAGGCCTATACGTAGATAGTGGCATAACCTAGACTCTTTTAAGAAGGATTAGTTGCAAGACAAAATGAAAGGTAAATAGTAGAGTGCAAAGGCCTTTGCACTACAGCGGGACACAAAGCCTCAAATAAAAGTATTGGCTTTATTTATTAACAATAACCAAACATTTAATATAATTATGTTGGAGTCACATAAATATATATACGAAACAGCCTCTCTCGGCAACCAAATCTGTAAATACATTTATTATGCAAAATAATGCACGATCATATTTCAATAAATCAAAAAAAAAAATATTCATCGTAGTATTTGAATTGTAATTCCATAATTTTATGGTTGATAAAAGAGAATATTTCTTTGAAAACGTTTAAAGCGAATGAAACAATATAGCTGATTGCGCACGTTCAATTTCAATAGAACATTTTACGCAAAGAGAATACAACAATTGTATCGCATATTTCACAAAACTGTCAGTTTGTGTAGCCAACGATATATTCGACGTGTTTTATATAAAATCTCGTTGAAATATGTTTACTGAAATGCTATTGTTATTATTTCGTTCGCAGAATAAATGTCGGTTTTTAAACGTTCACTGTGACATTATAAAAGTTTATTTTACGGGTCTTAATCACATTAAGTAGGTATCAAAGGTTTTGGTAAAAGGACTGTCCGTCCACTATCGCTACCATTGCAAGCCGGACGAAAAGACACATCGAAGAGAAACAGAGATCATCATCATCATCTTCCTAGCGTTATCCCAGTTTCAACCTGTGGTCCGCTTGCTAGTCTAACCGGATTTGGCTGAATATTAGCTTTTCCGCCGAGAGACTGCTTGTTTGACCTCCGCAACCCGAAGGGATAGCGATATTCCATGGTTTAGGCTGGTGCCAGTTTATTAAGAAGGTACTGACGCCCTGTAACGACTGTCAAAGATCTTCATGAAAACCGGGACCGACGGCTCAACGTGATTTCCGAGGCACGAGACAAGCGATAATTAACAATTTAATACGCACATAACTCCAAAAAGTCATTGGTACGCGCCGTGGACTCGAACCCTCTGCATGGCAGTCCGTTGGTATCTCCACTAGGCTATCGCCTATCGAAGAGAAACAGAGATATTTATGGTATAATGGATTATAACCTAACTAAAGCAGTTAAATAAACTTTTAGGATGATGTAAAATAGCAAATGTTCAAAATCTTCTATCGATCAGCGTTCTATATTACCTGTAACAACAAATAGGTTAATTTCTTACTTAGAAAGATATCTCCAACCGCGCGGCGGCCGTTTGAACTACTACACTATACGTGCAGTCAAAGCACTATAATAATGATACATATTTTGTATTTTAAATATGATTTATTTATTTATTTTTATTTATAGTCTCACGCCATTATTTTTAGGTCCCACGTATTAGGGGGCGAGCCCATTGCCGTTACCGGGCACATCACCAGACTCCGGGCTGCTACTGAGTATTCGGAAAAACCCAGTAACACTTTTGCCCGACCCGGGAATCGAACACGGGACCTCCGATCAGCAGTCGCATACGATATCCACTGGACCACGAAGGCAGTCTCTTTTTTTTAATATGATGAGTTCTAGTTTAGCTCAAAATTAAACATCTGTATGAAGATGAAGTTTGTGCCGGACATTAATAGATTTATCATTTTAGAGTCCGGGGTTCACTTATTGGTCTAACTGGATTTGACAGCATATTTACCACAGAGCGACAACCATCTGACCTCTGCAACCTATAGGATAAGAGATATTAGATGGTTGAGACTAGTGTCCATACATTCAGGTATATCGACTCTCCATAGCGACTGTCAAAGATCTTCACGTACTCTACGTGGTTCTGAGCAAACGATATATTAAAAAAAAAAAAAACTTCTAATAAGTTAATTTTGTAACCCTCAAAAATATTTGCAATATAAATCATAATTTATTTACCATTTTAAAAGTTTGATGTCATATAGCAAATGAATATTGCAGAATGTTGCCTTATACCTCCCTTCCCACAATTTTAATCAGCCTTATTCAAAGAGCACTATGTAGTATGGTAGCGATTATTAATGACAGCACATTACATCCATGCAACAATCAAACAAGGGTGTCAGGAACAAATGAAATCCATACGGATAATGGCCTCAACCATTATCCGTATTAATGAAATACCGAGGGCACCCTCATTTTCTACATTTGTCCGCATGCTTTATACGTCATAATGACAGCAACGGGAATGTCCGCAATAACCCAGGATATATGGTCACCCCAGTAAGTTATGGAAAGAACTAAGATCGGTTGCATGTTACGTAATACCGTAAGTTACTGGTTATGATGTGGTAACTTTCCTATGAGGTTTTGTGGTGTGTAGGGGAAAATATTATGGTCATCACCTTTTACGCGGTGAAAATATTTTATTTTGGGCGTGGTAGATATAATGTTAGAAGATGGTGTCTAATAACATGATTTAGTTGTGTGTGGTAAGTGATACCTGAGTGGGGTAATAGTTTATCGCGGGGGAAAATATGCTATATTACAGAAAATAGTCAGATAAGATGATTAATCGTTAGCATATTGGATTTTCGTTGCGATTGCCTTCGGTTTCGATTCTAATTCTGTGGGGATGACGAAATTAATTGAAATGGACGACTGAACTAAATTGAGCAATAAGTGTGAAAACTAAATTAAATCTTTAATGTTATACGTTTTATAACTTATCTATATTTATATACATCCAGATCATATAGTATTGTTTGTGTATTTAAATGAAGTTTATTATGCAATCAGGCAAAACACCCACCTGAATTGCTTGGACAGAATTTGAATTAATTTTAGGCAACATGGCATTTAGAACATACAATGTTGGTAAACTTGACCTTTGTACTTATGCATACACAGGTTTATTTTATCGAAAACCACACGAAAATAGACGAAGCAAGAAGCTATAATTATAATTCGTTTATGGTAGAAGTAGAACAGTAGTATTTATCATCAGTTTATTATTATTAAATTAAATGTATATTATCTATCCTGTTTTAATCAATACTTACGGCACCGACAGTATTGAATTAGAATATATAATATCTGCCAACCCGAACTTGGTCAGCGTGGTGGACTATAGCCTTACCCTTTTCATAGTGAGAAGAAGCCCGTGCCCAGCAGTGGGAGAGTATATATACAGGGCTGATGATGATGATGACTCCCAATAACGATACTCGCGTAATCGGAGACCCATGCGAGTAAACCCATGAGCAAAGTCTTGGGACGTTTAAAAACTTGATCTTTTTTGTGCTATCGCTACAAGGTGGTGTTGGTGTGATGAGCCAATTAGCGATGCTTGATCGCAACATTTGTCTTTAATTATAACAACTCGAGCTTCGTCAATGCACTGTACGGGCTTATAACTTCATTTGATGTAACAAAGCGTTTTAACAAGTTTGTAAGTTGAATTGTTTTTCTCACATGTGTTAGTTTACGAAAGCCTTTTTGTGTGGTAACAGTAATTACTATGGTGAAAGAGAGATATTGCGCTAGTTATATCACAATACTCAAATATAGTTAGAGACTTTTGATGTTAATGTATAAGTTATCCTTAAAAGATTGGCAGTTCTTTTCGCTCGTTAGCGAATTTTTGTGATTAAATAAATCTTAAGTTTCAGGGGTAGTACAGGCTGAAAATACCGCGACGTAAGTAATTACATCTAGTTTTTGCATTAAAATGTTGTGCATTCAATAACATCGAATCCAACCCATGACAAATAATAACTTGAGAGATAAGTATGGATTTAAAAAAAAAGCCCGCCGGTGTACGTAACGGACTGCCGAGACGGTGGTCTCAGGTTAGATCCCCAGGGACCTCGGGCACACACCTCTGACTTTTCGAAGTTATTTGTTTATGAAAATGTTAATTAACGCTCGCTTAATAGTGTGCCCGGTAGATAGCAATAGGCTCGCCCCCTATTACATTCGGATTGAAACATAACTGGCCAAGTGCGGTTGCGTAATACACCTCTGCTCGCCGCAACTCGAAGGTAATATTTCAAAATCGATGTAGAGTCCTTTAAATCGGTCGGGTCGTTTAAGTCGTAGTTACGAATTTCAAAAACCAAAACAACTTTATTAGAGGTGTGACAAAATAACATCGAAGGAACTCGAAGGTAATATTTCAAAATCGATTTGGATTCCTTTAAATCGGAGTCAATTTCAGGTAGAGCAGGTAGTTATGATTGTAATTTAAATAAGTAAGGGCTGACCGGGATCGTTATAAATTTACGTCGAATATAATGGGCGTGTTACTACTATAATCATCTGTTTCGACAGAATAACTTATTTTGAGCATTTAACGGCTGGCGCACAATGTATAATATAGGTTTTGATCGTTTGAGGTTGTATGTCGTTCAGGTACTTCTGAGAATGTCTTGTAAGGGATTATTTATGTGAGATATAAAATATTTCTGACGTCTTTAAATCTGAATTCTTATAAACTTTGATTACTGTTAAGTAGGTATAGGTATTTAGAATTTCGCCATCGTTTTCTTTTAAGGCGTCGAACAAAGCGGTGAACGGGGCAGTACAATAAAACATTGATTGGTAATATACTTATGATAGATATAAAAGATTAATCTCGTTTGTAGGTAAATATAAATTTTCAGGGTATGTCCGTACTGCCCGTTATTTTTTTCATTCCACAAATAACGAATTTACTTCCAACTCATTTAATATTGTCAAACGAGATTAATTCCAGTTCCTGATATAACTAAACCACCCCGAACCATACCGTTTTATGTTATAATTTCCCCATAAATTACTGTCGACAGGCCTATCACGATCCCATGGCATTTATAGCGAGATGGTGGTCTGATCATAAAGTAAGGAAGTAATAGAGACTGCATTAAAATAGCAACTTTACCCAATATATTTACTTCACTCTGACTTATGATTTTTTTCTCATGTAAGAGAAATAACAAATGTCATGTCGTATCTTCGAAATTGTCGTAAATTAAAACTATACTAGTGATGTGCTTATTCAAAATGAATTTCGATAAAATATCGATAATGATTGCAATAAATCCTTAGATTTGGTTTACTCAGAATGAATATCAATTAAATGTTGATAAATCCTCAGATAAAGTAAAATTTGTGAATAAATCCAGCTTATACTTAAACACTAGTAAATAAGATACGATAAAAAAAATATTTTTAAATTACCTTTTTAAGGTGAATACAAGCAATTGATATTCATGATATCACTAATAATCACTACCTATATGCAATGACGAGATCATTACCACGTAATGGTTTTCGAATATAAAACGAAGAAGAAAATTATCACGATCGTCAAGTGTTCAAGTCTAAAATCTTCCAAACTAAATTAGGCCTTCTCAAATTGAAGGGAGGCACGAGCCCAGTATGCTCAGTTACATAATTATATTAAATCACCAATTGAGAGCAGGCTGCAGTAATAAGTGAGTTAACTAATAGATTAGAAATAAAATTTAACTTCAGGGTCAATTTTAAATAAAATATTTCACACATAATGAATCACATTTATTTAAGGTAAAATAGAAAAAGTCACGGACAGTGTCATTGGCTTAGTTAGAAAACTCATCTTTACAAAATCATATTATATATACAGGTCAAATTAATAACGCCCTTATAGATACGCCTCGGTCTAAAAAAAGTGAGAAATAAAATAATTTTAAAAAATTAACCAGTAGCCCGCATGGTGCGTAAGAAAGAAAATAAAATTGTGTGTTACTTCTAACTGGCACCAAACTCAAAATGTGTTGTTGTTAAAAATATTAGTTTTTCTGCTGCCTAGTGCGAGCATCTTTAGATGATGGTAAAGGCTCTTGGCGATTAGTCCATTTACTGACACAACTATCGGCACAATTGTCGCCGAGTTCACATCCCACATATCGACAATCTCATGAGGTGGGCCCAAATATTTGAACTCCTTCTCTTTTTCTGCTTTTACGAGATTGCTGTCATGCGATATGGTAATAACGTCTATCAATGCGAGTCGCTCTGCTCGGTCGATCACTACAATATCACGCTTATTGGCATTAAACCTGTCTGTAATGATAGACCTATACCAGGACAACAACGTAAGGCCATTTTTTCGAGAACTGGGTCGGGCACATATCTGTATCTGTAGTACGGTGAACCAATGAGATTATATTTAAGGACTAGTTGCTGATGGATTATCTTGGCCACTTGATTGTATCTGTGGAAATACTGGCCATTGCCAAAACTAGAACAACCGGATACTATATGTCTGAAGGATTCCCTGGGCTGGTGACATGCCCGCCATATGTCAATCGCACCGTCCCTCAGTATATACTATCGGTAGTTATTTGTCTGACAATTTCGCCCATAATTATGAAGACAAAACCTTTAGTTTTACCGAAGGGAATAATAGATATAAGAGAATAGAATATTAATGAGAATTATTGCACAAACCTGCAGTACTGCGGGTTTATGTAATCATTTTTATAAAAGTAAAAGACAGAGGAGGATTAGTCTCACCATCAAAATATGTATAACATATTTTTAAAGTTACAGTAAAGGTTGTACGTGAAGGCAGCGATAGCCTGTGTGCGATAGCTGAAAGTTTGTGATGATTGATGAAAACACTTTTCTTGAGATATATAATTGTATTCACGTATATTTATTTTTCAAAGAAATATTGCAGTATAGCTTCTACATCACAATAGTGCACAGGCTTCCTTTTTTTTGCAATAACTGTCACCCACATCGGCGAATACGTGGGCCGAAGCTAGTCTGTAAAATAAAAGTATCGATAAAGTTATAACGTCACTATGTTTATGCGTCACAATCTTTATACGAATAAATCAAAATGTCTATGAACGAAGTACCAAAGTTTCAAATGAAGTTCTATTAAATTTTGACGGGTAATGGGGCCCAACGCGGTGACCTATGTCAGACCTTTGAGTGATGGGATTCCTCCGTCTATTAACATAATATATATAGTCTAAGGGTCTGATAAACCCCTTTGATTTTATGGGAAACGATCATGGGGTTTCAAGACTTGGTTTTATAGTACAGTTACGGCGTCAATTTAATCTTTATTGCTTTGTATTTTAGTATTTCGGTAAAACACGGTAGGAGGTAGATATAATTGAAATTTATATCCTATAATGGCTACGACATAAGTTCTGAAAATCTGAAATTCTCCTTGCTGAAATATACATGATTATTTTTTATGCTCCCATTCCTTGATAGGTCAACACCATTGTGCTATAAAAAGTTAGCTTTTAAGAAACGTACAAATAAAGCCATAAAATCTCAGAAACTATTTTCTTACCAAAGGCAATACCAGAACATGATACTTTTGATGCAAACATGATTACTCTACCCTTCATTTGCTTTGCCCTCATTGCTTTAAATCTTAACAGATGAAATAGAACATTAATTAGACAATAATATAATTATTAAATTAAAACTTTTCTCAACAGTTAAACTCACCCTTTTAGGCTTACAACTGCTGCGGAATGCAGGGTGGCAATACATCATATTTAATTTGATTATGAGTCGGAATAATTACTTCTCTGGAATTTGGAATGGTCTGGTTTACACTTTGTTTGAGCCGAGTCAAAACAATTGTCCTGTCGGCTTTATGCATGTATATGTTTGTTTTTAGAATATTAACTAACATCTACGAGTCTTTTATTTTCTTCGACTTATGAGCTTACAGTGCTGCATAATTCCGCCTCTACTGATTCTAAAATGTGTCTTTTTAAATTATATTTAACCCTTGGACTTCCAGTCAATGAATAATTTCTATACGTAAGCATTTTCTCTCGCCATTTATTTTCTACAGGAAATTCGAAAGTATTTAATCACCGCTTCTAATGTATTTTCCAGCAATATTCACAGCAACTATGTAGTTACAAACATTTGGAACCTCATTATTTACTCTTCTTTGGTAGTAAATTTCATTTTAATCGATACGATAACAAGACATATACATTCTGCCGCTATAGAAATACAATAAATTATTATGTAGTCCGTAAACATGAAGAGAGAATTTAATTCATTTTTATTTGCTTGTTCGGGGATTTTCTGTAGACAATCCTTACATACACTAATAAGCAATACATAAAAAGTAAACAAACATTTCCTGTGCCGTAACACTCATAGACACCCTCAGGACGCGATATCAATCAGCCTATCGCAGTCCACTGCTGGTCATAGGCCTCTCCCAACACGCGCCACAGTACACGGTCCTCAGCTTTCCGCATCCAGTGTGTCCCAGCCACCTTTTTCAGGTCGTCGGTCCACCTAGCCGGGGGCCGCCCTACCTTACGCTTGCCGAGACGTGATCACCACTCTAGGATACGCTTGCTCTATCGGCCATCAGTCCTTCTACAGATATGGCCAGCCCACTGCGACTTGAACCTACTGATTCTGTGAGCTATGTCGGTAACTTTGGTTCTTTGTCGGATAACTTCGTTTCGGATTTTATCCTTCAAAGAGACGCCAAGCATAGCCCGTTCCATAGCTCGCTGCGTGACTTTTAGTTTGTGGACTAGTCCCACTGTGAGTGTCCACGTCTCGGCACCGTACGTCATAACAGGTAGGACGCATTGGTTGAAGACTTTGGTCTTCAGGCATTGCGGTAGAGGCGAAGAGAAAACTCGACGTAGCTTGCCAAACGCTGCCCAACCCAACTGGATCCTGCGGTCGATTTCTTTCTCGAAGTTGTTTCTACCAAGCTGGACTACTTGCCCAAGGTAGACATACTCTTGAACAACTTCAAGCATCGATCCGTCGACATAAACCGGTCCCGGTACAATGTGTTCGTTGAACATAATCTTGGTTTTATCCAAGTTCATGCCGAGACCGACCCGTCGAGAGGCTCCATTTAGGCTGTGCAGCATCTTGCTCAGCTCTGCCAGACCACGATGACGATATCGTCGGCAAACCGAAGTTGGGATATGTATTGCCATTAATGTTAATGCCCCGTCCAGTCCAGTCCAGCGTCTTAAAGACGTCTTCGAGTGCGTTGGTGAAGAGCTTAGGGGATATTACATCCCCCTGCCTCACCCCTCTACGCAACTCAATGAGGCTGGTTTTATTGTCCTGGAGCTGGACGGTCATAGTGGCCGTGTCGTACAAACATCTCAACACCTCGATGTAGCGCCAATCGATGCGACACCGCTGCAGAGCATCCAGAAGCGCCCAGGTTTCGATGGAGTCGAAGGCTTTCTCGTAGTCTACGAAAGCCATACACAGCGGCTGATTGTATTCGTTGGTCTTCTGTACAATCTGCCGAATAAGAAGTAGAAATAAGATTATAATTTAGCGCCAAACATCAAATAGTTATTGTACTAACTAAACTACGAAATAATTAGAGCAGTATCAATTTGGATTCATAAATCACTTGATGCAACGTTGCAAACTCTCAACTATGTACGATCTATTCGTGTCATCTATAATAATAAATAAAGAAACGTAATTTATTTGTTTATTTGTAATACCAATCCAAACCTTAGAACTTGCGTATGAAAGCATTCTTACAACTTGCTTAAAGATTATCACTTTGTGCCTAAATGCTTTTTTACCAGCTAATCTCAGGAACGGCTAGACAGTTTTAGTGACCTCATATGAAGTAGGTACCTATGCCGTTCTTATCAGCATACCTACAATGTTTCTAGATCCAGAAGTTGAGCCGAGCACTATTATGGCAATATTTAAATGTGCTCTGCAATACACGGGGCAAACGACAATTGAATACCCACACCACCTCGATAAGACAATGGTGCGCACCGAGAATTTAGGCCCGATACCCTCTGCTTAGCAGTATATTGGTACCTGTTACCTGCTTGAATAGGTAGCGCTTAATGGACTACAAAAGGGGATGCTGAACCTCCTTTTATAGTCTTTAAGTAAATACTATCTGTGTAAATGCAAAAGTTTTGTATAGTACCCCAAAATTTCCCGTAAGCATCGAGCTTCATAAACATTGACGCTAAAATGCACCGAAGTTAATAGACCACCCTAATAATAATAATAATAAATCATTTATTGTCAGGTAGAAAAACCCATAGATACATACCTCAAAGACTAACATAGGTATATACAATAATTTCATAATAATTAATTAAAGTAGACGCGTGTTGTTGTTAAAGTTTTGTATAGTACCCCAAAATTTCCCGTAAGCATCGAGCTTCATTAACATTAACGCTAAAATGCACCGAAGTTAATAGACCACCCTAATAATAATAATAATAACCCCTCTGGGGCAGTCGTTAACCTCATCTTGAGACTAACGCAATCTCAGAGGGCAGAGTAACAGCTTTCAAACATCACCTTTATCTTGTGATATATATATAACAGGATAGAAAGAAAGCTTACAAACCGCAGGGCAGCTTTGTGGCGAGCTGAATGTGTGTGGCGACACTGCGGTCCCGAATACTTCAGAGGGCCGGTCAGGGCCTCGTCTCCGGCTTGCCTTTATTGGCTGGTTGGAGTGGATTATCAAGAGCGCCTGCAGGACCCTCGACTCTGGCTTGCCTTGGTCGGCCGGCCAGAGGGAAGCCGCAAGAGCTATTTGCTCGAGGGTGGAAGTGTCATTGTCAAGGGCGTAATTATGGGGAAACCCGCTCCGGGTCTCCGTTGTCACGAGGCCCGCGATGGCGAAACCGGTGCCGCACCGCTCTACACCCCTAGCCGCTCACACCGGTGTTGCCCTCTTGTTGTCTTTATGGTAGAGTTTGTATGCCTTGGCGGCTATTTAGAGAGGGCCCATCCAGTGAGTTGGCGAGTCACCGCCTGCCCCTTTTCGACATACTATAAGAGTATTTAGGGCAGGCGCCGTTTTTCATCCATAGTGTTCCCCTAGACCAATCCATTAAACACCCAACCCAATAGCCCAGATTAATAAGGTTCCATACAAGTAGCAATAGTCTTGCACCTGCTGCGGCTAATCCGTGACTGCACTTAATAGTGCAGTGATGGAGGCGCCTTAGTAGGTGTCCCATCACATTCTAGATTAAAACTCTCAAAGGGCCTCTGCGCGTTGGACCTATGTCTCCGTGTACGCCTGCCAAAGGGCCGGTTATTCTTCTAACATCAAAGGTTAAAAGAATAGCCGTGATAGAGAAACAAATAATAATAATAAATCATTTATTGTCAGGTAGAAAAACCCATAGATACATACCTCAAAGACTAACATATATACAATAATTTCATAATAATTAATTAAAGTAGACGCGTGTTGTGGTTTAGACCGTTTTCATGTTAGGCTGCGTGTTATTTCGTAACCTCCCATGAAAACGCTGATATACAACACCTTTCGGCCAAAACTCTTCCTTTAGGCAAGTCTCAAGACGATGAGTCGGCACCCGAACCACGTACGACTTGAAGTTCGTATTATGGCGCGACTCCAATCTCTCGACTCTCAAGGTCCAGTTGGTTTTCGTGCGTAGGTACTCCACGACCTCTTCATCCTTTGTAGAGTGATGCAGCCGAGACACGTAGATCAGTGTGGTTGGTACTGCGGGACGCAGCAGCATGTTAGGTCCCGCTAACCCGGTACCACAAAGATTTCGACAAGTAGGCTTCTTCTTCTTCTTCCTCTCAACCTTGATGAAACCGTCCTTGTCGCACGTTTCCTTTTCTGGGACTCTCAGTTCCACGATCTTGTGATGGGGGTGTTCACGACGCTCTTGTTTACTCTCTTTCTTTTCCTGCCGATTTTCCTTCTTCTTGCATTTGGCAGTAACATCGGTATAAGCAGCTTTAGATTTTGTCGCATCCACATTCGTCACAACCTTGACAGGTGTCGATGACTCGAGGTCAGCAACAGTACACGCGGCGCGTGCATTGCCGCCGTTAGGCGACGCAAGCAAATTCGCTGACGCCAAACTGCCGATCGATGCATTTTGAGCCCCGCGTTGTGTGTGCCCCACTGATATCGTCTTCCTTGAAGTTGGACCTGCATATCTGCAGAATGCTGACCTTGTCCATGGTGTCGATGGCATGTTGAATGAATGCCGACAGCTCGTTGACTATGAGTTGCTGTGAACAACTCATAGCTACAGTATCGGGCGGCGTGTAAGTATAGCCGCTAAATACATTTATAAAAATAACTATTAGCGCGCGTTGCAGCGCACGTACGTCCGCACTCGCGCCCGACACCGAGTTGAATGATAATCTACTACTAATGTCTACCAACTTTACCATTTCGAACTAAACATCGCAGAACGCAACTAAACTGTGGCTAAATATATATCAGTAAATTAACAAATATGCTACAATCAACAAAGTTGTTTTATTGTGATGCAGTGGTCAATTTTGTTACAGAATAAATAGTTACAAAAGGTCCAGTTCAGTTTCAGATCAGGATCCAAGCTTTTATATAGGTGTCATTATCATGCAGCCCTTCACAGGCCACTGCTAGACATAAGCCTTTCCTAATTTGCATCACAATAAGGTGTCACATCACGTGGTTTAGTAGGAATCCTCCTTTTCATTGTGAGTGAAAAGGAGGATGCCTACTTTACCACGCTAGTTAATTAAACTGGTTGGCAAAGTGTTTGATGCTGAGTTTTCCATCTCTTCGCATAGATACAATTTGGTTCGTGTACATTTCATAGGCACCTGTTAAGAAACCCATGAAATGAAATGGAGTAGTAATACTTTGTATTCTTATTTAGTCACTACGTAAATAATCACAGTGTTCAACATGAAATCTTGCTGTAGATAGGTGCTTCAAGTCTGTTTTCTCAATAGGTTTCTTTCAAAAGATCTTTGGAATGGTATACAATACGAATTTTGGAAAGGACGTTATTTGCAGCTTTTGATAAACTTAAATCATACTTCTTTATTAAATCTTCTTTACTAAATCTTAAATCATACATCCTTGGACCACCCAATTAGTATAGATAAGAACCTTGATGAGTATAGGGGTTTAATTATGTAATATAGGAGGTTAATTATTAACAGTAGATAGTAATTGTATACAACTTAGTTCTATGACGTCTAGTCATATCACAACAATTACTTAAACAGCACTGTAATACGAAACTGCTCAATTGTATCAATTACATAATATGCATGTATACGTTGACTTTCTACTATAATGACTGAAATATGATTCTTCGATTAGTGTTCTATAATTCTGAAAATTATTTGTTGACCAATCGGAAACATTTCATCACATTTGGATAGCCTTGTCAATAACAGTGTTTGATAGTCAGATAAGATTAAAGTATTTTGTAGATTTCATACACATTTTGTAATTACGCTTGGCTCTTTTCTTGTCTCTTCAGTTATAAGTACAATAAAAAGTGTAATAGAAAGAACGTGAAGTTAAGATCTTTCGATTTCAATTGGGTTGTCACTACTTTAAGGATGGTACTGGTACTCAGACTATAGACACTACAATTTAAAAAATCGGAATCAATACCACTCACCACATGTAAGATAATTTGTGAGCTAGTATATACCCCAGTAAATACTTCACTCTAGTGCAAAATACCACGAAAATTTAAATAGCTTCCTACAACCATTAGTGTCCCAAAGATATCCACGCAAAAACATGCTACCAACGCGCGCGACTAAGTATAATTTACGCGAACTTATACATCTGTACCAACTTATTCTGTGGCGCCAGTTAACTTTTGCACTTTATGGGTGTACTAACCGTTACTTATTAAGGTCAGAATACATTATTGATAATTTCATTAGAACTTAATTTTAATTCTATTTCAGCTTGCTTCGTTTCTTTTAGTTGCTTTTATGTTTTTAGTTGGAGGGTAGTTGTAATAAATTTAGTCTGACTTTATCTGAATTGTTTTTAGAAGTTAACAAGCAGTTCTGTACGTGATTCCAATAATAATTGCAGATAAATGAGTGAATTTCGTTTTATATTAAGATAATGGCGTAGGTAATATTTTTTTATGCAAATATTACGTATTATATTAGGTGGCGTTGCGGCAAGCATATCGGGGAGTATGCCTTACGTAGTAAGATTAGGTAAGCAAATATTTACCCAATACGCCAACGCTTTTTCTTAGCAACTCTATCTTTCGTTTTTCATTATAATTCGTTTTTCATTATAATATATATACCTAGTCTTGCCATAAATATTGTAACAAAGAAAAATATTTTTTTTATTGCAAATAACATTTATTACTTTGTGTTAGTGTGTTTGTACAGTGTGTTAGTTTAATACATAAATATAAAACAATTTAAAATATAAAAAGCTTATTCGAAGTGGTCTCCATTGGCTGCAATACAGTCCTTTAAACGTTGAGGCCAGTTATCAATAGAAGCACGCACTCTTTTGCATGGGAAAATTCTTCACTGCCAACCGTATGGATTGTTTTAGGGACTCCAAATTATCATGGCGTTTAGAGCAAGCCGTACTCTCTAAAACTGACCATAAATCATAATCTAGCGGATTAAGATCTAGACGACGGCCAGTCTTCAGCTCTGACGAAGGCCGAAACGTTCGTTTCCAACCAAGACTGCGTGGACCGAGCTTTATGATCCGGTGCCGAGTATTGCTGAAAGGATCATACTTGGTTATTGAACATGGTGTTGTTAAGGGGCTTAACTACCTTCTCAAGAATGGTATCAAAATACCATTCTTGAGAAGTGTCGTGTCGTGTCGAATATACTTGTGCCGATGTTACGATACCATTTTCACAAAAATACGGCTCAGTCACTCCTTCATAGCTAACACACCACCAAACCATCACTGAAGTTGGATAATGCCCATATTGCACTCTGTCGACTAATTGGGAAGCTTTCTTAGAGCTTTGAGCATAAATTCGGTCATTATTATTGTCTATATATTATTGTCTGTCTGTCCGTGTGTCACCACCGATTTTCTCAGGAACGGTTGGACCTAGCAAATTGAAATTTATACCAGATACTGAGTCTATGGTTCCCATTAGGTGTATAAAAATCAGGGTCCTGGGTCAACCCGATAAAAAGATCTGGACAAAATTAGACTTTTGCGAAAACTTGTAAGTACCAAAATCAACCTTCATTTTCGACATTTTTTAATTTTCGGAATTTTCCTTTACTTGTGCTGTAAGACCTTGGTTTTAACCAAAATTGACAATTCTAGTTCAACCGTAAGTACCCTATAGGTTTTGGGTCGAAAACCTATATGGTAGTTCCCGTTGAACTAGAATCACAAAAGGAGATGTTTCATTTTTGGCTACAAAATGTACCATACCTTAAAAAATAGGGAAAAATATCAGAAATCAGGGAAAAATATTATTTCAAGAATTTACTCACATTTTAGATCATAGAAAATAAAAATATTTATCTGTTCTTGCCATATTCAATATGGCGGTTTATTGGATTGTAGCATGATCAAGCATGATACCTAATGCGTTCAGAAATTGTACGAGATGAAATGATAGTAGGTAAATAACAAAAATATGTAAAATAAAAATAGTTAAGTATACCTAGCAGCATACTGCGACGACAATAAAAATAATTTAGAATAATCGTTATGAACCTATCTTAAGGTCATTTTTTTTATAAAACCACTGGTCTTACAGGTCCTGTGCATTTCGGCACGAAATATTCGTTTCGATATTTTGATTTAACACTTGACAATTATTTTATGTAAATGTTTTCATAAAAGTCATTTGCAACTGTCACAATATTCCGCCATGATTGTTGAGATAGACGTCAAATACTTTTTAATTTTATTTTCTACATCTTCAAAACTATTTTAAAGTGGATATTTTTAGTTTAATTATGTGTATGGGTTACTTTCCTAGGATTTTTAATATGGTACATGGTGTAGCCAGAGTTCCATACAAAAAGGAAACATCTCCTTTGGCCAAAAGCAGGGTCTTACAGCACAAATAAAGGAAAAATTACAAAAAATAAAAAAGTGGAAAATTTAAGTGTGTCCCCATACATACATAGTAGACTCCATTTAAGATAGTCCTCTAAGTTGTATGGACGCTCATACAGATTTAGAGGACTAGCGTAATTAGCACCAACCTCAAATAAGGTAAAATGCGTACGGAACCCTCGGTGCGCGGGTCAAACTCGCACTTGCCCGAATTTTTTTTGTTAAAGTGTTGCACAATTGTAAAAAAAAATTCATCCGTAAACAAAATTTTTCTGTGATCTCCCTTTGCGTACCGCTTCAGTAGTTGTTTCGATTTTACCACCCTATTCTTTTTTAAATTATCAGTTTAGACATGACCAGTGAGTCTCTTATAGGCTGCAAGTCCTAAGTCATCTTTTAAAATACGCGACATGGTTCTAATGAAATATCGGCACCTCAATAGACAGATCTCTAAGTCTCAGACTCGCGATCTCCGCCAATAAAACACAAAATGTTTTCGTGAGGCGATCGAGCAGAATAAGGGATCCAAAGTGTTCCAGAGGGATCTGTCTGTTGGGCAGAGTCAGCTGGCAAAGCTGAAGACGGAAGATGGCAGAATCGTATCGTCCAGACCTGAGCTCTTAGAGGAGATCGAAAGGTTCTATGGACAGCTATACACGCATACACAACGCAACAACCCGCAAGTACTCCAGCGTCAGAGACCATGGAAGACCTAGGCACAATGCTCGATGGCCTCTGTAATCTCCCAACAAGTAGGTCATAATGATGAACATGGACAAGACGAAAATCATGTCGAACGTCTATGTTGTACCTGCTCCTATTCAGGTTGGGAACTCTACGCTCGAAGTTGTCGACAAGTATATCTACCTGGGACAAGTAGTCCAATTAGGTAGGTCCAACTTCGAGAAGGGGGTCAATCGTCGAATCCAACTCGGTTGGGCAGCGTTCGGGAAGCTACGACATATTTTCTCGTCCGATATCCCGCAGTGTCTCAAGACGAAAGTCTTTGACCAGTGTGTGTTGCCAGTGATGACTTACGGATCAGAGACGTGGTCGCTCACTATGGGCCTTATCAGAAGGCTCAAGGTCACTCAGAGAGGGAGGGAGCTATGCTTGGAGTTTCCCTGCGAGATCGAATCAGAAATGAAGAGATCCGCAGTAGAACCAAAGTCGCCGACATAGCTCTCGGGATAGCCAAGCTGAAGTGGCAGTGGGCAGGGCACATAGCTCGAAGAACCGATGGCCGTTGGGGCAGAAAGGTTCTGGAGTGGCGGCCACGTACCGGACGATGCAGCAGAGGTAGGCCCCCCGCAAGGTGGACCGACGATCTCGTCAAGATCGCGGGAGGCGGTTGGATGCGGGCGGCTCAAGACCGGTCTGTGTGGAGAACCTTGGGGGAGGCCTATGTCCAGCAGTGGACGTCGTTTGCCTGATATGATGATGATGATGACATGGTTCTAGGTGCTGTCTTCATCTCCCGAGATAAAATCTTTTGCTTTCAGACAGGATTTCTTCGAATTCTTTCCCTTACTGCTTTGAACACCTTTTTCGTACGGATACTACGTGGACTATGGGGTGCATAGGGTTCCCACCAAGAACTTAGGGTCCCAAGCCAACCTCACCTGCAAGTGGTGCACCTGCCGATCAACGGACGAGGCTCTGGCAAACAAAGTATCCCGATAAGCGGCAATAGGCTCGCTACCTATTACGTGGGATCAAAACACTGGCGAAAAGTGGGCGTTTAATATGCCTCTGCCTACCCCTTCGGGGAAACAGGCGTGAGACTATGTATGTATGTATGTACTACGTGGACTGCCAGGTCTTTTTCGGTCACAAACAGAGGAGGTCTCATTGTACCTATTAATAGCCCGGTACACAAACATTTGACTAATACCACAGTATAAAGACATGGATTATTTGACTGTGCTAATACCAAGTGTATGGAGAGTTTTAAAAATTGCTTTTGGCTCCATGCCTACTTTGTCTAATGCAATTAAAGCGATTAAATAATCCATTTTAATATCGCAAAATATTGTACAGTGTATTGGCGCCAAAACGAGAAAACACAATAAACAATCGTATAAAAATGACAGATTCCAAATTCAAACGTAATATATATATATTTTTATCGTTACAGTATTTATGGCCAAACAAAGTATATATTGGCAAATTCGCTTGGATGCGAGCGTCTCAAGATCGGTCAATGTGTAGAGTCCTGAGCAACTCAATGTTCAGTAGTGGACTAGACTGAAGTGAAGATACATTGAATTACAAGTTGTATAACCATTGATAGGACGTATGCATAGGATCGCAAACATTTCAAACATAAATAACCCAGTTCAACAACCTTCTACCTACCATCCTCAAATATACAATATCTACGTCATCATACATCACTAATAAACGGTTAAAACACACAGATTTCAGGTCTATTAATTAACCTAAGACGGTCTCGCCTTTTTGGATTACATAACATGCTTTGTGTCTGATCCCTCGTTAGACAGGTAAAGTTAACATTGGGTATTCTATAAGCTATCAATTGAATTGATATGAACTAGTGTTGACTAATGAGCTGCCTTAAATAAGTAAATGCAGTCTACGGATTGAAGTGCTTTAAAGTGACCCTATTTGTGCACGTACTTATAATACGCGTAATTATCCTTTCTAGGACTGTTAAGTATAAAACGCGAAAATTTGTGCGAATAGTCTGATGGTTAGATATAATATATATGTTACTCTTTTACGCAACAGTAAATATTGTTACTTTATGTAGATATTCTGTGAGAGGGTAGTGCAGTGAGTCGGCGCATTTAAACCTAAGTCAGCAAGATTCCACCACGTTAAATATGCGATTCAGACTCATTTACCTTTGCAGACTTTCGCACTGTAAGCCAATAGAAGGATTATGACTACTATAGCACGCTGATCAGACGAATTTGATATCGAGTTTACCGACACTATGTAAGGTTACTAATTGCTAACATTATTATCAGTAACAAGAGTGTTACTGAGTTTTTCTTTCTCAGTTATTGAATTCTCAGTAGCACCACGGAGACTGGCAATGTGCCCGGTAATAGCAATAGGCTCGCCACCATTACGTGGGACCTAAATTTATAATAATTATGGCGAAATGTGGATGTAATAATTACACCTCTGCCTGCCCCTTCGGCAATAGAAACGTGACTCTATAAGAAAACTATCAGTAAACGTATGTATGATGATGATGATATATACGCAAAACGCTTCTCTTTCTCTAAAGGTTTATAAAGACGTGAACATATTTATTTAAAAGCCACTTCACCATCACGGCTCAGATCTCATAATGTTTTAATTGTAGGCACAGATGAGAGAATTAGTATCAGATAGAGCGCATTCGTCCAACTAAGTGTGGCACGTTGACAGCTATGTGTGCGTGACCTTTGGCGACTGGCACTGTACGGACACGCGCGTCTATGTGTGTGTAAAGTTGCCAGATTATGAATAATCTCCCAGTATTTTGCATATAGTTATGTAATATTCTTATATTCATTTGCGGTTTTGAAGAATTTACCATGGATTTAATTAATGCTTTTATAAATACATTTCTTAAATGTAGGTACCGAGTTAAGTTTTAACTACTTCGTAAATCTGTATATATAAACTCCTTGCGTTACTGACTGACTGACAGACAAGCTACAGCCGAAACTACTCGGCGCATGAAGCTGAAATTTAGCATGTATGTTTCTTGGGAACCGTAGGGGTGCACTAAGACGGGCTTTCTCGAAATTCCCACGGGATCGGGCAAAACGAGAAATACGAAAATATGTGCGTGCGAAGCCGCTGGCGTCGATTAGTTGAGAAATAAATAGTATGTATGTACACACGGCACCAAGTCAAGCTAAACAGTTGTTGTACGATTTTGATACTTATTCCCTACGCCATAAGTATGTATGTACACACGGCGCCAAGTCAAGCTAAACAGTTGCTGTACAATTTTGATACTTATTCCCTACGCCTTAAGTATGTATGTACACACGGCGCCAAGTCAAGCTAAACAGTTGCTGTACGATTTTGATACTTATTCCCTACGCCATAAGTATGTATGTACACACGGCGCCAAGTCAAGCTAAACAGTTGCTGTACGATTTTGATACTTATTCCCTACGCCATAAGTACGTATGTACACACGGCGCCAAGTCAAGCTACACAGTTGCTGTACGATTTTGATACTTATTCCCTAAGCCATAAGTATGTATGTACACACGGCACCAAGTCAAGCTAAACAGTTGCTGTACGATTTTGATACTTGTTCCCTACGCCATTAGTATGTATGTATACAGGGCGCCAAGTCAAGCTAAACAGTTGCTTGCTGTACGATTTTAATACTTATTCCCTACGCCATAAGTATGTATGTACACACGGCGCCAAGTCAAGCTAAACATTTGCCGTACGATTTTGATACTTATTCTTTACGCCATAAGAACGGTGCAAAGGTCAAAGTGTATAAGCTTGACGAGTAGCAGGGTGTACACGAATATTTGGATCGTTTGGGGATCGAACTCAAAACAATATTATGTAAGGTATATACTAATGGAAATTGAAATTCTATTACTATATTTATGAGAAAGAAGATATATCTACAATATACTTTTATAATACGGTAATGTATTTTTCATTAACATGACAATCATTATCACATAATCAATTGACAAGTGCATTTTCCCTAATTCAGGCAGAACGGCGTCGACAAAAACTGGCAACACTTACATATTTCTTGCACAAATACGAATTTTATCGAAATTAAATTAGGAAACAGTCAAATTATCAATAGTTACCTGTGAAAAGATATTCCATTTTCCTGTTTTTGTTTTTAGGAACAACTTTTACAGTGTTTAAGAACGCAAGACGGCATTTTGAGAATTTAAAAGTTGAAGTGATCGTGACGCGTGAACTGTACGATGCGTCGTAGCGCACTGAGACGAGTTTGTATTCGCTTTTCAATTTTGTATTTGCTTTAGTGGCCGCACGCAACTGTGCCGCGCGTTCCATCTGATACTAATTCTCTCATCTGTGATTGTAGGTATCCCAAACTTATCGTCAAAGTTTCTGCGGTGGAACGCCCACGGTTTAGTTTGGTTCGCTGTTGTTCTTTAGTCTTGTTTAAGTGAATATGTGATGAGGTTTACAAGGGTTTGTTTATTACGTAATTGGTTGGAGTTACGGATGAACGGATGGTTTTTTTTTTATGGAATAGGGTGCAAACGAGCAGACGGATCGCCTGATGTTAAGCGATTACCGCCGCCCATGGACACCCGCAACACCAGAGGAGTCACAAGTGCGTTGCCGGCCTTTTAAAAAGGAAAACCCTCTTTTCTTGAAGGTTTGAAGGTCGTATTGGTTCGGATCGTTCCATGGATTTCGATTCGTTCGGTGGTGGTGTGCTTAGTGTCATTAGATCTCTTTTGGCAATAAATAAAATGTGTTGGAAATAATGTGAAATTGTCTGTTCCTGCCATATATTTTACCTGCACTTAGGGCCACTACGGTTAAGATGCAGTTTAGCACTGCGCAGAGTGTTGGTCGATCCCCACACAACACAACCGCTTGGGTGATCCACGAATTGATGGTCCGGTTTCGTGATCCATAAATTAAATATCCAAGCGACTGTTCATTAGCCTTACATTGCCAACGTGACACTTATAGTAAATGTAGAGGCATTAAGTATTTAATTTGTAAGTTGACGATAATAAGCGCCACATTGTGACTTAATTAAATAACGAGGAAACAAGTAGAGAAAAAATAAAGTGAATTAATTTAATTTTGTTTACTTTGCAATATGCTCTATTGACGTAAAACTACACATCTATCGTATGTAGATGTGAAGTCTTACAACAATCAAATATGTTGAGTACATATAAAACTAATCCCATAAAAAACAGAAAATAGAAAAACTAACCAATAAACGTTTACACAGCAAAACACAACAAAACATTTGTTTAACAACAAAAACTATTGTTCAAAACAAACAATTTCACTCACGACATACGAAAATAAAGATACAATCAAAATCTATAAAATCCCATGCTTTGACGAAACGATCAACAAAACATACATAAATATAGATAATGTAAAAATAAGTGAGCAATATCGGTTTTGAATTAACCCATATATGCCCAAGAGCACAAAAACGACCCAACGGTACATGTTCAGTGGCAAAGCGCCATAAATAAAAACCGTATATTATTTTCATAGTTTAACGCTATCTACGAGTTGTCGGAAGAACTACGTACGTTGTAAGAGCGTTACATTATGAAAAACTAAAGCAATAACAGTTGAAAATTAGGAGAAAAGTAGGGACACGTTTTTTTGGTCGAAAATTTAAGACCTTCGTTGACAAAAATGTAAGTACTTATTTATTTGCTTGAAATCTTGCAATTATTGTTAATGAATTAATAAAATGAATATATTTTGTATGTTGGTAACATATCAAATCTGTTCAGGACTATCTATTTTTGCTAATTTTGGATAAAATGTTTGTTAGGGTCGAAATCGACCCCTTGGGCAAAAATGATACAGACTGAACTTCTTTTTCGCAGGTCACGGCGCGTGCTCTCGGCGCATGAAATTGCTGATGTCTTGGAGAATTTGACTAATAGTGATGATTTTAGTGACGTTGACAGATATTTGAACCCGCCTTTAGGTGGTAAAATATCCGACGGTGACTCAGGGTACGAAGAATGTTATGATATTGCGAGCTTTAGCCGTCATTAGCTTCTTGCCCCGGATGAGTTGATATTACAAGGCAATGAAGAATCCAGTATCAACATTACAGAGAATATATCCATACAACAACCGGAGGTTGAGGTTCCTTTAGATATCCATCCAATCACTCCCCCACTAGTCGCAGTGCATCTCATCAGTCGATAGAGAGAAAGTAGTATCTAGGTCTTTGCTGAAAGCATATATATCAGAATGCTTCACAGTGTGCCACCTCCAAATCGAAGAAAAGTTCAAAAAACTCAATAGGCTCACTTTCAGCCGACAATGTTGTTACTGCTTGTGGTGGTGGTGCTGACCACTCAATTTCAGATTGACGTAGGTTCCGTTTGATTAATTTCCTTTGTGCATCAAAGGAAAAAAGTTGTGCATTACTACGTTATCGCCTCGATGTGTGACTGCGACTACTGAAGGGAGTGATTGGATGGATAACCAAAGGAACCTCAAACTCTGGTTGTTGAATGGATATATTCTCTGTAACGTTGATATTGGATTCTTCATTGCCTAAAGCTCGCAATATCATTACATTCTTTGTCCCCTGAGTCAGCTTCGGATATTGTTCCTCCTAAAGGCGGGTCCAAATATATATCAATGCCACCAAAATCATCACTATCGGTCAAATTCTCCAAGACATCAGCAATTTCATTCGTTGGGAGCACGCGCCGTGACCTGCGAAAAAGAAGTACACTCTGTATCATTTTTGCCCAAGGGGTCGTTATCGACCACCTGAAAAAAAGTGACTTCCAGGTACTGAAACTGAAATCTACTAGTTTTCAGTTTAATTACTTCCATTAAAGACAACAATATCCAAAATTCATTAAAATTGGAATTCTAAATATTTCTGGGCATATATGGGTTAAATTACTGAAGTGCAATGGAAAGTTTAAATGAAATATTAGAAAGATTTTCTCTGCAGATGTTATACTTTGATCTAACGGTTGCATAGATGGCGCTATGCATAGTGTCTCTTGTCACCGAGGCGATCCGGATTGGTGCATATATATATCGGCGTATGGCCTCTTAGGGTTTGTTGGTATGAATGTGCGAATTTTCACATTTTTAAATGCTCACATTAAGGTGCAGACACACTATTTGTCCAATCAAGTATGTGGCGCACGCAAATATATGTGTAGGTATATGAATAAGTTTTGGGTAGTTTGCGTTATTGCATATAATTGATATAATTGTGTAAGTTCTATTTATACCGCGCCTGCATTGCACCTTGTGGTTAGTGACCTTGACTGCTAAGCCGGAGGTTGTGGGTTCAATTCTCGCCACGTACAAATTAAATAGTACACACTCGCGAAGAAAGTATCCAATCTTCATGTTTACCATGTTCTCGTTCGGTCGTGCATACACGGCTTAATTATAAAATGTTGTAACTAAACAACATAGACATATAAGTATTTCACAATGAACATTCTAAACCAACACGCATTCCCATCATGTTACGTTAACTGCAGCGCATTTTTCTCTGTTATCATAGTGCTGGGATTATATAGGGCGGTTTATTCCCACAATATGTAAATGTGTGCTCTGTTCCACCATAACACCATAGATCTACAAAGCTAATAATAATAAATAATAAGGAACATTTTAACGAAATAAACAGTGCGCTCATTCAAGTAACTAAATGGTTTAATGTAAACAATCTGGTACTGAACGCCAAAAAAACAAAATGTATTAAGTTTGCTCTGCCTAATGTCAGAAACCTTGGTCCTAGTATAGCTCTAAATGACGATGTTCTCGAAACATCTGAATCTACATTATTTCTAGGAATAACACTTGATTCGAAATTACAGTGGGGTGCGCACGTTACATATCTCTCAGGGAAACTTAGCTCAGCTGCTTATGCCATTAAGAAGGTTCGTAGGTTGACTGATGTCGATACGGCTAGATTGGTTTATTTTAGCTATTTTCATAGTGTTATGTCATATGGCATATTATTATGGGGTAGGGCCGCTGACATCGAAAATATTTTTATATTACAAAAACGAGCAGTTAGGGCCATTTACCAGTTAAAGACAAGAGTCTCACTTAAAGAAAAATTTAAAACTATTGGTATTCTTACTGTAGCATCACAATATATTTATGCCAGTGTTATGCATGTACGACTACATATAAATTCTTACAAAATGAATAGTGACATACACAATATTAATACTAGGAACAGGCACAAATTATGTGTACCATATTTCCGTTTACACAAAACGCATAGCTCTTTTATTGGGCTTAGTATAAGAATCTATAATAAAATACCGAGTAATATTTTAGACTTGCCTTTAAGGTCGTTTCAGACAATTGTTAAAAATAATCTTTTACTAAAGGCATATTATAGTTTAAATGAGTATTTTGACGACAAGTACGCTTGGAAATAAATATTCTTTTATTAGGTCAATTTATTTTTATTATTAGGTCAATAGGCAGTTTTATAGTGTAGTTAATTACCGTATTCTCTTTTTATGCTACATTTGCATTCTTGTTCTACTCTTTTTATTATAATTTATTGGATTTGTAAGGTGAGGGTAACTCGTGGTCATGAACTGCTAACTAATAGATTGTAAATTGCTGCATTACTTTTCGGAACATACTGTTCCACCATAGATCAGAACAGTCATGTTCGCGAGTTGCTTACATCAAAAGACGTAAGTGGATGCTCCTGTTTCACCATATTCACTTTGGGAGGCTTAATAAATGAACATAATTTGTTGCTTGAGTATGATATCAATAACTATTAACTTTTGCAGTAGTAGATGACTCACAATGTGAAACAGTTGCAGCTCCTTACAAATATAACATGTAAAACCATTATACTGGCAGTTAAAAAGAGTGGCCACGAGTTTTATTGCCCGTTCTTTCTCGTGGTTCTACCTATTGCATTGCGAACGTGGCAGTAAATGTAAATGTAGAATCATCTAGTAATTAACTTTAACTTTTGACGTTCATAAGCGTCACTTTGTGGCCTAAATGAATAAATGATTTTGAGTTTGAGTTTAATGCATTTTTGAGTGGACTGTCACTCTAGTAGTGAGAGAGTGCTAAGACAGATGTCTTGGATCCTATGCTCTCAAATCTTTGTGTGATGACTGCAATTATATGTTAATGATGAAAGTAGGTATCAAATATGGTATTATGTATATAATTCACGAAAGTTTAAAACTCATTTTTTTCCTAGCATCGCGACTATACATTGATACTACAGTATTTGCTTACGATCAGGCTTGCCGTGTTTATTATTCCCTATTTATTAATGTCACGTCTATCGATTTTATTGGTCTATGTATGGTTGGAATTAAAATGTTACTAAGTATTACATCAGTTACGTATACATGCAATGTCAAATTGAAATTTGTAAAACTGACTTTTTAAATCAAAATATTGCCTACCTGATGCCTCTATGCCTTTTTTTTGTAATTGCATAGACAGACTATATGACATACACGGCAGCGGTAGCTTAGTCCTGAGTAGTTATGGAACTGGATTCGACCAGTCTGAGTAATTTTAAGGTTACTGACAACCCATAATGACTGTCAAATACTTCATGACTATCGGGAGCGACGTCTCAACGTGCTGTCGATGCACGAGACAAGAAATAATACGCACATAACTTCGAAAAATGAGCGATGGACGTAGTGAGTTTGAACCCGATACTCTCCGCATGGCCGTCTGGTGGTAAACCCACTACGCTGTCATTACTTAAAAAATCTGTATCTATAGGCATCACTATTATATAAAGTATAGTCAGCTCATTATCACCAGCAAAAGCTCTACACATCCTGCGAAGAGCGAGCAAGTCATCCAAATATCAACTGTATTTAGTTAGCTTAATCCAAAATCGATGATCACGCATAGGTACGTTCTCAAAAATTCAACGACTTGTGTACTCAACGCCTAGAATTCCTAGTACCCATGCGGGGATAAAAAGAAAACATGGATATACGTAATACCGTAGATATTAATGTTCAACTTATTATTATTCGTATTATTCCAAATGTTTGTTGAATGTTTTATTCATGGAAACAGATAAAGGTAACGCTGCAAACAAAACAAGTTGAATCAAATGGGATTCTCGACATCTTATTTCCCTAAAGACTTTAAAGAAAATCGATAAAATTTCAATTCTGCCCTAATGAGTCAATAGCTGCTGTATCCCCTTAATTTTCAATAAAAACGCCCAATTTGCATAACACTTAGGCCGGTCACAAACTCGCGACAGTTGCAACTATTTGGAACGTAAGTTTTGTCGCAACGATTATAAATTTAAATCAGCCGCCGCTTTTACGTGAGTCACCTGATTTTAAATTATAAATTTAACGAAGTTATTTCGGGAATTTTTAATTTATTCAATTTTCTTAATCAATTTGTTAAAAGTTTGTTTAAGTTGATTGACTAATAATAATTAGACTAATAATATTCTGGTTGAAAGCTTTTGCGTGATTTTATTAAAAATATCTTTAAAAGAAAGGTATAGTTAACTTAATTTTAAATGAAATTTTATATTTAGCGCAGGTTGACTATTTATATTTTAGTCCCACGTAATAGGGGGCGAGCCTACTGCCGTAACGGGCACATTACTAGACTCCGAGCTGCTACTGAGAATTTCCTAACGGAAAAACCCAATAACACTTTGCCCGACTCGGGGATCGAACCCGAGACCACCCAATCCCACGCGCACATTTATGCTGCGAGGCCAACGAGCCAGTGTACCTATATTGAAATGGTAGATAATTACGTTACATTTTTTTATATATGGTCTGTTTTTATATTTGGTGAAATAAATCTATGTTAAATAATGTATATTAAATATCGAGTCCATTGATATGCCGCGCGAGTGACAGCGCGAGCAGATGCCACTTTAATGGTTTTTTAATAAGATAAGATAAGATAAGATACGATGGCAATCGAGGTGATAGCGATCTAACTGTCGAATAATACGATGTGCAATGTAATAAATTAATAACAAATATATTTATTTTATAATCATGTAAATGGTTTTTTAGCGTAAGGTACAGTCAGTTACATAAGCTACACAGCTCAAAATCTTTGCAGTCTTTTATGAGTTAAAATTCCTCAATAATGATTTATTATTAATAGGTAAATTATGATAAAACAGTTTCTTTTTGTCTAAAAATACTACTAATTTTTGAGAATAACAATGAGTTGCATCAATATAATCATTCATAATCACTTCAAAGTGTATGGAATTATGTGGCTGACTAGACACTGAAATATAATTGTAATAATGTAATCAAAAATATACACGGCTAGAAAAATTTCTAAAGACTAAAATTCAGTAAAAGCGCATGTTCAATCAACAAGCTTAATACGAAAGCCCTTCTTATGTTGTTTCGCTATTCGACATATCCTATACTCTATTTTATATTTTCGCCAATTAAAATTATCTAGTCTACCTATTAGTTAAAGCTTTAGTCCAGGAAAAAAGTAAATATTTACTTTCCAATAAAAAAGCAATTCTATTCTTACATGTGACCTCAGTCTGATAATCTAAAGTCGCGAATTCACGCCACGAGACAAAACAGTTAGATTTCTATTTAAGGCCAGTGTGGGGCTTATTTTAAACCACTTAAAACATGCGTCAGACGAGTCATTAATATACAAATTAACCCTAACGCCCACAATTTTCCAAGAATATCTTGAGCAGAATAAATTCTAATAACGTAAGACAATACATTTTGCCTACATGCGTATAATCGTAAATACGTAACCAGTCTAATACCGTAGGAGGCCTCTTAACCAAATTTTACGGCCTATTGCCGCTATAAAGTAAAATATAAAACGCTAAAGTGAATAAAATCATTATTTGAGTAAACTAAAGTAACGAAATAGTAATTTTGGATCGAGGGAGCTTGTACACTGACGGATACGGCCATAAGACGCCGACCCAGGACTACATACCGTATAATATCATTGTAGCTTCGTATTTAATGTCCTTTTCGAGGTTGGTGTTATTTTGACATCTTCACCTTTATTATATTTGTACTTGCAAGTATTCCTGAGGGATGTGAATAAAAAGTGTTTTAATCTTTTGAATTTCGTACGTTAAGGATAATCTATTACATGTATGTATCGTATATATGTTACCTGCTTATCTATAAAAAAACATTAAACTTATTGATAGGACATGTTGGGTTCTTTAAAGTAAATAAATACTAAAAAATATGGTGGCTCAGTATATTGAAATTTACAAGCTGCTTACTATCATGGCAGTGTAGTAGTAGCAAGTAAAATAAAATGAATATTATAGGTATTTCGACACATTCACATTTTAAGTTTTAACATCTGTCAATTCTATATAATGATATTATTTATCTATCGACTTCATCATATAAATAAATACATACATCATCCATCCAAGATAATAAATTCAAAAGCATATACTCCATAAACTCTATAAATAATTTTCTTGTGCGAGTGTTTAAGCCATCTTATAACAAAGGCGTTCACGACAGGTGCTGGTGCCAATTCAGTGAGATAACCCAGCCTCTACACAAAAAGGATCAAATGGTTTAATTACGTATTCACTCGCCGCTGCGACTAAACAGGAATGTGATACGAACAGTGCAAGAGCGCCGTTATTTTTTAACTAAACAAAGAGTTTTGACACATTATTCTTATGAAAACAGATGAATATGTATTTCAATATTAATTAAGCCACTTGTTTCTTAGTGTGGTATGTTATTGATATTATTTTTCTATCGATATGACGCCTGTCAATAATAATTATGAAGGTCAACAGTTTGTGAAAACAATAGGAAGGCTTAACTCCCATTAGGTAATTAATAGGTACTTCAGAACTTGCGTGATTTGTTCTTATGATAATATTTATGTTTCGGGTTCCAATCGCGTAATTATTTGAAAATAGCGGTGAAATACGAGCTATTTGGTCAGTGTAACCGATTCCCTAATTTGTGCTTGCTACGTGTTAGTAATAGTATTAACTCTGTTTTACATTACTGATATATTCGTCCACTACACTATTAAATTTCTATCATGTTATCTTTAGGCAGAGGCTTGCATTAATATTTCGATGGTATATTGGCACCGCATTATCGCTTAGATAAGTTATAACGCAGTGTCAATTTCGATAGCCAAGCTATCTATCCACATAATTAATACTCTAAGAACCCCCATTTCCCACCAAACTTTATTACAATTATACGTCTCCCCATTTAATATAACATGGAATTTAGCACTATCAGCCACCATCGTTCAAAATGCATTCTTGTCCACGACGCCGATTGTACGGCTGAGTAGAATCGTATGTTCACAGCGTGCTACTCAAGAATACAATAAACATGCATACTTATTGTCTAATATGAACATATTTTATTTCATGTGACAGACAAGTAAGTCTGAGATATTAACTTTATTGTTAGTTAAAAGGCACTTGTCCATTGCTTCGTCCACCGGAATGTCCGGACAATAAACAAAGTTGGATCCCCTTTTTACCCCCTCGAGGGAAAATTAAGAAGAAAAATTAAAAGCCAAAAATCCTCTTCTAGAAGTGCTCCCTTACACTAGCAAACAACATATATACCAAATTCCAGATTCTTACGATCAGTAGTTTCAGATGTGCGTCACAGTCAGGACGGATAAGTTTTGATTTCATATATTGATTGTTGGAGTGGCCTACTTGACGGGAAGGTTCAGACACGATATAATGACGAGGAGTATAAAGTTAATCTCAGAAAGAAAGTAAGCCTTTGCCTGGATGGCAATCGAACCCGCAACCGTCAAAGCAGTGGGGATGCTAATTACTTGACGCTAGGCCACTCATAGCACCCATACGTGCAGATGAATATTCATCTGCACGTATGGTGAAGTGTTTTGAGTTGTTGTCGCGTTACATGTGATCATTTAATCCCTTCACATGACAACAATTTGTGGGTCATGATACACAATTTTTATCTCGTGTCTGAATGTTCTTTGTGTCCGTTGTTTGCATGTCTGTAAAGTCTACATACTTAACATACATTTATGCTAGGACTTTTAAAAAGTAGTCAAGCAAAATAAAAAAGCAATTATACGCGCTACCAAGCTTCCGAAAACCCTCATTACCGTAACTATTTTAGTTACGGTAGCGAATCCGTATATCCGCATTACCTTCAATAAAGGTAATCCCGCTGGCCCCAACACGTGTAGCCACAGTACGCAAGCTGATAACTTTATTGTCTGTGACACATATTATGCATTTTACTGCTGTTTAGTAGATCTGTGCGCGATAAATCCATTGTTGTTTCGTAAAATCATCGGCCCACGCACAGTTGAACGCAATTGTGATAGTTGGGTTTAGAGCTGTTTTGCTTGTTTGTGTTTATTTTTGCAGGCTGTTTATGGATGTTTGGGGAGATTAGTGCAGTTGAATGTATTGGACGATACTCCCATGCAGTTTGTTTTTAATGAATAACGATATCATATAAAATTATTTAGCTAGTCTTAATCGTGTAAAATCAACTTATTTAAAGTATAAATACTTATGCGTTGCCGACGTTTTGTCTAGGCCCTCAGACTTGATATAACAATGTCGCCGACCACGTCCCTAAAAGTCGCCTAAGGTCACCCGAAATCTAAATCTGATCCTAAGTATGTACTCCCTCAGTCCCAAAAGTACATCCGTCTGCATTAATCAGGTCTTGACGTAAGAGGCTTACATGTAATTCACGCACACTTACTTAGTTATCTTTAACTTTCGACACGAAAGAGCGAAGGGTGACTAGATACTCCAATTTTCGGCAATCTAATTTTAATGTCAGCATAATTTTAATGTACACATACATTTTGCTTAATACGTAGTAGATTGTCTCTTGCGAAGGAAGGAAGTGGATATACATCTCTCGATACGATTATATTATTAGACATACATAATATGAATTTTTTTATAGATACTTTTTCTTTTATTCTTTAGAGACATGCAGAGTGATAATGTGGTATGTAGGTATATTTTGAAGCTATGGTGACTAAGTTAAAATAATTTTAAATTGTCTTTCGAGATATATACCACGTACCTTTGTTTGGAGTAACCGATACTTCGGCACTGTTGCAAGCGCCATGTTCACAGATGTACTGAAGTCTTGCATGCGGACGAATGTTACGAGCAAGTAAATCGGTCAATCCTCTTTCTTCCTCATTTTTTGCGTACAAAAACAAAAACCACTATTTTCACTATCGCACTGTACACAAAACAGTTAACCCCTCAACTGCAATATTAACCTCATAGGTTAATAACGGGTCGGGTATCATTGGTCGTTGATATTTAACGGTTTTTGCACTTGTAACACGATCTTGTTATATTATTCGATTTATCGATTTCCGCTTGACTAATTTTAATACTTTTATAAACTGGAAACGAGCAAGAATGAACGAAAAGTAATTAAACAAAATACGTATGCCATTGAACTTTGCGACGACGCCATATTGGCCATTTTGATATTGAAATAAGTGTGCACGAGAAAAGAAAAAATGTTTGTAATGAGAAAACATTGAGTAATCTTATAAGTATTATATACAGAACTACTGGAAAATAAGTGTGGATTTCACATTGAGTTATAGTTTATCGAAAATTGATAAATATTGCAGTGAAAAAGTAACGAAACTAATGTAATGCACTTATTACGTTCCCAAAGAATGGCGGCCGTTATTTTTCGTCGCGTAAACAAAAACGTTTTATGGTGAAATTATGATTCTAAAGTAAAATGAGTTGAGTTATCTTTGCACATTGTATATTGTTTTAACGTAATAAAGTGCCTCGTTTGGTGATTATGTGTGGATATTCGATAAATTGTGATAAAGTTTACAATTTGTACCAATGAAATTTCTCAAAATCAAAATATATAACATCGCTGCGAGAACAGGTCAGTTTTATTTACATATTGAAATATATAACTAGTTAGATAAACTCGTAACGAAGCCAGGAAGGTATAATTCATGCCATATTATTATAGTTTTGTAGACGAATTTTTCGTTTTTCTGCAAGTCTACGTAAAAATTAAAAAGTATTTGAAATGAAGTTGCATTTCGTGCGTTGGGCAAAGCGGGCCTTACGCAGGATAGGGGTTAAACTATGTTTCTAATTATTTCAACTTGGATGGGTGACCGCTCATTGATCATGTGCATGTATACTGCTGTGCTTAAAAGAGTATGTTAAACTGGTGATATTGGCATCGAGACCTTGGATGCCCATACTCACTATAGGTACAGCAAGTTGAAAACTATACTCCAAATGAGTAGGTAAGTACCCCTTTAAAATAAAACATTTGGACTTTAATTTTATTTATGTATCTAGATCTAGTGTAAGTTAATTTTCGCTTGCTTCGTGTCTCGTAGACCACGTTAATCTGTATGTCTCGGAGAGCAGGTAAGCCGTAGCTATCATGAAGATTTGTGACAGTCGTGATAAATACAATGACACTGGTGTAAACCATGGAATATCGCTGTCCGTTTGGGTTGCGGAGGTCAGGCAGCAGTCGCTCGGTAGAAAAGCTAAAATTCTGGCAAACCTGGTTAGGCTAGTAAGCGGATCGCGGGCTCCAAGGCGAAAAGTCTTATGTAGTACCAAATACTGAGACTCAAAAAAATATGATCTAGTAGAGTAGTAGTTACGATTCAGACTTTTTTATTACCTGCTTATCCCTATATGACTAAACTGGAATTTCCTGTATATGCAGGTCGTGGAAGCAATCGAATAGGAAACCAAATAATTACGTAGTTAAATAAGAAACCGATTTAATTAGTTAAAATAAAATAAAACAATACTGTTCATAACGCTACGGTAGTAGAAATATATAATAGTTTGAAATATTAATCAAAGTTTGAGTTAGCAGAGTCTTTCATTAAAAAACAACGTTTGTATACAACTCTTGCGTTCATAATGTGAAGCTGAGTATTTCAATTTCAAAATTAATATTTCGCTTATGAACTAAATATGTCATTACTGTTCACATAACCGCCTTGTTTAACTAGCGATGAACAGCGTTAGCTTGACTGCGGATCGTGAAATTTAAATTTAGTTCTAGCGCTCATAGCGTGACTTGACCTGCCGTTCGTAATAAAGAACAATGGTCACTTTGGCCTTTAGCACGTCTGATAATGAGTCCTATACCAAAAAAAAGTACATTTTTTTATTATTTTGATCAAAGCAAATACATATTTTTAGGACTTGGGAGAAAGTAATAATGTATTTACAGTTTATTTTTTAAACTGTACCCCTAAACAAAAATAAAGTGTTATGAAAGCAGTCATAACCTTATTGTCAAAATATGCGTTTCATTATACAATATGATAAATAAGAATTATTTATGTTATTAATATAATAATTATCATTTTTTTAATGAAAAATCTAAGATTTGACGTGAATGACAATGACGTGAAATGGAACGAATACGCCATTTCTGTATCTGTCACTGTTATACCCGGTACATCAACGTCATTCGTTCCTCGCTTGCTGTGAATTGAGTGTTTAAGTTTGTTTGTTAGAAGAACATGTTTTTCTACACACATATATTAGGTACCAGAATTGTTTAATTTACATATGTATTTTTACGAATAAACTAAATAAAAACACAATTTAGTTCATAACCTCAAACATACTTTATAAAGAATAAAAAGGTATTCCCAAGTTTTTAAAATTCATATCTATACTAAAGTTAAATAAAGTAACATAAAAATATTGATAAATATTTCCACAGCAATAGACGTGAAAAAAAAATTCTGGTCCACCTTTGTATGGGAACCGACCATTGTTCTTTGCAAAGTTAAGCAGCGCTTGCACAGGTCACCACTTGGATGAGTAGGTCACCGCTCGTTGTGGCATTGCCACCAGAGCGCTTCCTTGCTTCAGAGTTCACCCAAAGCCGTCGGTCCCATTTCTAGTCTTAAGATGAAAATTGCGAGCTGAAACTCCGACATCAGAGTTGGCCACTACTCTCACAAACAATGAAATGAAGTTTATTAGAAATGTTTTTTAATTGGCGAATCAACTCGTAGGACAAGCATTTAGGAAAGGTACAAAAGTTCGGGGGAAAGATTTTAAAGCAATCGTCTTTCTTTGGATTAGTAGCAATTTATTTAAAAATTAAAATCATGAACTCTTGCTTATACTTCACTTGGCGCGCCCATATAGCATGTGACCAAGTCACAAAAAAAATAACCAAATATTTTATTTTAATAAATTTGCCGCAAAAATAGTACTTATAATTTTTTATTTTATTAAAACGATCTGCCAATTCATCAAGAGTGTGAGTGTATGTCTAACTACATAGCATTATTCCATACCGTTTATTAACATATTGAATAAACCTCGGTCCTTCAATTCCCAAAAGTATCTCACGTATCAATAGCAGCAATGGTATCACTTCAAGTACATTCTAGCATGTTAATACAAAAATACACTTTTTCTTTAATAGTACAATTCACCCCACCTGAAAACTACAACGCTGAACTTTATTTATCTCCTGGTACCCAATTAAATACTAGGTCCAGCCTTGAGCATTTTCTTTACAAAACTAAATGCCTGATTGGGTGAACTAAATTGTACTTCGTAATTCTCTACTTACTGTTTAAGAGTACGTACGTGTCTACGTAAATGTGGGTAAATTCAATAAAATTCAATATGTACTAAGTTATAATACGAAGCGAGTTTGTTTTGAATAAGCCTTTAGATGCACAGCTGGTACTTTACCGGTATTCTAGCTACTATCTTGCTGTTGTCATTACGAGGAAATGCATGCTAGTACTTATAAGATTGTTTATTTTTTATATTCGTGAGTGATGTACCCGAAATCTTTGAATTATGGACCACAAGTAAGCATTGACAGTGACTGCCTCCGTGGTCCAGTGGATAGCGTATGCGTTTGCTGATCGGTCGCGGGTTCGATGCCCGGGTCGGACAAAAGTGTTACTGAGTCTTCATAATTCTCAATAGCAGCACGGAGTCTGGCAATGTGCCCGTTAACGATAATAGGCTCGCCCCCTATAACGTGGGATCTAAAGTTCATAAGGCTAAATTTTAATGTAGGTATAATATTACACCTCTGCCTACCCTTTCGGATACGCACCATAAATCAAAAATATACTCGATACAATGCACGTTATTTCATAGCGATAAACATTCCGCTGCCGCTTATGCCCCAAACCGTGTCGTACATGCAAAACGGCATAAATTAAAAATATAATTAACTTGGTACGGCGCGGCGAACAAATTTCCTACTCATTATAACTGTGCTACATACAACTATCTATATTGAAGGCGTAATAAACTTTTCTACGGCACGAGGCGTCTTCGTGTGAATATGAATCTTGTGCAGCGAAATGTCGGTACATTTTGTTAAATTTGGATCTTAAAATTATACTAGAGGTCAGGAATTTTATCGCGATATATTCGTAGTACTGAGATTACTAACTAACTCCTGATGTCTTTTGGTGCTTGTGTCCTTCCTGGAATTAAGTCGCATAAACAATAAAAAAAACTATAATACATTATATTATCAGGGCTCTATTGGCTGATATCCGTGAGCACATGCTTACCTTCCTTCATCATCATGTCAGCCTAGAGATGTCTACTGCTGGACATAGGCCTCCCCCAAGGTTCTCCACACAGACCGATTTTACCACCCGCATCCAACCTTCCTTGCCAGCATAAAATGCGCTTGACTGACAAGTAAAGTAAACAATAATAATAATATGCTGAGACAACTCATAAACGGTCTTCTCAGTCACTAACCTCTAGACCAACAGGCTAGACCATAAAATTAAAGCGACATGCAATGGCTGCTACTTGTCAATTCTGCACATCAACTTTGGCAACGAGACACCAAAGATACCTTGCAACCTGAGCATACGACACCTTTAGCGACATAACTACGACATTGGTACGTTTCTATACCCTAAATAAAATCGTCTCACACACATTTCACATTAATTATTCATAATTCGTGTATATTTCGCATAATTCGCGCGTTATAACAAGTCGAAAACAACACTAGACTATTCTAAATACATTTTATACTCTACCAAAAACACTATAATATTCCCATACGAGCAGCAGCCTAAAAACAAAAAGCATCACATTTATACTGTTGAAAAGGCGGATCATCTAATTAACTACCAATTACACTTTTGCGAGGCAGGCTCCTCGTTAAACGGGAAACCGAATTGGCTTGTTTTCGTATTTCAGAATTTAAACAGCACTGATATTTTACAGCAGAATGAGAAAGTAAACTCGGCCCGTTATATAGGTAGGTACAAACCTACCTGACAAGTAAAGTAAACAATAATAATGTACATACATCCATGGCCGAATGTACATACATTCGGCCACAAATCAAGCTAAATAGTTGCAGTACGATTTTGACATTTATTTCCTACGCCATAAGGACGGTACAATACGACGGTCAAAGTCTCTAACTTGGTGGGTAGCTATGTGTACCTTTAAATGTGAACGTTGCTAAGTTAATACTTGTCTGTTATAATTTGTTCAATAGAAGAGGAGATTAAATAGGAGGAGAGTTCTAGATTAACGCTACAGAAGATATGCATTAGATTTAGAACATGTCGTTTATTTTGTATGTGTTACAAACGCCAATCAACATAATCGTGCTTTAGAGAATACCAATTTTGTGTTGCTATAGCGACTAAAGATCAAATCCATTTAGTCTAGAAAGTGGACGGCGGGTTCTGACTGGGATAACGCTAGGATGATGATAGTGAGTAAAGATCAAGAGTTTCATTGTTAATTATCGCTTGCCCGGTGCTTTGCTATCGTTCCCGGCTGTCATGAAGATCTTTGACAGTCATGAGAAGGTAAGTACCTCCTCTTGAATATAAGTCATGATTATATTGAATTCCTGAGGGCAGACCACATACGCTCTGTGCGCTAATAAACTGACAAATCTGGTTAGGCTAGAGAACAGATTCCGTGCTACAAGACGAAAGTATTGCATGCAACCAGGATAACGCTAGAACAATGACGTTGCCTACATAACAGATATCCAATTTGATGAATCAGCAATTTACTTTGACTTTTTTATTGTTTTTCTGACGGTACACTGGGAGTAATTGCTGTGTCGTTGAGAACTGTACAATTGAGAAACAACGGATGTCCAGAATGAAAAAACCTAGAAAAATTGTTTCTGAATCCAACAGTCTTAGAACGAAAGGACAGAATTGAGAATGAACATTTTCTGTAGTAATGATGTTACACCTTTTATGGAGTCCAGGAATGACGTTTGCAGCAAACTAATGGAGAGACTAACAGACTGTTACGCAAAGAGTCCCTGAGTTCAAACCCACAGCGTCACTGACACTTTGAAATTAGGTGCTTGCATCATAAATTGACTTGCTAAGCGGTGAACGAAAACATTGTGAAGAAACCTGCATGTCTAAGATTATGGACTCTATAATGTTCTCAAAAGACATGTAAACTCTGCCACTTTGCCAGCGTGGTGGACTATGGCATTACCCTTCTCATAATCAAGCCTGTGCCCAGCAGTGAGACAGATAATTCCATCATGACAAGATTCATGACTATGAAATCCTGAGTAAGGAAACCAAGACCACAATCGCTTTTTAATACGGGAAAAATACGGAGTAAACGTCTGTATATTTTATTTAATACACCTTTTCTGACCAGTGGGAGTATAATATTGATCGCAGTATTCAACATACTACTTAATGGCATAGTATTTAAATCTGTTATTGACCACGACACCCGCTGGGGGAGTTTAATATCGAACGTGACAAACAATAAGATCACGTAGCAACCAAGTTAATCATGCAGCAATTGATTTTATAACTAAAGAACAGTGTATTATTTAAAAGTAAATGATATATGTTTGTGTAGGAGGATGAAAATATATTTAAGGTACAGGTCGTGTCTTATCAACTACACGGCAGTGATTTCGGACGTCGCGCGTCGTAGCAGAGGACTCCCGCAAGTCGGACCGACTATTTTGTTGAGATCGCGCGCTGCGGATGGATGCGGGTGACCGGTCTATGTAAAGAGCCTTGAGGAAACCTATGTCCAGCAGTGGACGTCCATCGGCTGATATAATTTCAGTCCACGGTATAGAACGTGCATATGTGTATTAGCAGACATTTATTGTTCCGATAAGCGATCACTGTCATGAGGACCAAATAATTGTTCAGTTGCCGGAAAAGAAACAAGAAATAACTAACCCAGCCCCATTATACTACATATTTCACTTGTGACCTTATTTCAATCTCCATACATACAGAGAATGCCCTATAAGATACTTATCGTAAAAATAAGGCAATCTAAATTCTAATTAATAGTTAATAGTTAATCCATCCACTACTAGTTTTCGCAATAGCAGAGACGAGTTAGAATCGTCTCTGGCAATAGACAACAATTATTCTTCAACCCGGGATATTACCTATTACTCAAGGAAGCGCGACAGTTCTGCATAAGAATTCCTTGTTCCTATAAATTCAACATTTAATTTGTCCGCACCAAAAAGTATTTATTACATAGATACTTACACTTTAAACTAAATTAAAAAAACAGCGATAAACAAATACTCCAATTAGGCGAAAGGACTTTTTTTTTCGAGGAAACATTAAAAAGTAAAATACTATGATCAAATTAAAAGGCAATTGAAGGACCCTCTTTTATAATTAAAAAAGGACTCGGAAAGTTTTTAAAACAGGAAAACCGAATGGTTTCTGTGTGGGACGTATAATCAAATAGCTACTCGTACTTAGATGGGTACTATGGACCGATTGAATTAAGATGTTAACTTTGAATATTAATCGGCTATTTAACTTAACGCAACTTTCTGCTAAGTATAGTGCAAACTGGCTTAGTAATGTTTCCTTTAGTAGATTTTTTTCTTAGTTTTGTGGTCAGGGCTGCCGGTCGGGCTAAGTGTGATATAAGATAGATCCTTGTTGGTGGGAAACATTGATTGGTTTCTCTTTAGGTCCAAAATGTATCACAATATGCCGTGACATCAAGTGACATGAAGTTCTCGTATACCGTGACAAAAATAATATTGTCACAATTATAAAGCAATTTAAGGAACCATGTTCGTTTTATATTAGGTATATAACTCTATCGAGATCTTGTCAAGATCGCGGGAGGCGGTTGGATGCGGGCGACTCAAGACCGGTCTGTGTGGAGAACCTTGGGGGAGGCCTATGTCCAGCAGTGGACGTCGTTTGGCTGATATGAGGATATAACTCTATATTTTAGAGATTTTCTTTGACATAGTACAGTACAACTTCTATCAGTAAGTAACTAATAACTTGTTTTATTTTTATGGACGTGCATACTGACATTTTATTGATTCTTTTTATGTTTAGTCATATCAAATAATAATAAAATATTTGTTTATTTAAGTCCATGTATGCATGCTTATAAAAAGACAAATACTTAAATTATAAGCCAAAATCATTAGTCAATCGCCGAGTACGATTAGTCAAACAAAAATTCTCGAACAACGTATAATCATAAAACAGATTATTCAAATGAAAACAATAAATGACTCATCCATTTAAAAACGACCGGTTAGCCCAAAAATTAAACTAGTTTAAAATATCATATTGGTGGTCGTCATTCATCAATCAAATTCTGATTTATAGATAGATAGATAGATAGTAACTCTTTATTGTACACCAGAAAAAACAAGAATACATGGATCAAAAGAAGAACTTAAGTCTAGTGGTACAAGGGCGGTCTTATCGCAAAATGCGATTTCTTCCAGACAACCAAGAATGGAATACAATGATTAATTTATTGCCATACTTAACCTCAAATGTGTACAGATTTATAACAATACTATTAAACGGCTTCACACAAATGGTTCTTATTGGATCCAATTTAAAATTTAATATGTAAATTAGGTTATAACTTTATTTAAATATTTTTTGGTTGGTTTGACCAGAAGAAGGAATTTGAAGGGTTAGGTGTAACAGATGTTTGCGTTGATGTTCAGTGTTTAGTGTGAACAGCCTACAAAAATCAGACCAGTTTAAGGAAACCTTAAATTATTTGACATGTTGTGCCGTCGTAGACCGTAAAGGTTTTCAACGAATTATAAGCAATCTGATTATTTGTTGAAAAACTCTGTACTATATTTTTGGGTGGATCCGTCAGCATTACGTCAAAGAAAGTGCAAATGTACACCAACTGTTTTAAAGCTCAAGTTCGTGTAGTCCGTGTGGTGACATGTACACGTGTCACTACCCAATTTCATTCTGTGGGTGTAGTGAGAGGCGGCTTAGGAAAATACACGAACAGAGAATATATTTTCAAAGAGACGGAAAACTCGACATTGAACCCTATCCAGCACGACTGTGGAGATATAAAGCACAGGGCCAACAGTTTGACCATAAGCTTCTATTGAATATCTTGAAAGAAGACGCGATATACATTTTATCTTGACCTGGGAATTGAACCCGAGACCTCATGATCAGCATTCCTTGTACTACTGCTGCACCAAAGAAATATACAGACACATGTAAAACTATTTTAACCTACCCATTATTCCACCAATTAAATTATCACTTTATCAGAAAATAATATATGAAAAATCCCTTGTATAAACCAGTCAAAACTTGTATAACAACTTAATTATCTGCCTACCCACATACGGTGTTATCTGTTTTTAATCTGACCTTCAAAGAGACCCTTAGATAAATCAATATTCAACATACCCGAACTAAACCAATAGTAGACCGAGGAGGCAATAAATTCTCATAGAAACCATTTTAATACTATTTTAACAAGGTTTGACCCGGAAGCTAAAGTAGTATAAAGTTTCCTACATTGATTCGGCATCTTTTAGTTAGGCGACTTTGTGTGGCCTATAGCACAGTTTCATGTTTAAGTTAGCTGCAGTTTTTAGATAATTATTATCAGTGTGACATCACTCCAAAAATAAATGGAAATTCATAAACACTCACCTTGGAGTTCAAAGTGTGTTTTCAAGTATAGCCAGATTTTTCAGAATACATGCTTTTCCACAGAACGACGTCCGTCTAACGTCCACAACTCAAATGAATAGCAATATTCCATTTCTTATACCAGTGCCAGTATATTTAAGGGTCATTCAAAAATCTTCATGACAGTCGAGACCGATGGCTTAACGTGCTCGCCGAGGCACGGGGCGAGTAATAATAATTAACAAAACAAACGTTTAACGTGGGAAATAGAAGAAGGCAGTTAACTTTTATTTTAACACAATTAGTTACGCAATTGGAGAATGGTAACGTAAATATGAGTATTTATACGAGTTATGGTGCATGCCAATGACATAATTTCTGGTAGCAGAGAGTGGACAAAAGGTGCAGAGCAAGCTGGATGAGTGGCAGCAGAGATTGGAGAATGTAGGCCTGAGAATAAGCAGAACAAAGACAGAGTATATGTTTTGTGACTTTGGCGGTCTCTCCAGTCCTGTACCTGTTACATTCGGCGGTACACCTATACCAGTATGCTCCGATTTTCGCTACCTAGGTTCACTCCTGCAGGATGACGGCGAAATTGATCGGGATGTTAGGCGACGAATTAACGCAGGATGTATGAAATGGCGACAGGTCTCAGGCACAATATGCGATCACATGATTCAATACGTTATAAAGCCTGTCGTACTGTATGGAGCTGAGTGTAGGGCTACAAAGAAGATGGATGAGAAACGATTGCATGTTGCTGAGATGAGAATGTTACGATGGATGTGTGGAGTGACAAGAATGGACAGAATTAGGAATGATTACATTAGAGGTAGTATGAAAGTGGCGCCCATTGATGAAAAGGTAAAAGGGAGTCGATTGGCCTGGTATGGACATGTTATGCGACGAGATGAGATGTACGTAGGTAAGAAAGTGATGAATATGCACGTAGAAGGACGAAAAGGGAGAGGGCGGCCAAGGAAAAGATGGATGGACTGTCTGAGGATGGATATGAAAGAGAAAGGGATAAACGATCAGATGACTGGTGACAGACAAGTATGGAAGCGAAGGACATACTGCGCCGACACCAAATAAATTGGGACCAGGGCAAGACAATGATGATGGTGCATCAGCACCATTACTAGTGAATGCTCAGGTGTATCAACAATGAACACTGAGCATTCACTTGTAACAGTTTTTTGTTTTGTCGAACTGAACAACGAACAGAGCTGAACATTTTCACGATCTTTCTAGGGAATTTTCTAATTAGCATAAACGTCAAAGCAAATTTGCTGTAAATTCGATAGAATGCTCTCCAGAACGTTCGTAAGAATGCTCGCTGAAACACACTCGTTTGTTTTTCTGTTTTGTGTCATTCGCAAGAATGCTCATTACAGATGAATGCTCAAATCTGATAGATTTATCAGATTTGAGCTTTGAGAGCACCATATCGCTACATATATTATATTGCGTAATAAAACACGCTATAATCTAAACACGCTATAATTCCACAAATACGATAGTTAGATTCACATGGCAAAGTTTTAGACTCTAAATCTAGATATTGATTATCACCGATAAGTTTCAACTCGAAATTCGTATGTTTGAAATTATGCCATGTGGTTGAACAGATTCTGAATAAGCAAATACTAAGTGAAATGGGGTTCGTTCGTGCTTTAATTAATACTTCTATGGTTTCAATCATGAGAACGGCAGAAGTTAATAATATGGTTGGTGTGTGGGTTAAGAAGTCATTTGCTCTGATTAAGTGCCGAGGGGTAGCGGTATTCGATTTTGTACAGTTTACAAAAATATATGTGATACAGAAATACCTGAAATAAATGAAAATAAAATTCTTTCCTTACTGGCTGACAGACAACGCACAGCCAAAACGTGTTTATTGAATATGTTTCCCAACATTTTCTCGGATAACATCCAATCAATCGCATCGAATTCGCACTTGGCCAGCGTGGTGGATTGTGGTGAGAAAAATCTGTGGCCAGTGGCCAGTTGTAGGATAGTTTACAAACGCTGGAATAAGACTAATAAGCCATTCGGTCTAATCAACAGAGGGGGAAGTGAGATTCAAATTCTATAAACGAAAATATGATCTAAAATTCAACATCATGAAAGACATACTATATAAAGTAAAATAGACCTATGTATTACATACATACATAGACTCACGCCTGTTTCCCGGAGGGGTAGGCAGAGACTACGGAACGCCATTTGCAACGATCCTGACATACCTCACTTGCTTAACTCACTCCCATCAAGTTTCTCATGCATGCTCTTCTGTTAAGGGTACTTCTGACTTGTCCTTTTTTCAGGATGTCTCCAATCTGGTCAGAGAACGTTCTCCTAGGTCTTCCCCTTTGTCCTGTCCCATTCACACTAGCCTGATATATCTTCTTTGTCAGTCTATCGTCATCCATCCTCTCCATGTGCCCAAACCATCTTAACATGCCTTTCTCAATGCTTGTCACTACATCTTCTTTTACCCCACACCACTCTCGTATCACACAATTCTTTACTCTGTCGGTCAAAGACACACCACACATACTTCTCAGTGCTCTCATTTCTACAGCATTTATTCTACTTTCAAATCTCTTCTGCCATACCCAACTTTCACTACCATACATAAGGGTAGGCACTAACACACCTCTATGTACAGCCAAACGTGCCTTTTTGGACACGTTTTGACTGTTCATAAACGCATTCAGAGCTCCATTCACACAATTACCTGCATTAACTCTCCTTTCAATATCTGCTTCATTCTTACCATCTCTTGTAAACAACGTACCTAAGTAAACAAACTCTTTCACTTGTTCCACTCGCTGTCCATCGATCAAAACATTACAAGCCGTAACGCTTTCCTCCTTTTCAAAAACCATAACTTTCGTTTTACTTACATTCACTTTCATTCCTTTCCTTTCTAACGCACGATGCATGATTGTTACCATCTCCTGCAACTCCTCCGTTGAAGATGCAAGTATAACCTGATCATCAGCATAAAGGAGGCATTTGACGAGTAACCCATTCATCCTTAATCCGCAGTCACTATGTTTTAAATCTTGCAAACAACTGTCCATGAAGAGGTTAAACAGCCACGGCGACGCTACACATCCCTGTCTAACACCTTTATCGATGGTAAACCAGTCAGTGTATGCCCCGTTTATCCTCACACAAGCTCTAGAATCCTCATAAAGGGATTTCAGAGCTCGAATGAGGCTGCTGTCCACCCCATTCATTGACAGCACCGACCACATTTCATTCCTCACCACTTTATCGTAAGCCTTTTCCAAATCCACGAATGCGCAATAGACCTTTTGACCTTTGGCCAAAAATTTTCCGGCTATGCTTCGCAAGGAAAAAACCTGATCCGTGTATCCCATACCCTTTCGGAATCCCGCTTGACATCCCATATTTTCTTGTCGGTTACTTCCATAACTCTTTCAATAAGTACCTTTGCATACAATTTGCCAACAATGCTGAGAAGGCTAATGCCTCTATAGTTTTTGCAGTCTTGTTGCGAGCCTTTTCCTTTATAAAGAGGCACAACTACAGCTGTGGTCCAGTCATTACTCGGCCGGTGTTCCAACACAAGTTATATAACCGCTGCAACTGACCAACTATGATGCCCTGTCCAGCCTTCAGCATTTCGACTGTAATCCTATCATATCCTGCAGCCTTACCTAATTTCATACTTTCCAGTGCCTTCACGATCTCATCCTCGCCAATAACGCTTTCATCATTGCTATCATTACAATTCACTTCAGCTATCGGTGTCTCTATCGCCGTTCTTTCGAATAAACTTTCAAAATACTCTTTCCATCTCTTCAGCACGCACAATTCACCATTTACTATACTTCCATTCTCGTCTCTGATGGATGTGTGTTCTGAGGATTGAGTTCTTCCTCGAACTGCACGAACGGATTTCCAGAAAACTTTATGTTCCTCTGGAAATCGTCAGATAATCTGCTATCAAACTCATCTTTCTTTTCCTCTTTTTTCCTTTTAACCATTTCTTTCACTATTCTTTTTGACCTAACAAACTCCTTTTTTGCTTCATCTATGTCTACACTCGTTGCTTTTCCCATTCTTTCATTTGCTCTGGCAGCCAACCAATCTGACCAAGCTTTCTTCTTCTCTGACACTGCTGATTGTACATCCTTGTCCCACCATGTATTCTTAACCTTTCGTATTTTCCTTCTCTTGATCATAACACATACTTCAGACGCTACACATACTACCTCTTCTTTAAAGGCCTGCCATAATTCTTCCATATCATTTATGCCATCGAATCTCTCAAATCTTGCTATCAATCTTCGTTTATACTCATCTTTCACATCTTTCTCTTGTAGATTTTCTACTTTTATTCTTTCCAAGACCCTATTTTCATTACGCTCTCGGTGTCGCCATCCTTTAAAGAGCCCACTTATCCGGCTCAACATCAAGAAGTGGTCTGTGTGGATGCCGATCCCTCGATATACTCTTGTATCCAACACATTCTTTCTCAATCGTTCATCTACTATCACAAAATCAATCATACTTCTTCTAATATTTTTCGCCTCTCGCGTATACATATGTATCCTTTTATGATCAAACATGGTGTTTGTCACACAAAGGCTCCACTCCAAACAAATCTCAAGCAGTGCTTTTCCATTTTCGTTCACACTCTCATCACCAAATGCACCTAACACCCTTTCAAAACCATCTCGCTTTACTCCCACCCATCCATTGAAATCCCCTAACAAGATCAATCTTTCATTATCCTTGCAGTTCCTCAAAATCTCTCTTAAACTCTCCCAAAACTCCTGCCTTTCGTCTTGCTCATGTTGTGACATACCCGTAACTATATTGACCGGGGCGTACACCCCCACAATAAAGAGACGAGTAAGTCCTACTTTCATTCTCATCCACAGTAGCCGAGCATTTACACATTCAAACTCTTTTACGCACTCATTCATTCGCGCAGACAGTACTACACCAACTCCCTTACAGGCTCTGGTGGTACTATCTACCCCAGACCAATACGCCGTATATGCACCATGCTTGGTGGTGTCACACCCTTTTCTTTTTGTTTCATTCACACAAAGAACATCAATCTTTCTATCATCCATCATCTGACATACTTCATCCAATTTGCCGTTCATTCCTCCACCAACATTCAATGTTGCAAACCTGCTTTCCGTAGGCCGCTTTTCGCCCTCGCGGGAAACGAGACGTGACGGGTTGCGAACCGCGTCGCCGCCGTATGGAGAAGAATAAGTTTTTGTTCCCATAGCGTTCCCACGAGATTTAGGGATCTAGACGGTCCATCTCCGCAGAGCCCTTTACGGGGGTAAGGCGGAATATCAGCTGTGCCCTGTGACCACCAACACAGGCACCCTCCGTTTACGAGCAGCTTGCCCTCTGGCCACGAATCCCTCGGCACGGGTCGGTTCACACCTTAGATCGGGGTTTTGTTTCGGGTATGCTCCCTGAAAGTTGGTTTAAATTCGGAGTTTTCCTTCTCCTAGACAGGTTGCCAACCAAGGCTAACGAGGCCCATCTCCCCGAATATGTATTAGTGTTACAATTATAAAAACAAGAAATATTGCACAAAGTATGTGTTAAATTAATGGCAAGTGAATATTTAATACAAGCGGGAAATGGGTATACGGGTATTCGATATAGTTTCTACCATGAATGGGCGAGTCTTCAGTGACAGCGGAAGACGTGACGAATTAATTTAAACTCAAAAAAACAAACGGAAAAAAGAGGTTAGCGATAGTAGAGTAGAGAGACTAACCGCTGAATTCAATATCCGATCTATCCCTGTGTTTGGAGATTAGAAACGTAAACTTGACATAGACTCCGCAAATTGAAGAAATTGCGAAAAAACATATCTGCTGCGCCATAGATTTTCAACTTAGGAACAGCTGCTTTTTTAATATAAAGACACTAACCCATTTCATACCGTGGGTGTGTAGTATTCTGCAGCAGAGATGGAAAACTCAACATCAAATCTGTACCAATCCGTATCTGGTCAGCGTGTCATAGTAGACCAAATCATCTTGTTGACTCACAATGCCATTGTGACGCAAATTAAGCAAGGCTTATGTGCAACAGTGGGACACTAAATGCTGATGATGATGCCCGATGATATTTTTCCGCGATGACAGATCATGGTTATTTTTAGTAGTTCGTTAATAGCAAGTGGTCTTGCTACTGCTAAAGTGTATAATGCAATCGTTTAAAATCAAATATTCCACCAATAGGCATCTATTTTATACCCACAGACAATGACTCACAATACAGCAAAAAAAACACAACCTAATCCATTACCCGCAACAATAAAACCTCCGAAAAGCGATTAACAACAAAAGCACTGTCTAAAATTTACAGCACCTACGTGACACACATACATACGCGGGAAACGCAAACTTTTATTGTTATCGTCGTGTATGTGTGTATAATTTTAATAAAATTTTATCGTTAACGAGATGCTTCTCAAGTTGTGTTAGATTCTGAAGAATTAACTGTAGCATATTGTAGTGTGTTACGCCTTGAGCCATTTGGAATGTAGCAATGGTTTTATTTGTGTTTTGGAGGAATGAGGTGTGGTGTTCCATCAAATAGAAGGAATACGTACGTGTACCCTGGTAGTTTAAGTTGCCGCCGCTCAACACTGCGCTGAGGGTTGTGAGTTGGATCCACAAATTGTTGTTTCGAGTCTTGGTGTTCTTTGTGTCACTTGAATGTTTGTATAGCCCCTGCCCCACAAGACATAATAGTAGTGCGAGACTTTGTAGATGGAAGATAAATTCAACGTTTCTTTTAAAAATCACGGGAGTGAGACCCGTTATATCAATATAAGTAGGTAAGTCTACAACCATATTCGATGTGGGTACATCCGCGGGTAAAACCAATAGCACTCATAACTGGGACGCAACCCTTGCCCACAATATTGAACAAAAGTTGTCCGATCCCTAAGTTTTCCGTGTTAAAACTGATAGCGTCGTAACAGTAAGCTGTATTGAAAATGCTTATGTTCGCACTTTATGGGTGAAACGATGGGACGGAACTTTGTATGGAATTTGGAGTATAGCGTTTAAGATGTTTTGAGTGGTTTTATGTGTAGTTACATTAAATGATATGGTTTCATTTTAGGAGTGAAGTTGGTCGATTAAGTTGGAGACCATTGTGGCTTGATTTCCAAGATAAAAACAATACTTGGCACAAAAGATGAGCATAGTTATCGTCATTGTACGGCCTTTCACTGCTGGACATAGGTTTAATTTGCGTCACAAAAGCATTGTTGGTCAATAAGAGTATTTGGCCTGGTATTTTGACCCTGTCGAAAACTCGATATCAAACCTAATCCAACACATCTATCCAAGATGTGTTGGATCTCAAAAGTCGTAGTTTACAAATGCACTCGCTATGTTTTGCTAGTTCACAAAGCACACTTGCTTTCTCTAATTTCAAAACAACGCGACTAGACAGACAGTAGACAACTGTTTCTTTTTCGGAAGCATACAGGAAACATAACCGCAATATGCGGCGACCAACAGGAAACGATTCAATTACAAATTGCAATTATTATATTGACAGCAGGCAAAATGTCCGTAAGCATGAGACAAAAATTCCGCTCTGGATTCTGTTTTCTAATTAAACAGAGCTGTGAACCAACGTTCCATCTCAGATTCAACAAACGTGGATATGAAATAGATAATGTTACGTTGGGTCTCAAGTTTCATCATAAGGCTAAGTAATGCTGAATAGATTTGCCCTTTAAACACATGATGGCGTTCCTACGTATTGAAATATTTACCGCAAGGATGGCACTAATCTAACTGGTCACCATAACAATCATTTTTAACACTTACTTATAACAAACATCTTTATAATGATTATTTTAATACCATAATAAATTCAATAAATGAATGAAATAGTCCAAAAACTGCTTACAACAAAGACGGCAAAGAAATTGCTACAAACAAATAAAATACAAAGATACAGGCAGAACTCATATCATAGTTTAATAAAAATAGGTTGTCCCTAACAACCGATATACCAGCACAAACTCACATTAATTAAGAAGCCAACAAATCTTACACTATTGTAAACCCCACTACATAAAACGTCGCGGCAACAAGAATGGTAACTAAAATATTATATTCTTAAATATACAGCCTTTACAGACGCTATAAAACGGAACAATAAACATGAATATCTTAATGTTGAAGCCACCATGTCTGTACCGTAAGTATGGCAATAAAATTAACCGATGCGACACTACGAACTTTGAGCATTGGCACTAACGAGATTGTTACAAGTGGGTTATAATGACAACGCGTCGAATTGAATGAGCACCAGTTGTCATACCAGGATCATATTAATAAGGATATTATCTTTGCAAGTTTCTCTTAATCAATTTGCAAAACTTCTTTTTTTAACGTACCTACGAAGACCTCTTCTTTAAAGTATAATAAGCTTTTACATAACTTGGAATGTTTGATGAAACTAATATTTTTATTACTTTTTCAAATATTGCAAAGCATATTCTACTATTGCCTGATATTCGATTAAGCTGAAATTGTTACATACATCATCAGAATTGATTCAGCAGCGGACTCGTTACAATACAACAATCGTTTTCACAAATATTGCAAGTAAATGACTTTGACTTAGCTACATTCTTTAGTAATGATTCTTTTTTATCGTTTTTATCTACGTTTTGTCGTTGACGTTGCAGATACTGACTCAGAAAGAAATCGTTCTTTTTATGTATACATTGTTTGAACGACGTGTGTGTAAGTTTATATTTTAATTGAAATGCGATGTCACTTCAATTGAAACTAAATTTCATTTTATTGTTATAGTTACAATTTATCTAGAATAATATATTTTACGTATGAAATTACTCATTTACATTAAACTTTATTAGTGGGTTTCAATTGTTTTATTTTAGTTTTACATTTAAGTTTTATAGATTTACATTTAGTTAGGGTCAGTTCAAATACTGTGACCATTTTGTTGTTTAGTTGAAACATGGATAAATTCGAATATAATGTTCAAATAACTTTGCATCTTTGGCCTCTGGTTGAAAATTAATTAGCTTAAAATAAGTTGTTTTACGAAAATTTGGTAATATTACGGAGACGTCTCAGACGCGCAGGTATCCTCACGATACTTCTATTTGCGGTTTAGCAAGCAGCAATTAACAATTTAATCAGCGCATAACTTTGAAAAGTCTACGCGCCGTGGGTTTTATAGACTGAAACCTTCTGTGAAGCAGTTGTTAACATCCGAGAGCCAAGTCCTTCGGGCCCAAATCCAGTTATATGACAGTGATCCGCCACTATAAATCAGTTGGGTTCAAGGAGCTAATTCTCATCCAGCTCTACAAATCTAAGCTGAACGTAATATAATGAAGGCTGCGTACGAAATTGCACAACATCGCACAAAATTAAATGAGAAGTTCTTTGTATCCGTGAAATAAGGGGGAATCCTAAATGTGTTATTTATTTATCACATGAAAGGTTGAAACGGTCTGGTTTCGCATTTCAATTTTAAAACCGATTCTTGTTTATTGTTTTAGTTCTTTGTTTTATTAAATGATGATAAAACTATGCTATGATATAGTAGATATTTGGATCGGTACCTTTTTGGATTGTTGGCATATGAGTTTTTGAGCTTTCATTGTATGATGAAGCTATTTATTTGTATACCGGCGCAGTCTTAAATTTTATTGAATTATTTCTGTTTTTTTTAATATATCTAGCCGTTCGGCAATATGGTTAGTGTCCGTTATTCGAAAGAGTTTTAAAAGCGAAGAGGTTATAAAACCGCTACTACGTCACACATAGTATTTTTATAGATTAGACACAGAAATTTGCAATAATCTTTTCAATTTTACGTGTCAAAATCATCATCATACAAATAATTTTCGATTACTAATATTTTCACCTATATCTTCAAATAATGCCGCGATATAGACTTACTTAAACTTAAATATAACTATGTGTACAAGTCGCGAAAGTTTAAATGTATTCAATAATTGAATGAAGCTTTGTACAAGACAAGCTTCGTACACATTTTAAGTTAATAGAACATTTAATTATACCTTTCAATAATTTCCTTATGTAAATTTCTACAAAAGTTTTAGAACATCAAATTAAACTTATCAACAGTAGTGAAACAGAGTTCAGAAACGAGTAAGTAAGACAACTTAATTCTAAACATTGGGATAAACAAACTGTCTCTTGCCTTGTTAATTCCAGGCATATCGAGGCTGTTCCTTGAATATCGAACATTTTGTTCAAGCTTCTGTTTGTAAAAGTGAGTGGCAAACTCTAAACTAAACGCGATTTGTATACACTATACAAATTCATTTAGCTAGTCTTAATCATTGCATCGGTCGAAACATCGGCAAAACCGAGATATAAAATGTCTTAGTTGTCGCGATTAAGGCCCGCTTATTATCTTGTGTCAGGGTTTTCAGACCGCCCGAAGACGTCCGACATGACCTAACCATGTATGTCCTTGGACAAGAACCGGGGCCGACTGGCTTTGCGTGCCCTCCGAAGCAATAGCGATCCAATGTAAATGCCACACGCGGTTACCCATCCAAGTGGAGTCCTCTGCAAGCCTTACTTAACTATGCCGACCTATTAAGAACGGCTAGCTAAGACACGCTATGAGTACTAAACATAAATGCAGTCTGTACCTACATTGTTTTCTGTTCTCGATAGGGTCCATAATGATAATTATCATAAAGCAAATTATTATAAAATATACCTACCTATGTATAATTATTATACATAGGTATATTTTATTTTTTCCAAAAAGGCACGTTTGGTTGTGCATAGAGGGGTGCTAGTACCTACTCTTATGTATGGTAGTGATAGTTGGGTATGGCAGAAGAGTCATGAAAGTAGAATAAATGCTGTACAAATGAAAGCACTGAGAAGTATGTGTGGTGTCTCTCTGACTGACAGAGTAAACAATTGTGTGATAAGAGAGTGTTGTGGTGTAAAAGAAGATGTAGTGACAAGCATCGAGAAAAGTATGCTAAGATGGTTTGGGCACGTGGAGAGGATGGATGACGAAAGACTGACCAAGCAGATATATAAGGCAAGTGTGGAAGGGACAGGACGAAGGGGAAGACCTAGGCGGACGTAATCTGACCAGATTGGAGACATCCTAAAAACAGGACAGGTGAGAAGTACCCTGAACAGAAGAGCATGCATGAGGAATCTGATGGGAGTGAATGAAGCAAGAGAGATATGTCAGGATCGTTGCAAATGGCATTCCGTAGTCTCTGCCTACCCCTCCGGGAAACAGGCGTGCGTCTATGTATTGTATGCATGCATGTATGTATGTATATTTTATAATAATTTGCTCTGTCTGAGGAATCATTAAAGAATTGAGCCTACCAAAAATAATTTTTTGGCAGCTGTTGCCTTTTGTTGTAAACATCCAGTAGCTAAGATAAGATTTCTTTTAGGGGATTAAATCAGGGGTGAACAGTTATTTTCATAGTAAAACACATACATTTTGATATACCTGTGCTTCTAGTTCGAAATACACGCGCATCATTGCCATTTTAAGAATTCGGTTTTAAAAACGCACTGGTAATTATGCACATTTTATAAGCTTCTTGTACGTTACATGGTAGCATTCTGTGAAAATCCGATACTAAATTAATAAAAATCTTTCAATTAGAAAAAAAATCTGGTCTTGAGAATTTACAGAACAAATGCTCTTAATTTTAATTCCTTAGCATCACTTCAGTAATTCTTAAAAATCTACTAGCTAGAATCAAACATAACCACTTAAAGCATTCAATCTACAACCGATAAAGCTATAAACGATAATGCCTAATATTCACTATCAACAACGCGATTATACCCCAATACTATCAACGATACCCAAGCCAAGCTATCGACCAAAAATTAAATAAAATAAGAGTTGTATTTCGTGTATTTTGAAACTGAAAACCGCGCAATACCCCGGCGGTGTCATCAGCAATATTAATAGCTACAATCCCTAGATTTCCCAATAGGCCAATAAGCCTTCATTGCCTGACCATTTATCATGACTATGCGTAATGAGACGAGAGATAAAAACCGCTTTATACGTGACTGTTATCGGTCTGAATTTAACAAGGTATTTACCTTAACTGTATATTATTATTGCATGTTGGAAAATGGCATGGGAAATTTCAATTCGAATTATATGGAGATTGGCAAATGAATGTTAAAACTTTTTGTATTGGTGTAACCGAGAGTAATTTTATAATAAATATATCAAAATAATTATCCTCCTAGCGTTATCCCGGTTTAAACCCGGGGTCCGCTTGCTAGTATAACTGGATTTGACTTAATATTACTTTTCCACAGAGTGACTGTTTGTCTGTCCTTAGCAACCCAAAGGAATAGCAATATTCCAAGGTTCAAACAAGTGTCAGTTTATTCAGTGATTCTGACTTCCTATAACCACAGAATATAAATAATTAGTACCTTACGGCTATAACGACTATCTAAAGAATCTGTACCTATATCCAAATTTCTGTCTATCTTCCGGACAGTCGGCTTAAGAGCCTTGAGAGGCATGGGGCTAGCGATTATTAACAATTCTTTAAGCACATAACCCCGAAAAGTGAGTGTTGTGTGCCGTAGATACGAACGCGATACCCTCTGCATGGCTATGTGTTGGTATATCTAGTAGGCTATTGCTGCACCATCTCTGCCGCCAAGATGCTGAATAAATATCTTGCAAATTATCCAAGTTGTATATTGAATCGGTCTTTTCAGATCGCAACAAAAACAAAGCACAATACATACGAACCATGGCTCAAACATGACGGTCATATGTCTGTTTGTATAAGCTAGTAAACTAACATACGTTCACGTAATTTCATCGTACAAATACGTCGGCTTTGTATAAATAGTGTTGTACCTAGAATATGAAGTAGAGTAGAGATATATATCATGGTCAGAAACCTCATCATCATCGGCTTTAATAATGTCTTACTGCCGGCCTTAGGGCAGTTTACATTATAGGAAGGGCTAAGGCCATAGCTGGCGACCACATAGGCCATGTGCAGGTTGGTGGACTTCTCAAACTCTTTCGTCTTTCGATATCATAGAAGATAATTCTCAGACACGCATGATTACCTTATGATTTTATAAATTTTGCTTGATTAAGCAAAACTATTGTTTTGCTTAATCAAGCAAACAAAGATTAACAATTACTTGCGAAAAATCAGTGCGCACCACTTTGAATTTGACTTTGCATGAGATACTTGCCGTGGGTTTAAAGAAAGATTATCTGCGTATTAGTACCTATGTAAGTCTTTCTACAAGGGCATCGCTGTCGTCAGAGAGTTACCCTTATTGTAAGCTGTGGTATTATAAGTGTATCTCTAGTTTTCGAGTCACGAATATCGGATACATTTTCATTCACGGTATTGGTGTTCTGCTGCTAACCGGAGATTTGCCAGAATTGATCCAATTTGTATTTGGTCTGACTAAATACAAACAGAAGCTCCTTTGCCGTCAAGTCGATGCGCTACGAGGCCATATTAAAATATCATTTTCGTTGTATTTATATCGCATGCTAGTAGGGATGATACCTGGAATTAAATTAAATTATATACCTATGTTTATTTTATGAATATCAATTATTGTTAAAACTCAAAACAATTTATTGATAACTAGAGGACGCCAGCAGCTACGCCTGCATTTTTTTTATTTACCCGTTTTGGCCGATCCCGTGGGAATTTCGGAAAATCTCTTCTTAGTGCACCCCTACGCTCCCCAAGGAACATACATGCCAAATTTTAGCTTCTTGCGCCCATTAGTTTCGGCTGTAGCGTGTCTGTCAGTCAGTCAGTAACGCAAGGATTTTATATATTAAGATTAGTAATCAACTTGACACCAAAATATTTCATACAAAATACGTTAACAGCAATGACAACTTAAGCTTAGTGCTGTATTTTATTTGGCAGATTTACTTCAACGTAACATCGCTAATAACATAGCGTTATATTGGATGTGCTGGATTTAAAATATTATTTATAATATTTATTTACAGGTTTTTTTACTAACCCTTTAAGCCCAATCATTAATTACTACAATTACTAGACATTGTTATAGCAAGCATCAACGTCTAAGTGTCGTAACCTTAATCAGATGGAATACCAACACATCTGCCAATTACAGTAACACAAAATCATCAAAATACTCCTTTGAGGATAGTGGTTTAAGAATATGCTTTTCTCTGAACAATATTAAAATTCGCAACGATTGTTCAAAACAAAAATAAAGTCAAACGCAAAGGAACACCTAACATGGCACACACACATAATATGGCACTGTCCAATACAAATTATTCTCGCTCCGGGACCCATTTGTCGCTCCATATACAGTTCACGTTGTGGCAATAATTATTTTATTTATTGTACTTAAACTCGCGCCGCTAAAAAATGCTGCAATTGTCGCTTTGATATATGAGTTTGGGCAGAATATTAGGAGACTTATGGTCTGTATATGGTTCATTTAAGACATGGACGTATTTTCTTATTTTATACTAGAGGAGAACCGCAGCTACGCCCGCACATTGTATTGTTTTAATTCATCTATATACAAACCCAAAATTACGGGCTCATTTTTAAATTTTCGCGATTAGTGTACATAAGCCGTAGTCGCGGCGGGACTGGTGAGCTCAGCAGTCAGTCCCGCTGCGACCACGGCTGAAGCAAGTCAGTCGAAACGTTGGCAAAAACCGAGGTATATGTGCCTTAAATATATTATTTATCGCGAGTAAGACCCGCTCTATATAACCTTGTATAATTACGGGCTCATCCTTCGCTTCTTGGGCCTTATATGTATATCTTCTTGGAATGCGTGTGATCCTCTCCTACAAGCGTTTGGTGCTTACTCTCTAAAACCGGCGGTAATGGTTGACGTTCCATAGCGGAGGACCACGCGAATGTCAGTAACCTTACTTTGATAGAACCACGCCAGTACGGCATCTGTTTTAGAATAATGAATCTGTTTTTCAAAGAAATTGAACAATATTATTATTCAATAGATTTAACACATATATTACCGTATTCTAGTCCTAACTAGTTCCCCGAATAATTGTTCAGTCTAGGAGATTTAGCATTATTTGTATGTTGTTTTCATGGATTATCTGTGAATGGGATTATTATAATATCTTTCTACAGCATATGAATGTTTCAACTCGTTACATCTCATGATTTTGCCTTATTGTTAAAGAGTTCTAGGAAGAAGAAATGGAGAATGAATGGGAGTCAAGAAATCTTAATATATAAAGTCCCTGCGTTACTGACTGACTGACAGACAAGCTACAGCCAAAACTATTGGTCGCAGGAAGCTGAAATTTGGTATGTATGTTCCATGGGGACCGTAGGGGTGCACTAAGAAGGGATTTCCCGAAATTCCCACGGGGTCGGCCGAAACGGGTAAATTTAAAAAATTGCAGGCGGAGCTGCTGGCGTCCTCTAGTTTAATATAAATCTCGCTGGAAGCTACAAGCTTTCTGTGTAAAGAATGATTTATAATATCAATATTTGACAAGTAGTACTATATTAACTTTTAATGTTTAAAATATGAACATAATGTTCTCATAAGACATGTGAAGTCTGCCAACACGCACTTGTCCAGCGTGATGGACTAAGGCTTTACCCTTCTCATAGTGAAAAGACGCCCGTGCCCAGAAGTTGGACAGTTTATAATTATATAAGGCCGATGATAAATATCGTTATCCGTAAATCTCATTCACCATCAGACTCTTGGTATTCATATTTTTAGATTCTCGTCATACAAAGTAGCAAATTAAAATTGAAGCTACGAAATCAAACAAACAATGAACATTAATTCCCGAACCAAAAGTAAATGCACTACAATCCTAACCTAAAGTCAAATTCGATGTACTTATAGAAAATCATATCACCGCGGGCGGTCCAACCCATAACGCGCTTGCCCTAAAGTGAACTTTTATCTTTAAAAAAAAAAAGGTAAAAGTACAAAGGTTTCTGAGTCTACTGCATTGTTGGCGTAGGTGTTGAATTATATTGCATACAACCTTTTTGACTGACTTTTTTATGCCATTCGATGAATGAGTTTTGAAAACATGTGTTAAAGACGGATTTTTTGGATTTGTAAAGCAGTTTAGGGTTTCTTCGTGTTAAGAGTCATGTTATACGAATTATAAGGGATTGGTCGTTTGTGCGGAAGGCAAATTTATGTTTTTTAAAGGGTATTGGACGCAGCCGGCAAATATTTGAGGCATGTTAACAATGTCCTTTTTAATGTAAATGTGGGGAAGTAAATAAATTGCTATAGATCGATGGTTGAGGAAAGTAAATCGCAGTTTAGTGATCCTGGATTCCAATAACATCTTACTTACCAGATTTTTGTCCAAAATTCTAAAGTACAATTTAGTTTGTCTTTTTAAGTTAGTTTTAATGCACTCACACAACGTAAACTAAGATCAGTTTAGGCCTCTAGACAGAAGGACAATTCTCGTATAAAATACGAGAATTTGTGTCTGTTTAGAGGCTGAGAGAGAAAAGCATGAGATTGAAATTATATTTTGATCGAAAGGAGACTTTATTTTGAATTGTCTCAGAATTGGTATTCTGCTAATTTAATGACATTATCGTCTAATTTGTAATCTAATCAAATATCAGTTGATTTAGAAGAATACCATTTTTGATATGATTATGACACTAACATTAGTGCGAAACTGTATTTTGGTCAAAGGTAAATGGGCACCTTAGTATGGGACCTTGGCGGACACAAACGAAATATAGCAGAGTGTATTCATCTATGGCTCTCATTTACTATGGCATTAGTCACATTAATGTGAGCTACGGGAGTCTCAAAAAATTCAAGTGTTATCTATGTATATATCCATACTCTTTTTCTCTGAAACTACTTATCCGATTTGAATAAATCTACTATAAATCCACATTCATGAGAAAGGTTAAAGGCTACTTTTTATCCCGATATTCCCGCGGGAGCACTGAATGAGGCCGACTAAGTTGCTTAATAATTGATATAGGTAAGAAAAATAAATGCTAATTCATTAAAATATTTTTTATTCAATTTGATCCAAAGCAATCATAAGATCATTTAAAAAGGCAGCGGGTGCGCCAGTTGCTTCCTGGTGTATGGCCCAAGACAGATAATAAAATATGCTAGCGATATGGGCGTAGCTATTAAATATGTGAATAAAAACCTGTTTAATGTGCGAAAGAGACAGCGTATAACATATCTCTAAACATTAGCTCATTTCCATATTATTTTTATGCCTTTATAAGATGAAATAAAAGCCTTTGATACCGTTTGCTTTCTTTTTTAAAGGATCCTGTACATTTTTCTCCGAAGATTTTTAATCAAACAATTATATGCAATGAAAGGTCATATTATTCCCCTTTGTTTAAAACTATTTTGGTTAATGTCTGCCACTGTTCGCAAAGCGAGTCAGATATGCCCAATGACCTTTAATAAGGAGAATTAGGCCTCTGATGGTTTTACACAAATGTATTATTAATATCGAACCTTGACCCTCAAGGTTACCGCGAAACATAACCAATATATATATATATATATATATATATATATATATATATATATATATATATATATATATATATATATATATATAACTTACTTAACGTTCTCTGACCAGATTGAAGACATCCTAAAAAAAGGACAGGTCAGAAGTACCCTAAACAGAAGAGCATGCATGAGAAACTTGATGGGAGTGGATGAAGCAAGAGAGGTATGTCAGGATCGTTGCAAATGGCGTTCCGTAGTCTCTGCCTACCCCTCCGGGAAACAGGCCTGAGTCTATGTATGTATGTATGTAATACTTAACAAAAACGTTTCAGTCTACAATCTGTATATATAAAATTCTTGCGTTACTGACTGATTGACAGACAAGCTACAACCAAAACTATTAGGCGCAAGAATCTATAAATTGGCATGTGTATTCCTTGGGGACCGTGGGTGCACTAAGAAGGGATTTTCCGATATTCCTACGGGATCGGGCAGAAACGGTTATGTGCATGCGTAGCTGCGGGCATCATCTAGTCTCCAATGAAAGCTATGTTAAACACTTCTATCCAATTTTTCTTTGTTCGTCAGTCCTCCAGTTTTTTAACGAAAACGGAATTGTTCAAAACAACGAGTTTTTGAAGCAGTTTCTTTGTTTTTAAATCATTTTTTTACAATATCTGACGCATTTAGATACAACCGAAGAAGTTCGACTTAGGATATTCGGAATTATTAATCGCTGCATTTAAGAGTTGATCCATAGAAAATCTCATGGTATTATTATTTGAATTATAATCCGCCTATTGTACATTTGATTGTAACTTTTCTTCTTTGAATCTTTATCATTACTTACTCAATTATTGTCATGCTAAGTTCTAACGTAAAAATAAGTTATCAAAATTATGTTTTAAAATAATATTTATTACGTTAGTGCGGAAAGAGTTGTGTGACTGCAGTAGTTTAAGCGGTCGCCTCGCCGTAATGCACTGCGCTGGGTGTTTTGAGTTCGATGCTTATACGAGACAATAATTTTTGTCATTTAAAAAATATTGTTTCGAGTTTGGGTGTTCTTTGAGTCCGTTGATTAGATGTTAGTTGAGTCTCTCGGTGGCATTTTCTTTATTACTTGTATTGGAGCCATGTCTTAAAACAAAGCGCCCGCGGATACCACGAATATGCCTACAAAAGACGTTTATAAAAAGACGATCATTTGACTTCGTCAAATGATCATCTTTTTATAAACCAATATTGCCGTCTGTGCAAATATAAGATATCTATGTCACGGGACTAGATACGATAAAGATAAGATGAGAAAAAGAAAAATAAAAACGAAGCGATCATTTTATTATTAAGCTAGTAATTTACCATCCATGCCATTATTTCTCTTAACATAAAAATGGCACTCTGTGTGCTATTTACAACCAAACCCTGTTTCCCTTCCCCGATAAAATTAGTACAGCCAGCAAAAGATCGATAAAAGTAATTAATTAAAAGGGGCAAAAAATAAATGAAGTAAATACTTTTCCTTGAACTTCGGCCGGAGACTTATTGGGTAGGTACAAAGTTAAATGCGCGTCCACACCAGTATAAAGTGGAGAAAATTGTTTAAAAAGTATTGGATAATATTATCGGCGGTTATCGGTAAACTTGAACTAGGCGGCCTTTTGATAGAGAATTATTCAAATCACAAAAAAAAATTGCTTTGTTAGTATTCTGCCTCATATATTATCATATTGGCATTTACATTTGCGGTCTTTAATATATTCTTTGAACATTGATTAACAAGCGATAAAAATAAAGAAGATTATTTGTGACGAATTTTCAAAGTCAAGTCAAAGTCAAAATCATTTATTCATCTAGTTCACAAGGTGACGCTTATGAACGTCAAATTTTGAAATACATTACTTAATGTTTCTACATTTACATTTACTGCCTCGCTCGCAAAGCAATAGGTAGAACCACGAGAAAGAACGGGCAATTACACTCGTGGTCACTCTTTTTAATCGCCAGTGTTATGTTACATATTTTGTTTTTGTAAGGAGCTGCAACTGTTTCACATTGTAATTAATTACTTGTAAATAGTAATTAGGAACATACATAATACTTAAATAATTAATGCAGTTACCAATTTAAGTGCTGTAGTAGCCTTGCAGTGTGAATCTTGTGTAACAGGAGCATTCACTTACGTCTTATAATGAAGGCAACTCGCCATCATGTTCAGAACTATGATGGAAATGTATGCTACAGAAAGTGACGGTAGGTATATGAATACACAAAATTTACAATAACGTTAGTGTTAGTTAGTTTTCTAATGATTATTAATTTTTGTAAAGCAGAAATTGTAAAATGTATTTGCAACATTTATTGTCATGGGTGACTTATTTCGTCTTACAAAATAAACGCAAGATTTGAATAGTTAGTACAATGTGGACGCATCTTAACAAGTAATAAAAAGTTTAGAATGAAGTGTTGCTCTAATTAAAATTCAGATTGGTCCCGCACTTAGCAGTTACAAATTGTAATGATTAAATTTTTTATCCATTTCCGTACTTAGCAGTAATTGGCTTAAAGATTCTTCAATTGATTGCGTAGTAGGTCCAAAGGAAAACAGTTCTTATTTTACCATTACAAAGGTAAACTTCAATTTTTTTTCTAATATTTTATTTATTTTCATTAATTATATTTTTTGGCCATACCATTTGCCTCCTCCGTCAACTGTAAAGTCATATACTCACTAATCTTACAATTACTTAAATAATTAATTAATCAATTACTTCGCTCAATACTTGCTAGGGTGCACCAGTAGCGATTACTAGGGTAAAAATATACATAACTCTTTCGGTACAAACAACTGGTAATAGGAACTGATTCGAAATTAATTGTGGAAGTCTTCTTTCGGTCACGAAATCAGATATTAAGCGACTTGGTAATCGTGATTGACTGTTTAAAGTTAGGGTTGAAGATTTCGGACTAGTCATCGAATTATCAAAGAGACACAAATAGTGTGAGTTTTGGACGTCACATCTATCAGCAAAATTGATCCCAGATCCAGGCAGCCCACTCTTAAATCATAATTAGCAGCTATTTTCCTTTTAAGCTATAATTTAATGCCTAGCAAAATACGGTCGGGGAAGGTCCCTTAAGTATGCTGCGACTCGGCGTTATTAGAGTATATACGGGGATAGAAGCATTTTTTTTACAATTTTCTCTGAAGTACATGGAAACTCACTCGCCACGTAATGGCCTATTATTTAGGCTAGGATATATATGTACGGCTTTATACGTCACCAGAAAACCTTATTTTGATAGAAGGGACACTTGAGGATTGGTCAAAGTTTAGGCTCTAGATAGAGACAGTCTCGAATTGAAAACAAGCTACATATTTTCACAGTCAACTTGAGTCATTCCAAGGGCTTAAAAAATCAGGACTTGAAAATTTTTACTTAATAGTGGCGCATTTTCCTCCAAAACTAGTGCATAACATTTTCGTGAGTTTATAACAACTTCAATTTATATAATATACAATCTAATCTTCAATCTATAATATACAAACTGCGAACTCGTCATCGTTGATTGATGTTGTCTTATTAATTATACGTACCTGAAAAAGAAAGAAACTACAATTAGTAAAAAGTTTAACGGACTTAAACTATGCGACACTTTAATTTTTGCCCTAAAAGTTTTCTTGCGTAAATATGTTAAATTGTTAAATAGTAATCAGCAAAAAAGTCATGAAAGTAATATAAACAACACAACAACACAATTGGAACAAATACAATTCGTTTACCAATTTTCGAATAATATGTACCTTACATAATACAACATAGTCCGGTCAATATAGACATTTGAAATTACAATAATTGCCGGAGAGCCAAATATTGATGGAGAGCTAGGGTTTACCATTACAAATAAAGTTTGAAAAATCCCCATCGATCCTATGTGTGCTTCAAAAGTTATTCGGGGTCAAATGTCAAAATTTGAGGTTTTTTGGATTTTTCTCGAAAACTATAAGTTTTATCAAATAAAACCTTAAACTTGTAGATCTTAAAATTCTCTACAAAACGGTATAATAATTGTTTTCCTAAGAATTACCATTCTTGAGATATCGTGATTCTAAGAGTCACATCATACATGATATGCACACATTTCCACGCCACCTGTGAGGTAGTGTACTCGGTGTGTTTTTTTACCGCGGTTTCCCCAGTAGGCCTACTCCACTAACTGTCATGACAATTTTAGGATAATTTAAAGGAACAATACCCGTCAAGTTCTAGATATTACCTTATTATTGATATTACTCTTGATTATTGAGTTAACTATGTATTGTTTTGATTTCTTTAGATATTTTAATCAGATTCATTCTCTTGAAAATCTAATGTCAACAGTCATGTCTTCTTCGATTTCTTCTTCTTCCTCTTCCTCTTGCTGGATGTTCATAAATTGTTCAAATTGTGGCTGAATCATTGGTCTCTCAAATTTTGAAACACAACCCCGAATAACTTTTGAAACACACATAGGATCGATGGGGATTTTTAAAACTTTATTTGTAATGGTAAACCCTAGCTCTCCACCAATATTTGGCCCTCCGGCAATTATTGTTATTTGACCACTATTTTTATGTCTAAATTGACCGGACTAAACAAGAGAAAATATCTCACTCGAGATTCATTACATGGCTGGTATCAAGATAAGCATCTTTGGTATGGCACCCAAAATATTTAATAAAATACCCGACTCTTATGATGTCTGCCTGTATAACAATTTAAAAGCCATTCATTTCATTCATGAACAGCGGGATAGCAGCCCTACGCTACTAACCCAACTGTACAAGGGGATTAATAAAATGATAAGGGACTAATCTAACTTGTTAACCTACACTATCCTAGAGTCGTAGCCTATCACCTATACCTAATATCCTATCCTAGTTATCCTAATCCTAATACCTATATGTATCCTAAACCTATCCTAACTTGCACCTAGCGTAAAATGCGTATAGGCCTGGTGCTCTGTGGTATTCTGTGATACAGACCAGCACTTATACGCACCTACGGCTAAGCGCCTAACCTATGGCACGTACTATCGTGGTACTACTGTGGTATGCTGTGATACAGACCTACGATTCGTACGCGCCTAGAACCTAACCCTATTTGTCCCTACAATCCCTATTAGATCCTAGCCCTACTATACGTATTTATATATACTTATATAGATAGGTGCGGGATATCTGCCATCGGAGACCTATAATGACAGACGGACTGTGGGTAGGACTTAGGTATGGTGGAGATGGTTTTCTGACGGCCAACTCGACAGACTCACCGAGCTGATCAGTACTGATGGCTAAAGGTGTCTTGGCCACCGTCAGAGGTATGGGAAGGGTATCGAGTCAAAGTCGGATTGAACTTGTGACTCCTTTATTTCGTATAATACATAATCTTATATACAAACTTATCCTATGTACACACACGCAACTTTACAGTTGTGTGCTGTGTGTGTAAGGTGCCATCTCAGCGGTATGTACCTTAGGTGAGTACGTGATTTTCTCTTAATTTAATAGAAATCACGAACAATAATTGTTGTGGTAAAAACTCACGTAGGATTATATCGCTGATATGGCATGGCATGTTCATGTGTGAACAAATAAGCTCCTAATAGACAAGTGCTACTATACAATTGACGAGTTTCTTAACGATGAACAAATTTAAATTTTTAATGTATTATATTGTTATGGATGTTTAATTTTCTTTGTTTCTTAATCATATTATATTATATTACTAGAGGACGCCAGCAGCTACGACTGCAATTTTTTAAATTGGCCCGTTTTGGCCGATCCCGTGGGAATTCTTATTTATCGAATGAAATGTAACGCGCAGTTCTACAACGTCTGTAACTACAAGCTGGCTACTCGTTTACTACACGTTGATAAATAAAGGCAGCGATAGCTGAGTGGAGAGACTGACAGACTTCTACACAGAGGGTCTCGGGTTCGAATCCATCAATGACTTTTCGGAGTTAAGTGCGTATTATATTGTTAATTATCGCTTGCTAAACGGTGAAGGAGAACATCGTGACGAAACCTGCATGTCTGAGAGTTCTCCATAATGTTCTCGAGAGACATGTGAAGTCTGCCAACCCACACTTGGCCAGCGTGGTGGACTATGGCCTTACCCTTCTCATAGTGAGAAGAGGCCCGTGCACAGCAGTGGGACAGTATAAAGGGCTGATGATGAATTATGATGATGAGTAGTTAGGGACTCGTTGTATATTCGCTAGCGACTTCAACCTCCTTCGGTTTACATGTAATGGTCAAAGATAACAATTTTAAATCGCTGCTAATAGACATGGCACATCGACGTCATTAAATAATAATAACAATAAAGGTATTTTTTATTAAAGTTAAAAACAAAGTACAATTTATAAAACCCACCAAACTGTATAACAGTTTGTCGCCGACAAACTGTTATGCGCATTAGCGCTCGATTATTTAACTTATAAAATATGTTGTTGACGACGGTTAATCACATGTGGATCGGTGATTAAAATACGGATATTGTTATTTTAAGTTCATATTTTGAGAAACTGAGCAGATTTTTAGTACTGGCCACTGTTGCAAGCGATGGTAGCAACGATCACAGAATCGGCGTTTATCCACATAAAACTTTCAAATTGTTGTTTTGAAACAAGCTTTCTTATGCGCTAAATATAGGTGTAGCATCAAAGTACTCGTCAATACAAATCAAACGAGCCTAAATTCGATGGGCTTATTTCGTTTAATTGCGGAGTTCTTATGGCCACCTTCCCAGCTGCATCATTAAATCAGCTGCATGTCATCATATTACTGCATTGTCAGGTAATTTACATATGCATGCAAAATTTCATCTCAATAGAAAACTGGGCAGCGGTTCAAAGAACAATGCCTATTTCTGGCCAAGTTTGGAACTCATGAACATCACAATAAAGTTTCAATTAGTTGTTGAATAATCCTTTTTATTTATAACTTAATTTATAGGCATTACTTAAGGTGTGCCGAGAAACTTATTCAATAAATAGGTTTAAAAAGATGTGTTAACGTCTAAATAGCCAACACGTAATAGATCAGAAATTGCCAGCAAAGAAATCATAATATTCAATCGATTATCACTTCTTCTTTATCGATTTTACGTTTTCTCTACTCAAAATGATTTGAGTTATTAGCAAATCTCTACTTGGTCCTTAATTATTTAAAATGTGTGTATTTTTAAGGTATATATGCGATTAACTACAAAGAAGTTCGATTTTGAACCAAATATATACATAACCTATGTCCGAAATCCATATCGATTAATCAATATCATTTAAAACTGTAAAATGGCAACACTTTTTTGAATCTTAAGTAAATGTCAATAATGTCATATTCAGTTTATTTTGTTTGTTACCTATTTGTATTGCTCGTGCACATTGTGAATGCTTTTTATGTTTTTGGTTCTTTTACGACCTCTGGCTTTCTCTTTCAGATTTCTACCCTTACCAAATGATTAACTCATTCCTTTCCACGCAAAACTACGAAATCCTTTAACTATCCTAATAAAAGTGGGTACACACCTAATGTTTTGCGAGCATATAAAAGTACTTCTTGTAATAAAACTATGAATCTGATGGACCTCTAATCAATCTCAAAATTCTAGTTTAACACTCTTTTATCGAATGCAATAACAACTACTATGATTTCTTACTGTCCACATCTGGGCCGGCGTCTCTAAGAAAAATAGGCATTGTTCTTTATCTTGCAATGACGACCGGTTGGTGTAGCGGGAGTGTAAGAGACCTTTGGCGTAGCAGTCTACGCCGAAGGTCGCGGGTTCGATTCCCGCTCAAGTCAAACATTTGTGAGCATAAACATGGATGTTTGTCTTCGTCTGGGTGTTTCTATGTATAATATGTATGTATTTACAAAAAGAAATAGTATATATGTATGTTTATCCATTATCTAGTACCCATAGTACAAGCTCTGCTTAGTTTGGGACTAGATGGTGTTGTGTGAATGTGGTAGAATATTATTATATTATAAGGATTCATTGCAGACACCGGGACAGGTGAAGGTAAATAAAAGCTTGTAATAAATGAATCTTTGTACTCATATTCTTATCGTGTGTTTACGCGGTTGTGAGAAAGTAATGATATCACTACCTAGTAGCAGCAGTCAACAGTCCAAATAGATTTTGATGTTATAAGCTTCTTTTTAAAATAAACATATCGAGACTGGATTCTGTCAGAGAATTTAAAACTCAATGCAACAATCCTTTGCCGAAGCGGACAGCACTATTGACCGGGAGTGCAAAAGCAATTTAATCCACGAGACCATACAGAAAGTCAACTTCACCATAATACGGTTTCATTCCTACCTTTACAAATGCGAAACACTAAAAATAGGTGGAGAGCTCAACAAAGCCACACAATAATAAAACGTTATAAAACTAATTAATTTTTTCATTTTACTAGTCACACACAAATGAAAGTAGGCCAATTTAGGGCAGGCTTTTTTATTGAGGACTTCCAGGTATAATGTTTTGTTTTGTCGCTTGTCTTTATCAGATTACACTTTTTATGGCGGTGGATGTCAGAATATGTAGTGATGGTAAAGAATTCTCTGGCTTGATGACAGTGATCTAAAAAAAGAAAATACATTTTTCGACTCCTCGGATGGCGTGGGGTTTTAAGGGGCGCATGAGAATGAATGAATTAATGAATTGACATGAGATTTGATACAAACCAACACTTCGTGTGATACACATATTGTTATTAAGATGTATCCACACATATCAGGGCCGTGTCCGGGATGGAGATGGACCGACCTCTGTTCGGGACAAAAAAAATGTCGGTGTCATTTTAAATGGAGTTGTAGTGACTAACTATGACAGGAGGCCCGGACTGTTAAGGTCAACGCTCATTAGAGCCACCCGGCACCCACTCCGCACCGCCTCGCCTCGTGCGGTTAGTATTCTTTATATGGATTTGTATGGGTATGCGCTCACTACATCAACTCCGTAGCGTCACCGGATCGCCTCTGTCGTAAGCCGTCCACGCGCGGGCGGCGGGTGGTGCAGCCGCCGTCCGCGCGTGGACGGCGCGCCGTACGCGCGTGGCCGGCTCGGTGGCAACTCGCTGCTCGCATGCTTGCCGCACGTTGACTGCTCGTCGCCGCGTTGACTGCGCGGCGTTCACATGTTGACGGCGCGCGGTCCGCTGGTTGACCACGCGACGTCCACTCGTGGACGCCGTGCGGAGTGGGTGCCGGGTGGCTCTAATGAGCGTTGACCTTTATGTGTGGGTAAACCTTTAGGATACTTGATTTACAACTCTTTCTTCCCATGGATTAAGAGGAGACAGAATGCCAAGGAAATTTATGTTACGGAGAAGACAATAAACATAGCTTCAACATTTTCTGAAATCTGTAGAATTTGAAAAATAACTAATAAAAAAATCCCTAAAGGAAACAGGTGTATGGTGGCTTAGCACAAGAAATGGTAATTCTAAACTTGAAACTATTAATCCCAGGTCTAAATATATACCCCCCTCCCCCTCCGTGGGATCCTCACCTTGTCGTGGTGGGGGGGCTCAGTAGCCGTGGGTTTCAGGTACACCCATGCTGAAGCTCCGCGGGATCCCGGGAGGGGACGCTCCACGTGGGCTTGGGTGAGGCCTGCGTAGGATGCGTCCCAAGGTGCGGGTGCGGGGAACAGTTCTGTCTGTCCCTCGCGGTCGGGTGCAGTCGCGGGAGGAGAGGCGTGTCGGTGTTGCGTTGCCGTGCGTCCTATCTCCCGCGACTAAATGGGGGCGCACCATTGGTTGCGTCGCGGTGGGGCCGCAGAGGAAGAGGAGATGCGGTGTTGCGTTGCCGTCCTCCCTATCCACTGCGGCCTCTGGGTGTTTTGGCGGCGGAGCCCAACACCTTCATCCGCCGCCAAGGGGGTTTTGTTCGGGTTCACCTGACCATCTGGCGGGCCAATACTTGTCGGGGGGTAGCGACGAATGCTTCGGCGATACCCTATCATCCGACACACGGGTGCATGACGATCACGGGTTGGTTTTTAGTCAGTAAGAGTCTGACAGTCCCCTTCGCTCTTCCCCCAGGGCGGAGGGACTCCATGAGGATTTTCCAACCCGACACCAAAAAAAAAAATAAGGTCTAAATATATACAAAATTGGATATTGATTAATTACTAATTGGAATTGAAGAATCCGTCTATCAGGGTGATTTAATTTCTATAAAATTAGATTGAGATTGGAATACATTTTTCAAGACTGTACTATGACACCGATGAAGATTTGGATATAAATATAAGAAAATGTATTTAACCATAAACTGTGAACTTAATATATTGCCGACTTAATCAAGAAATCTGACCAATTTTTGTAGCGGTCTTTACTAGATGTAAAGATCAGCATTATTAACCTTAGAATACTAATCTTATTTTTACTGCTTAATACTAATGATCACTCGGGAGGCTACTTCATAAATGAAACAAGATTTTAGAAAGATATTTCTATTAAAATTTGTATTAAATGTATCAAATAATGAAGAAAGACCTTGTTTCTTTAAATTAAATGGCACATTTTCCTTAAAATTATAATTATAGTCTTAAAATCAACCTTAAATCAAACATTACCCTTGTTTGAACAGCCTTTTGAAAAATAATATTAAAAAATAAAAAGACACATATAGCTTCTAATTTATTATCTAAATTAAATATTGTTAAAGTGTTATATCACATAAAAGTAAAAATACCATTCTTATTATAAGATACTTGGTGTTTCGGCGAACCGAATGTTCCTAGTCGATTTGGGAAAACTATTAATATTGTGGACTGTAGGATTTTGGTTCTTATCGACTAGGAAGTGAGGAAGTGAAAAGGTGTTGTGGTAAGGAGCCTCTTACCTTGCTCGGCAGTCCTTTTCCTTGCAAATGGCGGCCGCTTGGTTTCTTCGGGAATCCTGAAGCTGCTTGAATCACTCCACTACACAAATCACTTTCACTCGCGAGTGGGTTTGTTAGGTTTTTTGGTATAAGCGGTAATAATTATATATGGCGGTGCGGATTGCGGTATACGACGGACATGAGATCGGCGCGTCTCGAATCTTCCATTCTTTCTTCGTCGCCGTTGAGCAGGGCAGCCAATAGCGAGGCGTTTTGGGAGGGGATTCATGAAAAGGATCGCTCGGATTGGCCGAGCAGCGACGAACCATTGACGTTGACATAATTAACTAGCAATGGAAAGGATAGATGGCGCTACCACTTGGCTTGAGAGTAAATTAAAATCAGCCTATATTTTCCCATCACAATTACAGCAGTTTGAAGATCGAGATTGGGTTTGTAGAGCAGCTTCTAACTCGGCGCTTGTGCTTGCTTATATTTCAGATGTTCCAGCAATATTTTGGAGATCATCTTCAAGCTGTCACGAGGGTAAGAGAGTAGGATCAGCAACACTGTCGTCTGAATCGTAATCCTCAACGTAATCTTAAGTTGCCCTGTCCGAATCTTCGTTTTTCAAATAGTTTGTTATCTGGTTCTAGTCGAGATTCATCTATGAAACAAAATGATCAATTCTCAGTTAAATCAAACTTATTGTTACAAATAAATAAAGAGATAATTGCAAAAAACTAAAAAAGGGCATTTGTAAAAAACTTACCGTTAATACTAATCATCGCCTCCCAGGCGAACGTGAGGTCAATAACTCGATACCCGAGTATCCTCCGTTGAACCCATGACCACTCTCCACCGTGTCGCGGGGTGCACTATATTGGCACGAACGCACGCCGCGATACATAGACGTAATTTAAAAATATTCTTAAAATACCAACCGAACGCGGCCTCTCAGGCGATGATTAGTATTCTAGGGTTAAGCAACGTTTCTTAGGTTCATCACTTGGATCGGTGACGCCTTGTTCTAACATTAACATAAGAGCGCTACAGTGCTTGGACCGGTCACACGTGCCTAGCCGTCAGTCCTGGTTTTGCCTCAGTACATGAATCTTTAGGCCATGTCAAGTCCTTCGAGCTGTATAAATACCGGAACCAGAGTTTATGACCGCACACACGAAATTCAAAGCCGAAACCACTTTTTATACCAATTCAGAGAAGCAATTACACCTCGAATACATTTATAACAACATAAATAATTGTGGTACAGAATAAGCTTTACATATTTACTCCTAACAGGAAATAAACATCTTATTCATATAATTATGAACAGTTGTAGATCCAAGTCAAATATTTCAATATAGAAACGAAGCAAATTTAAAGACAAACCGAACTAACCGCTTTATTAATCTTATTACAATGCCGACCACAAAAATACCAACTCATGCAAAATATGTTGTGATCTGTTTATCCAGCACACCATGTTTGCTCGTGTTGGTTACAGTTCAAATATTAAAGGATTATGGAAATTTTAATATTTGTGATTGTGAATAATATGTATTTAGTTTGATGCCACGATTGCTGCAGTGGTATAAGCTCTCATCACGCCACTGTTGGTTGTGATTCGGCTAAATTATCTCTCTACAAAAATCTGTATCTGTATAAAAAAATCCTTGCGTTACTGGCTACTGACAGACAACGCAAAGCCTAAAATATTGGGAGGAAGAAATTGAAATTTGGCATGTATGTTTCTTGGGGAGCGTAGGGGTTCAATAAGAAGAGGTTTTGTGAAATTTTCACGGGATAGGCAAGAAACGGTTAAATTCTAATAAAATATACTTACGGGACCTGGGTGCAAGGATTGAGCATTGAACATTCGGGTAACGTTTTGATAAATTATATTACATGTTTTATATCAAAAATATATATTTTAGTTCAAAAAACTATTCGTTTCGTGATAAAATTGCTGCACAGAAATTTTATTTCTGAAGAAACGAGAACAAATATTAACCTAATTACTAGAAATATCAATATAACAAGAAAAAATGAGCAACAAAATGTTTACATCAAAACTCAATAAAACAGAAATAAAACGGTTTAGCGAAGTGTTTGTCACAGAACCTTGACCTTCACCCCTGGAAGGGCAGAGTATTTTATTAATCAAATTCTGCCGACTCTTTGTATGTGACAGTTTTTTGCAGACAAGGTTGAAGGAGGGATAAATGGAAGTTCGGGGTCTCGATCATGTTTTGACAGTAACAGACAAATTGTAATATACTTACTTGCAGAATTTTATTTAGGTTGAGTAAAGTAGTTTATACTAGTTTATAAGCATTGTTTTTGTAAATTAAACTCCCTTAAGTTGCTTCTTTCTTTGCTATATCAACATAGGGACTAAGTCTGCAATAACCTTAGGTCATCATCCTCTTAGCGTTATCCCAGTTTCAATCTGGGGTCCGCTTACTAGTCTAACCGAATTTTGCTGAATATTAGCTTTTCCACGGAGCGACTGTCTGTCTGACCTCCGCAACCCGAAGGGATAGCGATATTCCATGGTTTACTAGAAGGTACTGACGCCCTGTAACGATTGTCATAGATCTTCATGACAACCGGGACCGACGGCTTAATGTGCTCTCCGAGGCACGGGACAAGCGATAATTAACAATTCAATACGCACATAACTCCGAAAAGTCATTGGTGCGCGCCGTGGATTCGAACCCGATACACTCTGCATGGCAATCTGTTGGTATCTCCACTTAGGTACTCTTAGGTACTTAGTTTAATTAGTTGCTAATACCTTTTTCTATCTAAGTATGTATAAGTATATACTATCTAAATATCACGTCTGTCTCCCATTGGCGTAGGTAGAGATTATGGAACGCCAAATGCTCCAGTCTCGCTTCCTAGACATTCCTTAACCTTATCATGCCTTTTTTCAGACAGGAATCAAATCTAGATCCTCAAAATCGGGTTGAATGCAAGGCTTTCCATAAAACGTTTTAAGTGGACCAACAGTATTTATATTTTTAAATATAATAATAAAATTACGGTTGACTTGCAATTAAATATACCTATAAATAATTCATACACCCAAAATTCAGATATCAGTTGACTGTTATCTGAATTTTGGGTGTATGAAATATTAAGTATAAACCTATCTAAGTATTAAACTTTTGTGTGTTGAGCTTGAGCTCAACACACAAAAGTTTAATAACTCCATATATTTTATTTATATGCCGCCTCTAAGTATTTCGTTTACGTGAAAAGTTTCACCAAAACCAGAACATAACATAAAATAGAATAAAACTTTCGTAAGAAAAAACATTAGGCTACGGACTTGCCCTTAAATAATTGTTCTTATATATATTTCGATAAAAAATCTCTTTACTTAGTTTTTATTTTAATCTGAAAAATATAGCTCGGATATCCAAACTTCTAAAGTAATGGTTTTTTGTTACTTGAGTTTTGAAATGTCATTAATTTCAGTCCTGTGTTATTAACTGCTCCACAGCCTGCCAAAGTCCCTCTTCAGTTAGTTAGGGTTATGTCTTACCACCAAAGCGCGGTATGCTTTTTTTATGTTTTTATTTCTTTTGGGAAAATCTAAATTGATATGTCAATTGTACCTGCAATTGTGTAAGTAACAAATCCATACACAAGCAAGTAACAGATAAAAACAACAATGACTATGATGATTGTGTGTATATTGGAAAACCAATACTAATTAACACACTTTTACAAATATCTGAGGAAGGGTTGGATACAATTATTTTCATCGTAGTCTTAGCACTGAAAAGACAGCGAGTGCAGCGTGGTTTCAACCCGAGGACCATTTGACATCAGATTACCGTGTCTGAACTGAGAAAAGGTATTAATTTTATCAATTTCCAATAATCTTTTTGAGCGTCCTTGATAGTTAGCTTCGAAAACCAACATCTATTCTCTATCTAGTAATGCTTAAACTGATGCGTATATTTGAGGCTAAGACCCAAAAACCAAACAATATTACGTCTTATGTACACATCACCACCGGAACCAACAGATTACACCAAGTCTGTCGACCGGCACTATACGATAGAGCAAACATCGGTCACTTACGCGAAACCAAGAAACTGCATGATCGGTGTTTAACATGATTAGTCGCTAGGCTAATGTATTTCTGATGAGGTCTAACAAGCTCTGCTAATGTCCGTTGACGGATGAGGTCAACATTGCCTAGTCAAGAAGTCTGATGGCAAGCATTATTTTACAACTAGTTACCTATATTAGATGTACTGGTAGTACAGAGCCTTTTGTGAAGGTCGGTGAGACGGTAATAAACTACTAGCATTAGAAGCATTTACAAGAGGCAGAATATTGTTTTTGTCAAGGAGAATTCTTGCACTTATGTAGTAAATTCTGGGGTCCTTAACACAACACAAATTCGATCAACGGACGCGAAGAACACCCAGATACAAAACAGCAATATGGGGATCACACTGATCTTGTAGAAATAGAATGCACAACACTCGACGAACTACTGAGCAAAGAGACCACTTAAATAGCAGGCTATACGGTGATATATTACAATGTGAGTCAGTTATATAAGGCGTGTTCTCCACTCTAATAGAATATTGCAGTAGATACCATTGTTATCGCGATTTCTAAATTTTACAATAAATTATATCCAGATAGTAACAAGACTAACAACAATATCTCAAAACATTATTCTATAGTTCGATATAACCTTGGTAGTAACAATACAAATAAAAATCTTACACAAGAGGCACTTTAAAAAAGTAAGTTCCATACATAGGTATCTATTTATTTTTTCCAACTGCAATAAAACTTGTACGATAAATATCCGACACGGACCAACAAAAGTAAAAGGCAAGTTTTGACAGTTGCAACTACTCACTGTAAGCGCTTGCCAAAAGTTTCGCGATAACCTTCTATATCATACTAGTATTAGTGCGCGGCTTAGTGTGACCGATGTTACACTAGAAGTTGAAATTCAGTAAGATTTGATAGAAGTGGCTGCGCCACGTTAGGGCGGTTTCAGATTAGCGTATTTTTCTGCGCGTATATGGTCGTTTTAGCATTTACACGCTCGCTACATTACGCGCTCCAAACAACCGGACTCGCGTAAACGGGCGTATTTCAAAACAGTAGTGATATTGTGTCAGTCATTGTCAGGCCATTTTCAATATTCGATCTATACATGGATTTTGAGATTCGAGATTCGTGTTAGACATATTTTGTATGGAGCTTATGTCAAAAACGAATCTAAAATCTACAGATCTATCTATAGTTCGAATATTGAATTCCGTAGATAGTGCTTATACCAGCATAGAAGCGCGTCAACGCTCGTACGAGTTGCGCGTGTCCCAAAAGGCGCGCCTATATGCGCCTACATGCGCTTCCAAAAACGAGCTTATACGAGCGTATAATAGTATAAAACGCTAGTCTTTAAACCGCTCTTATACTAACGAGCGTACTGTGAATCATACGCGTGTATTATGCGAGCATCTGGTTGTAATGTATTAAGTATGCATTTCCATTGTCGAGTTAAGTTAAAGTTTAAAGATAGTAAGAGGTTATAGGTACATACCAGGCTATTAGTGGCGACGAGGATGACCCAAACGAATATGGCGGGATGAAGTAAACGCTTTTGAAGGCGACAGGTCAGTTTCAAAGAACAGAGACTTATGGCAATCCAAGATGTAGTCTTTGCCCAGAAGTAGAATGCTAAAGACTAGGACAGCGTTTTTTATTTAAATTGACTATATCATGAATATTTTCCAAAGTAGGTTCAACTGAAGTCGTGTCGTGTGCCAGAAGATGGACGACGTCGCCGGGGCCGCCCCCGAAAGAGGTGGCGGGATGACCTGGACGCCTACCACAGGAGTTGGCTTGAGACTGCAGGTAACAAGAAGATTTGGAAAGATTTGGGGGAGGCCTTTGCCCAGCAGTGGGACAGGACAGGCTAGAGGAAAAAAAATGTTCTACATATACATAGATATTTAAAATTCATTACGACACAAAAGCTACAAGGGCTAAATGAGGCAAGCTTACAAAAAAGTAAAACTAAAATAAAGAGTTTCGTCCAATTTTTTCGTGATCATCACAAAAAGGGCGAAAAACATAAAAGAGATAATAAACTAAGAAGCGACACTCTATCTATCTATACATTGTGCCTACAACGAACGATCCTCTTTGAAGATTGATCCCCTTCAAGTTTCACGGAAACAAGCATCCATTTCTTGACCATTAATTACTTTTCCTTTTACCAAATTGTATTAGCCAAACGAATTTGAATTTTATGGAAGATTTATTTTATTTGCGTAAGAAAGCAAAAGTTAAAGGGATCGACATAAAACATTATAATAGGATTATGACAATGGTTCGTTATGAAAAGACTGTGATAGATGAAGACTGATCCGTGAAATCTTGATTGTAATTTTTATTTGTGCCCCCATGAAATTATAATTGTAGTTCTTGGTTACACAAAATTACAATAAACAAATGTTTACTCTTATTATGTTTTGGAGTTTAAGTTTCTACAATTTTTCAGGGGTTTTGATTAATTTACATGACAGACAGTAGTAATTGACATAATAATATCAATCTCGAGCCACGGCATAACGTAGCCCTGGGATAAAAATTTATGATATAAATAATAATTAAAGTCAAGCAAATAACTATGTTTACAAAACCAAAAGCCCTCAAACGCAGTAAAAGGAATATCATCAAAGATGTGAACACTTAACAGCCGATTAAACAAACACTATTGACACATTAAAAAGATTACACCAATGAGAGTTGAACCAAACAAATCCAATTTCCATTCGAGTTAAACACGGCAGATTCACATTAATTTAGTTTAATACAAAAGTATTACTACAGAGATAAAATCTGTGCCCAAAAGTAAAGCTTTGATTACGCAATGAGTCATCGCTCCCAATACAGAGAGCCGTTTCCCAAAAGATTTCCTTAAATCTCACACTTGCGAGTATTCAAGATATCCTTACTCATGGGATGAGTCCCATTCTTACTTACAGAATCAATATAAGTGTGAGAGGAACAGAATAAATTTTGTATCTAGTTTTGTTCGGCAGTCCGCATTTGTAATTCGATATCCGTGTGCGGGTAACGGGTGGTGGATTAAAGTGATGTGCTTGTATCGATTTATCGTTTGTCGATACTGGATTAATTAGTTGTTGTGGCCTTTGTGACAATGCAACCGTAAACAGATTAATTTCACATGGTAGTTGCTTTATTACGTCATAGAGATTGCTTCTATATTTTGGGAAAAAACAATTAATACTGGACAAGTTAGGGCCTAACCTTCGATAGCTCTTAAGTATAGCCCTAAGCTTGCACGTACCTAAACCTAGACTTATCCTAATTTAAACCTACTGGTTCCTATATCTAGCCTAACCTACCTACGATAAACCTATCCCTATTTTAGATCTAATCTAACACCTATCCTACGTATTATGTCGTAAACCTAGGTGTCCTATGAACTATTCCTACAACCTATCTAATTCCTACAAAGGCGTCGTTGTGGTCCCTAAACCCTAATGTCCCTATCCCCCTAGCCCTACTATATCGTATTTTATAAATACTTATATATAATAGTCCAGGATATCTGCCAACGGGAGACCTAAGGCGACAGATGGAATTGGGTAGGATTTAGGGGTGGTGGAAATGGTTTTCTCACTGCCGGTCGAGCAGACTCACAAGACCGATCAGGGTGACGGCTAAAGGTGTCTTGGCCGCAGTGAGAGGTTTGGGAAGGGTAATGAGTCAAAGTCAGGAGTGAACAATGACTCGTTTATTTCTTAAAACTATAATCTTATATACTAAACTTATTCTATGTACACATATACACGTATTTAGTTGTGTGCCGTCGGTGTATTGTGCCGATGCAGCATGTCTGAGCCGACCGCCGTACGTGATAAATTACATGATCTTAGAATATCACGCATCTTCCTCGGTGATAAGTTGGATGTGTGTTGGAATGCAAAGAATGTCATGTTCATGTTTGAACATTCTGGCGTCTCTCCGGGATAGGCTTCAGGAAGGTCATGTTCCGGCGTGAACATTCTAGCGCCTCTCCGGGGCAGGCTCTAGAAAGTTCTTATGTTCAGGCGTGAACATTCTGGCGTCTCTTCGGCGTAGGCTTCAGCTCAACGTTAACGGCATCTGTAGTTTGTTGTTCACTGGTGATTCGTTTTCTTGACGGCTTCGGTTGGCTGGCTGTAGGCCACGTGCGATGCAACCCTGGCAGCGACAGTTGACCTCGTTGCATGCTGTAGAGTCTTAAGGCGATCGTTGCGGGGGAAATGTTAAGAACTTAATCGGTAGGTACATATGTATTAAAAAAAAATATATATATATATATATTTAGTCAACACGCAATTGTAATCATTTTTTGTTATACAATTGCATGTTCTTCACCCCTCCAGAAATTATATTCCTTCCCTCATTTAACAGTAGTATTAGTTGTAGTAGTAGTTGTAGTAGTAAAAATAGTTTCTCTCAACTTGGCTACCGTCGCAGTAACCAAGTCCTCCTATTACTTTGTTGTAGTAGTAGTTTCCCTCAACTTGGTACCGTCGCAGTATCCAAGTCCACCATTCCCTTGTTGTAGTAGGAGTTTCCCTCAACTTGGTACCGTCGCAGTATCCAAGTCCTCCTATTCCCTTGTTGTAGTAGTAGTTTCCCTCAACTTGGTACCGTCGCAGTATCCAAGTCCACCTATTCCCTTGTTGTAGTAGTAGTTTCCCTCAACTTAGTACCGTCGCAGTATCCAAGTCCACCTATTCCCTTGTTGTAGTAGTAGTTTCCCTCAACTTGGTACCGTCGCAGTATCCAAGTCCTCCTATTCCCTTGTTGTAGTAGTAGTTTCCCTCAACTTGGTACCGTCGCAGTATCCAAGTCCTCCTATTCCCTTGTTGTACTAGTGGTTTCCCTCAACTTGGTACCGTCGCAGTATCCAAGTCCACCTATTCCCTTGTTGTAGTAGTAGTTTCCCTCAACTTGGTACCGTCGCAGTATCCAAGTCCACCTATTCCCTTGTTGTAGTAGTAGTTTCCCTCAACTTAGTACCGTCGCAGTATCCAAGTCCTCCTATTCCCTTGTTGTAGTAGTATCCCTCAACTTGGCTACCGTCGCAGTAACCAAGTCCACCTATTCCCTATCTCCCTAGTGCTACCCTACCCCTGTTAGGTATATTGTATAGCGAGGCCGTGTGCACTGTGGTCACACAGACTGTCGCGTATACAACCCTAATCCCTAGTTCCCTAGCAGTCCCTGGGATCCCTGGGCCGGGATATCTGTCGCCGGGAGACCTGCGGCAGACGGAAAGTGGGTAGGATTAAGGTGTAGCGGAGTGGGTTATCTCACTGCCGGTCGAGCAGACTCACAAGACCGATCATGGTGACGGCTAAGGGTGTCTTGGCCGCAGTGAGAGGTGTGGGGTAGGGTATGAGTCCAAGCCGGGAGTGAACTTGTGACTCGTTTATTTCTTAAAACTATAATCTTATATACTAAACTTATTCTATGTACACATATACACGTATTTAGTTGTGTGCCGTCGGTGTATTGTGCCGATGCAGCATGTCTGAGCCGACCGCCGTACGTGATAAATTACATGATCTTAGAATATCACGCATCTTCCTCGGTGATAAGTTGGATGTGTGTTGGAATGCAAAGAATGTCATGTTCATGTTTGAACATTCTGGCGTCTCTCCGGGATAGGCTTCAGGAAGGTCATGTTCCGGCGTGAACATTCTAGCGCCTCTCCGGGGCAGGCTCTAGAAAGTTCTTATGTTCAGGCGTGAACAAATACGTTTTTGTTTAAGCTTTAGGTGGTTCATTTATCACATTTTAATAATTCTGTCACTGATCTTGATTTTACATGATATTTAAAAGGACTGCAAATTATCGCCAGAGTATAAAAATTATAAAAAATAATGAATAAATGTAGTTATCAATAATTACAATAAAAAAATAAAGGATAGAAATCGTGAAGATATTAAGAATGCAAGCGTGCCAACGACTGGTACCATTATTTAACAAAATAAAATACTACGATCCTTTATTCCATTACAATAAAACTAAATTCCAATAAAACTTAATGCATTCAGTTTATTCAAGTATTCCGTTGTTTATTTAACGAATGCATTTGAATGTCCATACTGCTTGCACTGAGCTTTAATATTTTTTTTTTACTTGAGTAAGGCTCTCCTTGGTTGAGTACAACTCAACTGAATGAGTTAAAAGAACAAATAAAATAGCTCGATTATATTTACCAACGTTAAGTGCTTTCTCGTGTTATTTTGAATTTAATAGGTCCAAAGTGAAATTTCATAAGAGCTCGTTTATTTTTACCAAGGACTAGAATTTTAAGGAGCAACCTTGATTTTCGGTTAAAAATATTCATGACTATAATTAATTGTTACCGCTCTTATTTTATAAAATTTGTGTCTCTAGTGCAAAGTCAACGTTATCAATACGCTCACGAACTATATATTTTACGGCTGAGTTGTACTAGCTATTTTAATTTGACGGATATTTAAGCATAAAATTTTATATTTCTACTAGCTGTTTACCGTCGTTTCACTCGCGTTATTATCGGTATCTCGACAACAACGGCTCCTGCTAGGTCTAATTACAGCTTGTATGTAGTCCTTTATCTTTCAGTGAAAGTGCCACTAAAAACTTTCAGCCTCTTCAGAGAATACCTCGGCCAAACAAAAAAAATTAACAGACAGACATAAAAAAATAAAGGTTTTTATTATTTGTAGCGTGTTACTCTAACTATTTAGCATTTAAAACATAATTATTTGAAATCACAGACACCCAAATTGTATGTCTTTGTATAGATTAATTTATGTGTTTGTAGATTTTCTATTCCTAGCATGAAAACAAAATGTCTGAATACAAATGAAATAGAAGTAAATAGGACACAAACAGGTTAGTCGGCAACCATGAATTTTGCTAAAATACAGTTACCGAACTAGCAAAGCACCTACACTCTACAGTTTACAATGCAATCACCTTGCGTTGTACTCTTGCAATACATTTAGAGGGTCATTAAGAAGGCACTGGGCTTCTGCGGCGTAATGGTGCTTTTAAGCCATTTATATAAGATAAAGGCCCTTTTACACTTAACTTTACATACACTTACTTTTAATCTCTGTTCTATTCTAAGGTAAGGCAAAAAATGCCTGAAGGATTAAATCCGCCAGAATACACACGAATAAAAATATATAACAGAAGAACGGCGGATTTTTATTTCAAGCCTTCGGAAATTAGATCGCTGTTGTATGTTGATTTTTGTAATCGAATTACACAAGTACTTACAAAATCAGTGACCCGTTCAAACCAGTCAACACCAGACAAATTAATTTAAGCTGAAACAAATCAACACATCGATGGACACTGACAAGTTGTGGCTGGACGCCGGCACGGTATATCGATAAAAATCCAATTAGGGTACATCACCAGTAAGTGATGACTTGATCCCGTTAATTCAAACAATACTAGTACATGTCAATTGTATTGTCATATTTTTGACACGTGTGAAATATCAGGGTTGGCAAAAATGGTTACATGAATGGTGTTTATTTAGTTCTGTACATATTGACTGTTTTTTTGCGTTTGTTTGATTTTTACTTAAAGCCAAACTAGATGTAAGAGGATTATGTTATCTAGTTTATGTTTTGTTAAAGGAGGGTTGAGAATGGCAAAAGTACTCAATTTCAGATTGAATATCACATAAACGAAAATACATTGTTCACATGACAGTAGAATTATTACGGGTTTATGTATTTGAAAGACTTTACTAATAAGTATTTCATGCGATAAAGTTGACATTTGCAGTCTGCAATCACTTCATATTATCGCTGTATATACACACTTAATGGAAAGTATATTTGATGGTTATATTGTAACAGCAACTACTGTACGTGTGATACGTGCTTAGGAGATTCGTCATTATTCCGTTCCTAACTGCCTTCCTTTAACCAAATAGTAAATACGCAAACTTGTGTCGGAAAAATCAATCCATCTGGGCACTGTAATCCAAAATCCCTGCGTAAGCCTAGTGGTATAAAACAAAGCAGCGTATGGATATATAATCATATTTCACAGATCTTTAAAGGCTAGTGCTTTTACGATGGATCGGCCAGAAACTAAAAAGGTTTTGGCATTTTTAACTTGCGTAAACCTAGTCGTAATAACCGCTTAATTTACCACTACTCTCATAATATTATTCAAGTCATTTGCCTAATGTTAGTGCTAGGTATTTTATGTGCTAGCTCAAAACTACCTAGTAATGCAGATAACACTAGTTTTACGACTTGAATAGCAAAGGTAATGCGTGAGACATAAAGTACACTAACCTTAGAACGGGTCATTCATTTCGCAGACAACGGAGTGACAATCTAGTTTGACCTTTAAATAAAAGGGCTTTCAGGTCAAGTGCAAAAATTGACTGCCCGCTTGGCGTAATGGTTTAAGCAACCGCCTCGCCGCTTGGCACTGCACCGAGTGTTGTGGGTTCGATTCCCACACAAGACAAACTTTGTGTGATCCATAAACTGTTGTTTCAAGTTTGTTCATTGTGTCCGTTAGTTATATGTTTGTAAAGTTTACACAGCGACACAGGATTTATTCCTAATGCGGAAGTTGTATTTTTATAAAAAATAAACAACCGATAGTATTAAATATTGCCGTTTAATGTAGTAGCAGATTTGAGTCACTGCAAAGGTTTTGTTAGTAAATAAGGGAGTGACAGAGCTTTCCTTGTCGTTATTAAAAACCTGACTATAACTTACCTCACACCGAGGAATGTTCATAATTGCAAATTTATGTACACTGCTAAGTTTGTAATCAGAGATTTACAAATATTACATTTGTTCATAAATCGGTCTCTTTGGCCGGCCCTGGGTGTAGTCCGATATTTATTTGTACCATTTTTGGCTCAGCCCAAATATGGGACAGATGGAATTGCAGATGTGTAACTGTGCATAGTTTATACTGTTGGCTTTCATGTCAAAAGAAATGTTATTGACTTAGGATAGTGAGGCAGTTAGAAACGTAGAAGCTTGTTGGAATTTAGTTTACAATGGTAAAGACTAGCACGGTGAAACACACATAAAAATATTGATAAAAATACAGTTTTGTAATTTACAAATAGTTATGTTGACGAGATATAAATATTAAAAACACTGTAATTTGTAGTATCTTTGCATTTTCACTGCGTTTTCACAAAAGAAAAAGCCTGAACAACCAAACCTTTTTTTAAATCTTACTAAAAGAACTGAAATCCTTCTTTTAAATGAATAAATTTTTTATGCCCTACAATAGTATTAAACCCAAACATATTCAACAGTTACTGTACCCCAGCCAAGATTATATCACAAACGTACGTTTTTCAGACTGATGTAGATAGCAATCTACATCAATCTGAAAAATCCGGCAGACTACAACTTATAAATAAATTAACCCGCGCATATTCATGTATATCCACCCATTCCTTTAATGTTTTACCGCAGTACACAAAAATAAAGCCTAAAAATAAAAAGGCACAATTTACATTCCCACGTCAAAAAAGCCTTAAAAAATCCTCTATCTCCCAAATACCCAGTTGATAAGCGTTTCAACAGTATATTTGCATTGTAAATACTGTTGTAAAATCTTAACAAAACAATCTCAAACTCTTGGGAAATTGCAAACTTTTAAGTAGGTATACGAAACTTGACTTTATTGCTTCACGATTAAAGCTCATTGTTCTTGGTGGATAGTTTGTACAATCTTCAACACAGTTGTCTGACGTTTTATGGAGACAATAAAATGACATGGATATGACTGATTCCGACGTTTGTAGCCGGCCACCGAATCAAGGTAAGGCATTATACTAAGCAGAGTGAAGAGATTGGTGCCCACTGCAAGCGTTTAAGCGATTGGCGACTAAAGAATTTGGTTTATAGAAAAATCATAAAAAAGAACAACGCCAAAGATATAACCCTAAATACTGCGTCTACCACAATGCTTTTGGATAGTTGCTTACAAAAAGTATTCGAGAGATAGGCCTTCACTACTATAGCTTTCTTCGTAAGTATCACTGTTGCCAATATACGGAAATGACCCAACAGATTCAGTTGCTAAGAAGTTCTTGAACTTATGCATGAACATTTATACGATGCAGTAAATTGAAACATTATTTAGACAAAACAGTGACCCCAAAGACAAACTAGAACCGAGTTAGCCAATGTTAATCAACTTCGCAAAGCAAAGTTCTACCAAACGTCACCACCAGGATACATACTGTTTTGTATGCATGTACAATTCTTCCCTAACTGACTGACTGATGGACAACGCACAGCCAAATCTATTAAGCGCAGGACGCTGAAAGGCTTGTATGCTCCTAGAGGACCGTAGAGGTGTATTAAGAAAGGGTTTCTCGAAATTCCCACTGGATTGGACAGAAACGCTTGAAGTAAAATAAAATGTGCAAAATTACTATACACTAATGTAACAAGTTCATACTATTTCATTTCGTCGTAAGACTAAGGAAAGTGCCCAGAAAGAATTAGTATATTTGCAAAGAGACAGAAAACTCGACATCAAACCCTATACGGCCAAATCCTATTGACTCACAATCCTATTGTGACGCAAATTAAGAGAAGCCTTAGTCCAGCATAGGTATTTGAAAGGCCGTTATATGAGAGATAAAGCAAAGTTTTAATAAATAAAATGTTTAACGTTATCATCATCATCATCAGTCTGCCATAGTTCACTGCTGGATATAGGCCTCTCCAGTTTAATTATTTAATTAAAATTCTTTATTTTAGTGACTAATGTACAATGATTGTGCAGTCGCCACCAGCCGCCCTAAACTGATGACTGTAAGTACACACGAAAAAGTAAACCATTTCATTGAATTTTGATGCTTCACCAAAAAGTAAACGACTTCAATTTTGCACCGATAACAAGATTCATACAGACCACCCTTATCATTGTGTCCTTTATCAAAATACCTTCAAGGTAATTTGTGTTATCAAAGGGTTGGACAAAACAAGAGCTGATCCGAACAACGCAATGCTAATATTGACTCAAGGATCGGTCCCGTCAAAGGGTCATCCCTGACATATTTTGCATGAGAATATTTCCATAATGGCAAAAGGCTGGCGAATTTTTTGCAATTTCTTTTTGTTTGTTCGAATACTGTACTTTTGGGTTGTTCCTTTGTATTTTTTGTTGATATATATTACTTTTTTGTAACTTTTAGTAATTTTGCTCCGAATGTAGGTATTTTATAGAGTTAATTCTGCAATTCAATCTCATTAATAGACGTTCTTTGAACAGCTATGAATAGTGACCGTCGTGTAGGATTTCACAAATACAAAGCAACTTTATTCATGTGATAATCGAATTCTAATATAACAATCAATCAATAGCCATTACCTACATACTACATAAAACGATTGAACTATCTGCGTCTTTAATTCATCCCTTTTCTTGCTTTCATTCGTCATGTTTCATTTCAAGCATACATTTTTTATCTTCTGCCAAATTTTTTAACCTCATTTAAGTCAATGGTATTTCTTTCAGCCTTTTCAAGCACCCATTTAAATAAGTCACAATTGAACCCAATGAAAATATTCAATGAAGTATTTCTTCGTTTTGTTCTAAGACTTCAAAACGAATGCATTTAAATATATATCCATAGTTTCAATTATGTTAAATAGTGCATAAACTTAAAATCAGAATGCGTAACCCAGATCTCAAGTGGGTTAACCCCTTAAGCTATAGGACACTTCTGCCAAACTATTTTAAAGTTTGCTGGCAAATATCATCCATTTATTATTTGAAAGCGATAAAATTTATTTAGTCAGGACTTTCAAATTAAAATGCTTAAAACATTTAGCGAAAAAATATACTGCTGCAAAAAGCGAAAATAAATTTTCGTCAAAATGACTGAGCTACTAATCTTCAACAAACTGCAGAGTTAGGTTTTAGTTTAAACTATACTTTGCCAACGGCTCCGGCTATGTTGAAGTCGGATATTGCGGTAAAAAGTAGCCTATGTCACTCTCCAGCCATCCAACTATCCCCACACACATTAATCGAACCATACCACTGCTCAGTTTTGACTTGAAAGATGGACAAACAAGTTTGTATGGATTTGACCACCCAGGGTCATAAACTATTCCAGGTTCTAGTAAGTATTTCTGCGACTTGTATTTGGCTGACTGAAATAAGATTTTTGGTGCCAATTTTTTATTTCATAATATAAAACAAGACCGAGTCGTATTTATAGTATGTCAAATAGCTTCTAAAATAATTCTAATTTGTCTAAATGAAGCAACGGTTCACACAGAAAACTATTTATTTGAAAGGATTTAAGTACATAGGTACTATTATTGAAAGAAGACTGATTATTTTACCTACAGTACACGCATGGGTGAATGCTAGAGTGCAAGCAAAAGGACATTATTAAAGCCGCTTTCTCAAATTCGTTACCTTAATGAACTGGAGGCCTTACTAGTCGCTAGTCTAACTATGAATAGTGAGTAGCCAGAGATGGACATACAAAATAAATTAAGACATTGTTTTATGTTGATATTTTTTTTGATTTATTATGTTCCAAGGAAAATAGTTATTTTTGTTGTGTAAGGAAACCTATTTTATTTTTATTTAGCCTGTGACAAAAATATTCGTAATACACTTTCATCAACTCAGAATTAATATATCAATAATACGTAGGATTTATGGGTTTCGCATTCGACTCGTTACGAAAATAGACATCTAAAAAGGTTTGCATAAAACGGCATAAAAGCTCTTAAATCATCGTCTGCCGCGAACAGAAATATTAATTTTTTTAATACCTAAATACATCATATTATATAATTTATTAAAACCTCAAAGTGCGACTGTCCAACCAACACGGTCACTTCTGTCAAATTAGATTAAAATATTCCTGAAATAACAATTAATTTTATAAAATAATATAAAAACATTTTTATGTTAAACGGTTTTATTACAATAAAAATATATGTAGTTAGGTTATGTCCTAAAAACTAAAAAATAATTCGGTAAGTCCTAGCTACCAGATCGCACCAATCTTCTCATCAATCTGGGGTATTGATCAAACAAATATAAAATCGTTGGGCGTAGCGTATCCAGAGTAAACATTTTGATAGAAATTTCACGCGCTACAAAGTTAACGGCTCCATATACCGTGTACAGTGTACAGTAACGAGTAATAAGGCATTCACGCATCGATTGAAGTTATAACAGGCCTGTGACGTCATCCGTCCCTGTGCCTCTAATGACCTCTCGACTGAGGATTCTCTAAAACAAATAGTTCAGCCCACTAAAAGGATTAAATTGGATAATGAATTTCAAAATTCTTTGGTAGCTTTGAAGTTTGGAGCTTATGTGTTGGGTAGGGATTTGATTCTTGGCTCGGGTCTATAGATTTTAGGAGCTTTTTGACTCAGTATTTTAACAAAATCTGGTAACAAGTTCGATAACTGATAGTAAATTCGTAGAAATTAACATTAAATTTACAGACAACTGAAAAATTTTCGTGTAATACACGTCTGTAGAAAGAACTTTGTCTATTGGATTACCATTCTAAATAGAAAATGTATGAATAATTTCATCTTTAGACAAGTTAACATAATGGCATACTATTTGATAAGTAATAATTACTTTATGTATAATATATATGATAAGTAGTAATTACTCAAGTTTCCCTACACTGGTTTCGTTCTTCAGGTTCTACACCTATAGAACATCTCTAGAATTTTAGCTTGAAGCTTCTAATTGGCTATTCTAGTCTAACCGAATTTGGCAGAAAATTGGCTTTGCCATCGAGCAACTGCCGTCTGGTATCCGCTACCAGCTAACTACAGTGTTAGAGGTTTTGTATAACCTCCTATTTGAACAAACATTCATCAAAAGCTAGTAACCTATCTTCTTGAATAATGCAAAGCCTCTGATAGCAACAAGATATCAACAAAATTTGCATGATATGGTGATATACATGATAAGCTATGCAGCTATCTTGAAACTAGGCCGGTCTGAGACACGAGGTGTTCGCCTAGCATGACTCCTGTCCGCTCAGCGTAATTGAGTAGCTTGAGTGCAAATTAATTTCTAAACTAATTGCTGAGACATACGGACGTGCAGTTTCGAGTATCGGATTAAAAGAAGCTAATAGTATTGAACGCGTATATAGACTCATGACTGTTTCCCGAAGGGGTAGGTAGATATGTACATGACATTATCGAACATGTTCACCTAGAAAAAGCCAATAGGATGTTATTATAATTTGAATTAAAAATTTTATAATTGAAAGAAATATAAACAAGCTTGTTTGCTTGTTTTTCCGCATTACCAGATATTATACTGACATGCTATGCCCCCTTAATTCTTCAACATTTGAACTGTTTCTTGTTAACAATTTTATTTCATTCTCTAAAGCATCCCTAATCCTAAAGCCATAGTCTAAATAAACAGCTTAAGACTTCCGCTATCTGCAATTGGTTAGAACGAGTAGACAGACGGACAAAAATTCTTTCGACGTTAATTTTATAGTCCAATGAGATTTGATTGATCAATTATTGACCAATCAAACCTCATTCCTTTTTCAAGACCCTTCTTAGAAAAGCTATTAGGTATAGTTTTCCTAAGAAGGGTCTTCAGTAAAAACGCCGCAACCCAAAGGTGTACTAAACGGTAGTAAAACGGTTTCGGCGACTTGACGCGCCTTCCATTGTAAGCAATTACTGACAATTCGAAGCACGTTTGCGTCTCGGGTTTGAGCTTGTGATTATGCATGGGGCAATCTAGTAGTCTCCCATTAATCAAAAGGGCACTCATATTGCTAAGCAAACTGCCAAATTAAAAAATCTTTACTCTAATACAATCTAACAGAAAAATCGTACAACACATTTCAGTCAAGTGAAACTTAAGTATCTCCGTGATAGACCATCCATTCTGGTCGGACGCATTCTCGTACGATACGGTACATTTTCCAAGATCATTTCTCTCACGTACGTGAAGGTTTTAGTATAAACTATCTGTTGCAGTTTCTAGTGCCTTGACTGGTACCGAAGGAAACTTACTATAAATAGTTGGCAGGAACCTTTTCTTTATTGAAACTAGTCTGTGTGGATTAAGAACACAAAGTGTCACCCTCACATTTCATTCCGTGAATGTCGTAAGAGGCGCCTAAGAAAAATACACTTGGTAAATAGAAACTATATGTAGATACGGAAAACTCAGCATCAAAGTCTATAACAATATGTCTAGCCAGCGAAGTATTATATCATCATCATCATCCTAGCGTTGTCCCGGTTGCGATCCAAGACCTTCTACCTTGGAGCCCGGGGTCCGCTTTTGCATACATGTAGCCAGCTGCAGAGTAGTATTATAATTATATTAGTCCTAAACTTCCTATCGACTCACAATGCTATCATGACGCAAATTAGGATAGGCATGTGCCCAGCAGTGGATTGCAAAAAGCTGTATAAGTACAATTTACGCCGATCTTAATTGAACTGACAGTTCAAACCAATTATTATTTATAAGACTTAGGTCGCGTTTCCACTATGCCATGACGATTAGTTTATCGTTCGCGGCTGCAATGTCTAGCTGTTCCCATTATATCCAATCTGTCGTCACTACACTAAAATCGTGGATTAAATCGTGTTGTCCTATATACGTGAACACCACCGACACACATTTAAATACTGTCCTAAATAAAAACACCACCATTCAAATACACGACTATATAAAAGACCCGATTACATGTCGTCAAAATATAGTGGGGACGCGCCCTAAATCAAATTTTATTACGTATTGTACATAAATCACTTTTCTACTTTTTTTTTCTTTAGAACCAAAGCACAGCTTAATAAATTTCGGAGCCCACGAGACCATGATCTAATTTAATATTCAACATAAACCACAGCACTATTTCCAATCACAAAGATCTCAATGGATTTTCCCGAAGTTTTTCACATCGCCAGGGAATCGAGATTTAATGGAATATTCTTTAGATAAAAACTATTTCTAGTCATATAATATCTGAGTCAGCATTTGTCAGCGGAGCACATTTGTGGGCTAAAAATAATATATATTTGCCTTTACCGCCTAGAAGCTACATATTACAAGATCGGGAAACGTGACTGAATGTGTTTTTTTATTGAGTTAATGTGGGAAATGGTGTTGAAGTCTGCGGGCTGTGGTAAACTATACTACGTGAAGTATGGTTTGAATCTTTTTATTAAAACCAAGCATGAAACTTGCGGTACATTAAAAAAATCTGTGAAACGCAGCGCAAATTTACATTTCACCGATTTTGAGTATGGTAGAAAATGCTTCTACAATTATAATACCGATAAATAGAGTAGTCTTGATTTCTATAGATAATGTGGAGCTAATGAGTAAGCAAGAATGACGAATCAGATATATAAGGCAAATGTGTGTGGGCAAGTCCGTCGCGGCAGACATCGTCAGACCATTCGTCGCCCAAATTGGGGACGTCCTAGGAAACGGAAAGGTCAGAGGTACCCGAAAACGGCGAGCATGTTTGAAAAGAGTAATGAGTGTAGAGGAAGCGCATGAGGCTTAAAAGGATAGAATCAAGTGGCGTTCTGTTGTCTTCACCTACCAAGAACGGGAAAAGGCGTGAGTATATGTATGTACGTACGCAGAGTAGTATTTTTTACTCCAAATCAAGTCTTCAAATCAATTTCTTTCACCAAAAATATTTTGTATTCTATTTGGAATTCATTTTTTCGGTACATTCAAAGGAATACATTTTAACGTGATTTCTACTACTGTTTCGTAACATGTATTACTCGCAATATTAATGTCGACTAAATCATTTTTTATTTTTGTTTTATTTAGATTTTACTTAATTAGAACGGCCGGAAGCCACTTACACTAATTAAGGACACAACTAACTCACAGAGATCTCACAGAACTCCATGCACACCAACAATATCTTCTTCCATTCATCTGCGAAAATATCACTCTGTGCGTCTGACACTAAGAGCGCATTTAGTGTGGCGAGAGAACGGGGTATAGGCGAGTTTGCACGGGCCACGGTGCGGCAAGCTGGTAGGGCGAAAAGCCTATGCTTTCTGCCGCGGCAGTAATTATTTGGTACAAACAATCGCAATAAATCGTTATGCAGTTCTGGTGCCACGATTTTGCCGTGAAGAATTTTGCACATAGTTCCGATCTGATCAAAATTTCTTCTAACCTCCAAGGAATTATAACTTAGACTACCTAAAAGATACTTTGTTGGATACATAAATGGATAGTACCCAAATAAACGCTTATATAAAAATCTCAGGAAAGCCTTCTGAACCTTCTCAAGTAACAAAGTGTATGTTTTTTCATAAGGATTCCATACGCAAGCACTATTTGCAATTTTGCTGCGCACAAGCGCATTATAAATTATCCTAATAACATCGTTATAGTGGAAGTCCTTCGCATTTCTCAAAATGAATCCAAGACGACTAAATGACTCCTTCGCTGTTGCAATGATATGGTCATGGAAAGTGAGGCCGGAGTCAAATATGACACCCAAATCCTTGACACGAGTAGATTTGGCAATGGAAACACCGTTAAGATGTTAGTCAAAGTTCAGTAGCTGTCACCTACGTCCAAAAGTAATAGAAAGGCACTTAGAAGAATTAAATTCCATTTTATTATTTGAAGCCCACTTATGTAGTGCAGTGATATCATTCTGAAGGTGTAGACAGTCGCCTTCGGTGCATATAGCGCTGTATAGCCTTAAGTCATCGGCATAAAGCAGACATTTGGCATGTTTTAGCACATTCGGTAAGTCATTGATCATAATGAGAAAGAGAAGTGGACCAAGTATCGAACCTTGACTCACACCAGAGCGTGTATGGTAGGGATTGGAAACGTATAAACCTAGCTTAACAAACTGTTGCCTATCCCGAAGATAGTCGGCGAGAAGTTTAAGAAGTTTGGGAGCCACTCCGATAGCGCTAAGTTTTGCAAGTAGGAAGTCATTATTAACCCTGTCGAATGCCTTTTGAAAATCAAAGTAAACGACGTCTAGCTGAACACCTTTATCAAGGCTCAACGCTATAAATTCAACGAGGGTTAGCAGGTTGGAGTTAACAGATCTCTTGGGTCTAAAACCATGTTGGTCATCACTCAAATATTTTTCAACCTGTGTATATATATATTTGTGAAGGATGGTTTCAAAGACTTTGGCTGAGGATGACAAAACTGCTATAGGACGGTAGTCCTCGACCGTCTTTTTTTGGGTACTTTTAGGGATTGACACTACCCTGGAAAGTTTCCATTGAGATGGATACACACCAGTACCCAAAGCCAGATTAAAAATATGGTGGAGTGGGTGGCTCATCATCTTTTTGGCGCGTTTGAGGATAACAGAAGGGATTCCATCAGGACCTGAAGAGCTGCTAGGTTTCAGTTTATTAATGCCAAATAGAACATCAGGCATGCTTATATCGGCAATGTAATGTTTATATAATTGCTATTGCTAAAACTTTCATAGTTTGCCACCTTGCCGGCATCGAGTTTCGGAACATCAGGAAGGAAAACATTCGAAAAATAGTTGGCGAATGTGTTTGCTGCATGGACTCCACTGAACGTCTCACCTTTGTGAATGATAGTTGGTTCAAGGCCACCCTTAGATCGGAGATTTGAGATATGCCTCCAAAACTCGCGCGGGTTTGTCTTAATTTCATTGCCAATGCGGTTCATGTACGTGTTATATGCTTTCTCTACGCGTAGCTTTAGGCTTTTCCTGAGACTGGAAAACTCTTCATAAACATCTTGGCAGTGCGTACGCTTCCAAACTGCATGTAGTTTATTTTTGCGTTTAATATCTTGTATGATATCATTTGTGAACAAAACCGGGTACAGTCGACTTTTGTTTTTTGAGCGTTTAAACTTAGGAACACAAGTGTCAAAAATGTTATACAATGTTCTGTAATAGTTCTCTACAGCCTCATTAACGTCGTTAGATTGAAAAACGCACTCCCATGATTGTTTATAAAGCAAGGAATTCAGTAAATTAAAATCACATTTTTTAAAATTCCACTCTCTAGAAATGTCCACATTACTCGGTTCAATCACATCGGAACTATGTACGACATTAATTCTTACCTCGATCTCGAGCGGTGGATGGTAAGCGTCAGGAGAAACAATGCCTTCGGTAGCAACAACAATTGTGTTACACACGTCTTCGCTCTCCCGTGTCAGCACAACATTTAACATTCCACCATACACATTCTTCACATTATTCTTCTCAGCCAGACTACAAAATGACATAAAGTAACAGTTATAATTCTTTATAGATAATGAAGCACTATTTAAATTCAGGTCACCAAAAACTATAACAATTCCTTTTAAATTGTTAATAAAAGACTCGATTTTACAAAACCATTGCATATAGTCTCCATCACTGGCACTTGGCTTGATATAAACCACACAAATGTATATGGTACGACCGTACCACGTGAAGGTCGCCCACAAATCCTCTCCTGTTTCAGTTTCCAATTCACGGCAGCGATTTAACAAGATAGGGGCGTGTTCATGAAAAATCTACAAGATGAGAAAGAGTAAACAGAGCAAATATATAAAGAGGAACCCACCACGCACCCTCGGTTTGACCATCCCAACTAATGCAATAGAAAAAGGTTAATAGTACCGAACTCGTCTGATGAGAAAGGATATATCCCTTATACATAGGAATGGTATGGGTGCCAAGAAAAATAGAATAAGAGTAATAGAGTCATCTAACGGAACCGACATAACTATGAAGGCACAATCCTGAATCGGTAAAAACTTTTTCTGTTATTCGGTTTTATCTTCTAATCGCACTATAAAAAGGTTCATACGCAACCAATAACTCAATATTCATACAAGATCAGGGCAATATAAAATGTAGGGCCTAAGTAGAGGTGGAAGTGTGAAGAAGTGACGGTTGTCTCTTACCAAGATGGGCCGACGATATCATTGCAATCGCGGGCCGAACCTGAACTAGATTACCACAAGATCGAGGTAAATGACAAGAACAAAGAAAGGCCAATGTTCAGTACTCGACACAGCCGGGCTGTGGATGATGATGATGAGGGCCTTAGTCAATCAGCCACAATCACGTGATACGAGGATTCCCTCTTTAGGCAAGATAAATACTACACCTCATGTCCAAAATACCAATGCCTTCTGAACTACAAACCCGTATGTCGTACCCAAGTTATACCGGCTTACGGTGGTACAACCTGAAATATTACAAGTATAGGGGGTGGCGACAGATTCGTGTACAAATCGTACTATTATTAACTTGGAAGCTGATCTGTTTATTATATTTGGGTTTCCGCGCCCTCAGAGGATGTAGCGGGCAATTATTAATATCGGAGTAGTTTTTGTATACGTATGTATTTTTAAGGATAGGTTTGTGAGCGAGATAGTAGTTGAAATTATGTATAGCATGTAGATGTGTAAATTGGTGCAATATTGTAGAACACTATAGAAATACACAGAAACTATAGACTGCCTCCGTGGTCCAGTGGACAACGTTTGCGTCTACTGATCAGGAGGTCATGGGTTCGATTCTCGAGTCGGGCAAAAGTGTGACTGGTCTTTTCCGAATTTTCTGTAGTAGCACGGCATCTGACAGAGTGTCCGGCGACGGCAATACGATCGCTCCCTATTACGTGGGACCTACAAATTCATAACATGGTGAAATGTGGATTAATGTTATTCATCTGCCTACCCCTACAGGGATACAAGCGTGAGTCTTTAAATAAAAAGTACTAAGAAAACGCAGTGGCTGAAGCCTACTGATTACTGCACGATTGTGCTGGGTCGACCGGAAAAGTCTATCGTGTAATTAAATATCGCAAATCGGTCTAGTGATTAATGAAAATAACTGCTAGGACGGAGGTTATAGATGGGAACTAAGGATATTTTTTGTATCATGTACTTAAAAAAAAAATTGGTCTATTTGTTTGTGTAATTTATACAGTTGGTTTGAGGCTAAAACTAAAATAACTCTAACACTCCGAAAACTTACGCCAGATTAGATAAAACTAGCTTTTTTTATTAAATTTAAATCAGAACCTATTTTAACGCTAAACAGTATTTAACCTTTTAAAAAGTATCTAGATAGGTTTTACGTCTCAAAGGGCTTGATTTCCTTTTGGAAGCGAGACATTTTAAGAGGCCTCATTCAACAAGAAGCTTTCAATAAGATTTCTACTTCAATATATTTTCAATAAGGACTCAGCTTAATATTTTATTTGGAAAATCGTATCGAATGTAATCGTACGTGAAATATGTATATGTCAGCGGGAAGATTTTATTTTTCACTTGTAACTTCACTACGAATCGGGCAATTTTGCGAGTACCTTCCCTCTAAGAAGATTATCTTTATATGATAATATTTTTGGCCACTAATCTAGTTCTTTGCATAATACCACATACACAGTAACACATTTTAATAATTTCGACGCAAGATTTATTGTCCCTTTCGCTACATTTGCGTTAAATACGAGCGTTTTACGCGTACGATAAGTGCTTAATAAATCAGATATACGACTTTCCGGTCGCTATATGCCTTGACGCCCTTAAGAAGGACACAGAGAAAAGAAAATTTAAGGGTGCGTCAGACATAAAAGCTGTTGTAAAATATCAAACAGTTTTCCGAATTCAAATTACAGTAAGAGAGATACATTGAGATAAAGGGTGTGGCTGCAAAGATGAAAAAACAGATGTAACCTTTCTCACGGGTTTCCGAATTCGGAATATACTTTAACTGCTCTAATATATTACCAGTTGTATTTTACGGCCGGTTTCAATATTCGATTTACCCATGGATTTTAAGATTCGAGATAATTTGTATGGCTATGGCTTATGTCAAAAACGAATCTAAAATCTCAAACAAATGGATAGATCGAATATTGAATTCAGAGGTTCGACAGTTTCAGTTGCCGTCAAACAATACTCATAGTAACAATTTGGCGATTTAACATAAATTGATTTTATTCCTGGTTTCCTCATAACCTTACAATTTCGATCCTGTATTTGTCGTTTGCAACTAAAGTAAAAAGATTAACTTGCATTTTAATCAGTGTAGCAGCCTATCAAAAATTTGATTCCCTATATAGCTATCCTTGCTTTTAAGATATTCCTAACTTTTAACAACACTTTTACATTACACTATCCTTGAAAAAGAATTAAATCTTAAAAATTATATACAGCTCTACAGAAGTATTTAACATTGTAGCTGGCGCTAATTGCTTGAAAATGCTTCAGCGCTTCAGTTAAAGTTTAACCTAAAGCGCTAGAGCTTGAATTATAGACTGTGAACATGCCAATCAAGAGTTTTAGTGAAAAAATCGTCCACATAGAGAAAAACAAAGACATCTGAGTTCAGACTGAGATTTATCTAAAAATAACTTTCAGGCTGCGTTCTCAACTCAAGCGGAGACGAGTGCGGACTCAACAAGGACAACGGGATAATAATACCTGTATCTTTGGTGCATGACATTACGCGGGAATTTTGCAGAAGCAGGAGGCCTTATCCGTTAGTCAAAGTATACTAGACAATGTTGCTAAAAAAATATATGCAAATTCATAGGTTGGCGCAAACTCATGGCTTTAGTACGGCGTTGTCTCGAATTTACCACCAGCCGCCAGTGCACTTACAATGCATGCGCGGGAACAGTGAGCTTGCAAATAGTATGCAACGTCTATTTTATAGTCTGTGAACGTCTATTTTGACGCGGTTTTCACGCTCCGCTCGTCGCCCAGTCGTCGCTCCCTCGAAATGTGACCACGGCCTTACATATATTTAATGGTTGATGCACCTATAATGAAGTTAATAAATCCAGCTACACCACTTTGACTGACTTTCTAATGTCCAGAGGTCAATTCATTGTAAAACCTTTAAAAAAAGGTGTCGTATGACTACGTTTTGCTCTCAATGGGCATTACGTGAATGGGGATCGTGCCTCATTCACATATATTCAAAACGGTGAAACCTAAATTGAAAATTGTATATAGTGTAGTATTTTCATAATAAGATGTCAATAATATTTGAAATGCAAGGTTTAATAGAAAGCCCGACAGGATCACGGCAACGTAAACGATCCGCGTGAAGGTGACGTTACGGACAATCGAAGAAACCGTAGTGGTTTTAATGAGTCTGTCAGCCAGCAACAACCTGTAACCATAGAGTGGTGTAATCATCATCCTCCTAGCGTTATCCCAGTTTCAATCTGGGGTCCGCTTACTAGTCTAACCGGATTTGGATAAATATTAGCTTTTCCACGGAGCGACTGCCTGTCTGACCTCCGTAACCCGGAGGGAGGTGTAGGGTTAGCGATATTCCATGGTTTAGACTAGTGTCAGTTTATTTAGAAGGTACTGACATCCTATAACGACTGACAAAGATCTTCATGACAACCGAAACCGACGGTTTAACGTGCTCTCCGAGGCACGGGCCAAGCGATAATTAACAATTCTATACGCACATAACTCCGAAAAGTCATTGGTGTGCGCCGTGGATTCGAAACCGATACCTTCTGCATTGCAGTCCGTTGGTATCTCCACTAAGCTATCGCTGCCTTAGAGTGGTGTAATAAAGACAATTAAATACTTCGTATTTGTGCTGCCGCGTTCCGTTTTGTTAGAGCCGTGGTTGCATTTTGATATTCTTTACCTCCCACAAGATCTAATCCCTGGTAAGCATCAGCTTTGGTCTTTTTGCTTAGTGTTGCTTAGGAAATGGTCACTGGCGTCTATACCACCAATAACCAATAGCAAAATTACTCAACGCTCCATTTGTCCAAACTTAAAATAATCTTAGTTCACGAAGTGATGCTTATGGACTTTAAATTGCTAGTTAATAACTTACAGATTCTACATTTAATAAAATATCAACTTAATTATACATCATACAAATGAAATAAAATTGTTAATTATAAAATTAGTAAATAAGATAGAGAGGACGATTCGACCTCCAGTGTTCTCTAACAAAGTAATTCGGCAATGTTCTATTCAGTGGTAGTAGGCATGATGACCACCCCTACTAAGAAAAAACATTATTTTATCAAACTATTTTTGAGATGTCATGTCAGAGATTGATGTAGATCATACAAAAGCCAGATGAAAGATAGTTGATACAATATTTCATTCCAATAAATCTCAATTTAAGACATAAAAATGCGCCAAGGTAACAGAAAATCGTGAATTAAAACTTCGCGCCAAACTAAAGAGAAACTATAAAAGTTTAATCAGAGTTCACCGAAGTTAAAGTTCTCGGCAAAAATACTTGACGCATAGGGATGAATATAAGGTAAGAAATTTAACGTAGGTACGATGTGAATACTTTCTTGCTAATGGAAAGTTGAGAGATCATTAAGTAGGAAGGTTATTGATAGTAGTAAGGTTAGGATTATGGATTAAATGGAATGGATATTGGAGGGTTATGTAAACTTTATGTAGGCCAGTAATGACCGTGACAAAAGGCTGGACAATTGTAAGCGACTTATTCACCAACTCGACCATGAGAATCTCGGCCACGTGGTCGAGTCGGGAAAATTAAATATTAATTATTTTTTTATTATGCATCTCGACCAAACCGGTTGGTCGAGTTGCTGAAGTCACTTTTTCGTATCTTGTATTCGTCAACTCGACCGTCATTGAAAATATAAGGCAGTTTTGTACAGTCAAGTACAAAAGTGGTTTGTTTCCAAACAAATTTTGTTTTTCGATGGGTAAAACGCGATCGCCAATCCACCCGAAAAGTATGGCAATTACAACATAATATCCCCAATTGCGGGAGGCCTTTGTCCTGTAGTGGACGTCAAATGGGCTGAAATGGTAATGATGATGGGTAAAACAAAAACCTTTTTAATCAAAATAACTATGTATGTATATTTCAAAAATCAACATCGTATAGTAAAAAATAAGCTTAGCCTAATAGGAACCAACAATCGGTAGGTATCACAACATGTACAATTATTAAAGTATTTTATTACTTACAAACTACTTATACACTATTGCCTATAATATCACACAAATCATTTTAGAAATTACAGATCATTTTAAATATCACAGATCAATCAAAATTACTTTTAAAATCACTTAACTAAATTAATGACTAAAAGACTAGACAATCACAGATCCACTGATAAATAATTTTAATTACCGTTATTTACTACAGATACAAAATGGTTAATTAAAAAAATTATAAGATAAGGTGTCCTTGTTTATATTCATCAATGGTTGTTTATATATGTTCATCAATTTCACTGACTGACTAAGTTTATTTGTTATGTTAGACCCTTTTTGGTATTCTTCCTTTTGTAAAATTGACAAAAATTGTGCAATACTTTTGGGTTTTGGTAGCATTTTTTTTAATAGTAGAATGCCAACTTTCTACCATATTTTATTTATTTAAAGGCAATTTTCCAAATAGGAGCACATTCACAAGATTATACAAAAGTATATGTAAGTAAATAATTATAACATATTAAATTATTCAAGCACTAGTTTTCGCCGCGGATTCACCCGCGTTATTTTATGTACCTCGACAATAGCGCCACCTATCGTATCCATTTGTAGCCTAGCTTCGTGTTATTCTTATATATAAGCTATATTGCTAAAAAGTTTCATCAAACTAACTAATATCCAACCAGTCACTAAATAATAACAAATATCCATCCAGTCCCATACATACATCTTCACAAACTTTCGAATTTATAATAGTAGTAGGATTCAGTAGTGGATTGTTATTTTGTCTCTTTCCCGCAACGAAAAAATGATAGTTGCGAGAAAGAGACAAAACTCTAATCAGAATATGAGATAAAATTATAATTTTCACGAAATTGAATTGAGATTGTAATTGCCTCTATCTACGATCTCTATGTTAGCAGAGAACGTATACTATATTATTTTACATACATACATACATAGACTCACGCCTGTTTCCCGGAGACTACGGAACGCCATTTGCAACGATCCTGACATATCTCTCTTGCTTCATTCACTCCCATCATATTCCTCATGCATGCTCTTCTATTCAGGGTACTTCTAACTTGCCCTGTTTTTAAGATGTCTCCAATCTGGTCAGAGAACGTCCGCCTAGGTCTTCCTTCGTCCTGTCCCATCCACACTTGCCTTATATATCTGCTTGGTCAGTCTTTTGTCATCCATCCTCTCCACGTGCCCAAACCACCTTAGCATACCTTTCTTGATGCTTGTCACTACATCTTCTTTTACCCCACAACACTCTCTTATCACACAATTCTTTACTCTGTCAGTCAAAGACACACCACACATACTTCTCAGTGCTCTCATTTCTACAGCATTTATTCTAGTTTCATGACTCTTCTGCCATACCCAACTTTCACTACCATACATAAGTGTAGGTACCAACACCCCTCTATGCACAGCCAAACGTGCCTTTTTGGATACATTATGACTGTTCATGAAAGCCTTCAAAGCTCCATTCACCCTATTACCTGCATTAACTCTTCTTTCAATATCTTCTTCATTCTTACCATTCCTAGTAAACAACGTACCTAAATACACAAAATCATTCACTTGTTCCACTCGTTGTCCATCGATCATAACATTACAAGCCGTAACACATTGCTCCTTTTCAAAAACCATAACTTTCGTCTTGCTCACATTCACTTTCATCCCTTTCCTCCCTAAAGCACCATGCATGATTGTTACCATCTCCTGCAACTCCTCCGCATATTATTTTGGCTTGCATAATAATCGTTTCCATGGTATGCCTTAAACATTTTCTACCAGAGTGTACTTTTTGTACTCGGTCGAGATGACGAATGAATAAATTCACAAAAATTAGATATATCGCTTCGACCGCGTAGCGGATAGGCACTCGGTCGAGATGCATAATAAAAAAATAGGTAGAATTAAATCTTCCCAATTCGACCATGTGGTCGAGTTTGTCGCGGTCGAGTTGATGAATAAGTCTTGTAAGCAAAGTACAGATTTGACAAGGTTATACTATTGTTAATATAGTGGGAAACCATGGTTAGTCTTTCAGATATTGTTTAAAAACCTTTTTGTTTATTGCCATCTACCGGGCACGTCATTAAGCAAGAATTAATTTATAATGCACACGTCATAACTTTTGACGACCGGTTGGCGCAGCGGGAGTGTAAGCGACTGCTACGCCGAACGTCGCGGGTTCGATTCCCGCTCAACTCATACATTTGTGTGCATGAACATGGATGTTTGTCTTGGTCTGGGTGTTTCTATGTATAATATGTAGGTATGTATTTACAAAAAAAAGTATATATGTATGTTTAACCTTTATCTAGTACTCATAATACAAACTCTGCTTAGTTTGGGACTAGATGGTGTTATGTGAATTTGGTAGAATATTATTAGATTAGAACTTTGAAAAGTCAGAGGTGTGTGTCCGCGGTACTTGGGGATCGAACCCGAGACCATCGTCTCGGCAGTCCGTTACGTACACCACTGGGCTACCGCCGCTATCTATACTTATAATAAAACTGTAGAGAGGTCAATTCTGTACATTGAATATATATTCAAAATTAATATTGGATGATGAATTGTGATCGATACTGATGCCAAAAATGCAATCAGTAAATTTTTTGTCTGTCTGTCTGTCTGTCTGTCCGTCTGTCTGTCTGTCTGTCTGTATGTGCACGCATGGGTCAAAAACTACTGAATGGATTTTAACCAAACTTGGTACGATTATAGTCCATACTCCTGGGCAGGTTATAGGCTATATAACATAACGCTAAGACACATAGGAGTTGAGCAGTGACGATAAATTTGAAGTAAGTTGGATGAAAATGCGGTTTTGAGCTCTTATCCTCGCCTACGTTGATCATTCACCACAAGTATGTATTACAAAAATGATGGTCTTCAAAAGATCTACAAAAAAGTCCTTTATGGTATATATCTATCTTTTATAAATTAGCCACAATAACGTGTTTAATCGTCAGGCATTTCGTCAAAGTGTATTAAATACATAAATATATTGTATTTCACATTGATATATCTTTATCAAACTCCCATATTCAAAAAGTACACTTTAATATTATGTATTTGTAGTTTTAGCTGCACGTTGTCGGTCAGTCAATCAGTAACCCAATGATTTAATATATACAGACAGGAAACAGCCATATCTAGGCCAATAGCCAGCAAGGATGAATAATTAAATCAAGAGCGAGTCGGACTCGCCCGTGAAGAACTCTGTGCTAGAGGTATACACGAAACTTACCAATTATCTTCACCTAACCATCACCACTATCAGTTTTTCACCGGTACATATAACTTTGTTTTTCATAATGTTCGTATAAACGACCAATGTATATTTGCGGTGTTTTAATGTTAAAAACTGCTGACCACATATTGTTCACAACTAATTTTCGTTGGAAGATTTTATTACGATCTACAGCATACCTTTTTTTAGATTTGTCACTCTCTTACTTCAAAAGTTTGAGGACGGAGGGACGGGGGAACGATACTCATTAAACCACTTTGGAAGCGTCTATCTTTCAAACGATTGACTTTGAGAAATTGACAATTTCAGGTACCCTAAAAATATGTTTAAATACCTAGACATGCCACATTGCAGTATTTTTACGTCAGCTCCATATATGGAGAGGACCCCTTAATTGTCATTCCTTTTTTATGTATAAAAGTCGGGCAACGGTTCACAGAATACATCTTGCCAAAAATATTCAATGATGTAGTCTTAATGGTTTCATCTGTGTCATACGGATGTACAGACAGACAGACAGACAGATATGGCGAATCAATCAGGGTTCCGATTTTGCCATTTTTGGATAAAGAATCCTAAAAAGTGCCTACATTGTTTAAAATTCCGATCGACTTGGACCACGCAGAGTTCTGTTTGTTATACCTCTAAAAGCAGTGATAAAGCTAAGATTTTACGTTATTGTCATCTTATCATATGAGATGAATATACGATGGCAAAGCGTGAAGTGGTCTAAGCATTTAGATTGCAAACCAAGGGAAATCAAGGAAAATGACGAACCCATGGGCGGTATGACAGTACTTTTTCGTGGCGATTTTCGTTAGACTCTGTCTGTTATACCACCATACAATAATTATGAGACAATTGCTGATGAAATTAGAGCCTGTCTAAAGAGTTCATAACTATGGGATTGTATTATTGCTATGCATTTGACATTAAATATGCGAGCGCGATTATGAGGCAACGATCATGCACGCGATTGGTAACTTCGCGGTGTGAACTCGCAGGAACAAGTGAAAGTCATTTGAGCTTTTTACAGGACATCTACATCTACACTATTCAATATAGGTATCATATGCAACTTAAAACATTTTGGGTATCAATTCTGTAGCCTAATGAAAAGACAAATTCCGCGCGAACGGAGTCGCGGGCACAGCTAGTTTGAAATATGTATATGAAAATATGCATGCACCGCGCTCCACCAGGCACAATCACCTAGTGAGCTAATAAGGTCCTTCATGTAGTTTAAGAAACACCACACCTTATTCCTCCAAACCCACATAGCAGGAAAAATTCCGAACATGACCACCTAAACTTACTCGGGTAAAAAAATTGCAAAGTTGAAATAAATAGCAATATTTGAACAACCACAATTGCCTTTTACAATGGGATGGCTTGCGAATGCCCCATAGACATCTACAATTGCGATTGTGTTTGTATGGAAGCCGTTAATAAAATATTTGCCTAACTACATACCTTGTATGATTAGTGTTACTTGCATAGGGTATATACATGTGTCTTATGTCAAGGGTTGCATGTAAAATTATAGTATTTAAACATTTCTGCAATAAATTAAATATTCGAAAATATGTGATTATACATATTTTTATCGAGCTCAGTAGTGTACCATAGGAGAGGTTAATATCTAGCTGTGGACTATGGCAGCCTGATTCTGACTGATTATGATCATAATATATGACTAGAATTTGCTTTACTTCAGTAACCATAACCTCCATTTTAATCTTATTATGCACTTTTTTTTTAACTAGTGCAATAAAATTGAAACAATAACAGAGTTAACAGTTGTTATTGACCCATTGAAATAAGATTAAAATCGCCTACATGCTATTTTGGTACATAACTAAGTGCATAAGATACAATAATTAATTACTTAAGGCCAAATTACAACACAAGTAGTAAACAAATTACCAGACAGACTAATAGTCCAAAATAGACACTATAAAGATACTTTTTTACAGAACGTCGTCATTAATTTCAATTCGTACGAACTTTCAAAACAGATATGCTTCACAACGATTTAGTATCAGCCTCTGTGACCCAGTTAAGCCTACAACTAAAGTCTCAAGTATATACTTGAAACTGTACCAGCAGTGGACTGTTAATGGCTGATGATGATGATGATGAATTATATGCATTGCATGGAAAAGAAACATGATAGACACCAAAAAGTAATGATTCAAAATTAATTTGCCGGTATCATATTGCCTCGATGCGAAGTAGTAAAGAAGTCATCTGAAGTGTTAGAGCCAAACGTCCACCTGATTCCTTTTTTTTAATAGAAAGCCAACAAACCACTTAGGTAGTCATAAATCTTATATAAAACCTTAAACAGATTTTCACAAACAGTTGCATGTATATAAATTAAAGGAAAAAGACTTACGTAAGTAACTTCATTAATTGAAAACATTTATTTCAGGCATCTTTACATTACTTGTAAAGATGCCTGAAATAAATGTTTTTTTTTCATTTTGGGTTTTTTTGATATTTACACCGTGGACTTGAAATGTATGAATGTAACGAAACATTTAAATAAAGATATACAATCTTCATTTCTCTTTTGTTAAAAAGCAAGTCGTACCAATATAAAAAATCTCAACAAATTTTATTTCTGCGTCACTTTTATGAATTTTACCAAAAATCTGTTTCCAACGTCGCTACACACGCCCAAAATATTTTTACTAACGAACCTTTACTTTTTTTTACAAATATGCCTGATATTGTGGTAAAACCAAAAACAAAAAAGTCGCGAGTGATAGACAAACCGACATTTCTATTGTCAAATACGCGACAGCTTGTCGCGTATTTCAACATAAAAACAATAGATACTAAATGTAAAGGATCAAATCAAAGAGCGGGTATTGCCAGCTAAGGTACATACTTTAGGAGAAATTATTTGTTTACAAAAGTCTATGTTCTCGTGGCACGGACTATACAAACAAATAGAAGCAATATTTTGACACTAACTTTTGCCCGCGGTTTCGCCCGCGTGGAATGCTACACTGGTGTATATTCTATACCTATTACTGCAAAGTTTTATCAAAATTGGTTCTGTAATTTTTGCGTGAATCAGGTAGCAAAAACATCCATACCTACATAAAAAAGACGTCACGTAGACAGGCAAATTACTTAATGGGATTACATCAAAACAGCGCAAATTTGAAGGCCCCTAAAGGCCAAAAAGTAGTTTTAAATCAGCTTACATATTTGGCGCACACATACCAAACATAGGTATACTAAGACAAAAGAAATAACAAAATGAATACCCATAATCTAATGAGAAAGATTGCTAAGTATCCACCGTACAACTCTTATCAATCAATCGGCCATTCTCATTCCTTCCTTCTGGCGATTGGTACCGAAAAGCAAATAAATACGTAATCCACATAATAGATATTCGGTCATTTGGCACGAGTGTCTCGTAAACGATGTAAATGCTCTTCTGTGACCCATTTACGACTGCGTAGGTAAGCAGGGATAAGGAAATCCCACTAGATGTTAAACCGAGTTTCTTATAAGGATTATTAGTGAACTTTTTTCGGGATTTGACGAAGAGGCAAGTGAAAAATTTTTGGATCAAATTGGTGAAACTTATGGTGCTTACAAATCAGAGGTTGGTGCCGGGTTGGTCCCGATAGTAGGGCAAGTATTAATCTGAACGTGCCCGTTTATTTTTCAGTGCAAGATACATAGCGCAGTGAGACGTACCCATGTCCTGAGGTGTTAGTACTACTTATTACCATCGCTCGTTTCATCTCGATCCTCTGTAGGCTGATTGGTGCACACCGAGATCTTAGACGACAAAACCTCGAATCCGACCAATACCAGTCAGTCCGCCGAACGCCTATCGAATAGTGGCAAAATAATGTAGGGCTCTAAATCCCTGCTAAGCTCTCTGTTCCATAAACCGTCTAATTTTAAAACGCTATAAAAGAGAGTAGAAAGATTGTTCAGACATCCATATTTGAATCATCAACTATTGGATCACACAGTGCTATCCAATCGAGCCAACGAGAATCATCAATCCTATATATACCTGGAGAATAATCAATCTATTTATATAAAATTCTTACGTTACTGATTAACTGTCCGACAACGCACAGCTGAAACTGTAGAGCGCAAGAAGCTGAAATTTGGCATGAAAGTCCCTTGGAAAGTGTAGGAGAGCTCTAAGAGAGGATTCTTGGAAATTCCCACTCTGAGGAGAAAATAAAATTGAAGTAAAATAGTCCTACGCGGGCGGAGCCGTGAGCGATGTCTAGTCTAACATAAATCTTTCACGCTATGGTACGTATGGCTTAGTCAATTATGCATTAATTACACATAACTATCTCATTTCTAATATATTAAAGATTATTATTCGCAAATAAGAAACGAAATTACTCATAATTAAAATCGACTTTGAAGTATTCTAATAAGCACATCTATTTAATATCAAATAATTCTAGCAATATATTTTTAATATTCCGTGTGGTGACGGATTAAGAATACGGAATGTCACCACCCTATATCATCCCATGGGTGTCGTAAGAGCCGACAGAGGGAGTACATTATACAGAGAACAACACTGTAAGAGAAGGAAAACTTGATACAAACCCTATACCAACCCGTTTGGCCAGCGTGGTATAGTAGGCCAATTCCTCCTTTCAAAGGAGAGGCCTAGTCCAGCAGTGGACTATTAAAGGCTGATGATGATGATGATGAATTCTAGCAATTCTATATTTGCAGGGCAATGAACCCTTTAAAGTCTAGGCTTTATATTGTGTCAGTTGAAGGTCGTAATTAGATAAAAGATAATTATTGGTACATCGAATATTAATCCTATCATACCTACCTCATCCTACTCTTTTTTAATAAGAAGTGCAAAATTATTCGCTAAACTTTTGAACTCCTGTTATAATATCAGTCTGTCCTATGGGACAGCTAGCATAGCTGGGCATGGGTCTCTCCTCACGGTGAAAAGGGCTTAGCCATAGTTTACTACGTTGGCTATTTGCGAATTGGCAGATTTCACAATGTCTTTTGAGAATGTTATGGAGAACTCTCAGATTTTACACTAGCTGTGCCCACGGTTATACACGCGTTATTTATGGCTACTGTTCCGTTCATAACGTGATGTTATAAGCGTTCATCGTTAAATGAGTTATTCAACACAAAAATAATTATTCAAATCAGACCAATTCCTAAGATTAGCGCGTTGGACCAAACAAACAAACTCTTCACCCTTATTATATTAATACTAGGAATAGATCTAAAAAGACCTGAACCACTAAATAAATTTAGTAGAAAAGGGTTCCTAACTTACTAAATTCAGGGATTAATATACAAGACCAAAACTTTTTTGATAACCCTCTCCGTAACATCAATATTAAAAGTAAAACATACATTGAAAGTTACATTTAACTTAGCCAATATCGGTTGAGTAATATTTGAGTTGCTAGAAAAGTTCATAAAACTCGCAACTTACATATTAGACAGAGAAAAAGTGTATAAAATCGAGAGGGCAATATTCTAGATTATATAAAAATCGATCAACAAACTTGACCTAAACAAGTTCGTTTTAAACGAGGCCATATATTGTCTGGGAGCGACCGCTTGCCAAGTAATATTAGAGATTCTGTTTATGTGGTCCCACCGAGCTTTTATTTCTACAGATTAAGACAGAGTTATAATTAAACTTGAGCAATTTTCACACATACCTACCTACTTACTAAATGACGGAAATTATCCCGTGGGACAATTTTAAACTCATATTAGTGACCACGAAAGTTTAAATACATTTATACTAAAAATATTAATGTTGCGAGTCGCATGTCTTTTATAAAAGGAAAGAGTAAAATTCAATATAATAGTAAGGAATTTTCGGCATAGGTTACACCATCGTATCTAAGCTGAACCTTTACGGCATGAAGAAGGTATTTTACCTTCATTTTCAAATAATTACGCGATAGTATTTTTATTTTCAACTAGCACGGCTGCTTCACGGCGACGCACGCACAGGTTTTTAAATTTAAACGTCTTCTGGAGTCGTGGGAATTTTGGGAAATCCTTTTTTAGTGCAGATGGTTGATGGTATACCACCACCCATGTTAGCAGAGGTTTACTTTGAGGTACTTAGTGAGAGTCAACAGTCCCGCGATGCTGAGGCTGTTTCATTAACCTCTACAAAATTCTCCACCCTTTCAAGCACCCCGGCACTAAGTTCTACCAAAGAATAGGTACATGCTTGTAAACGGGAAAACTACTAACAAGGTTTTCTGACATAACATACCGTTACCTAAAGCTCAGGATTGCCTGCTAGCGGTATTTTCCAGCACAAATAGGCACACAAGCCCGAACAGGCAATCAAACCTACGACCTCACATAGCGGTAGACGCCGGCGTGTCTTTACATATATTTTCTTTAGTAGGTACAACAAAGATTAGTGAATAGTTAAGTTCATCTATTCACAGGCAAATGACAGTGTTGTAATAATTAATATTTGGCATAACGGCGAATTCAGTTTATATACATAAATACATATACTCACGCCGTCTACCCGTCTGGGTGGGCCGAGACAACAGAACGCCACTTGCTTCTATCTATTCCAAACCTCACACGCTTCCTCTACACTCATTACTTTTTTCATACATGCTTGCTGGTTTCGGGTACCTAGACCTTTCCGTTTCTTAAGACGTCCCCAATTTGGTTGTATGTGTCAAAAAGAAACAGCACTTGAATACATTTCGAAGTTATTTTTTTATTTATTTATTTATTTAAACTTCCTGCAATACAATTTGCACGAGGCGGACTTAATGCCAAAGGCATTTTCTACCAGTCAACCTTAGGGTGATGCAGAGATGATAGTGGCAGGTGAGCTTTAGAGACTAAAAACAAGAGAACTAAATATAACAGTAGAATGATGGTAATACATATTTGCGAATAGAAACTCCTTATACATACATACATATAACATACATACATATGAATAAATATACATGTTTAAATATATTTAATAAGTATATATATATATATATATATATATATAGGTATATAATATAACATATATAAATATATATTATAACCATATTTATTACATACACATGAATATTACAATAATGAAATCTGCTAATACATAGGAAATAAATGAGTACTGCTACTGAGAAGTTACCGATTGTCCACGATATACCTGACGAACCTTGTACTTGAACGTTTCACGTGTATTGGCCATCCTAATTTCAGGAGGGAGAGCATTCCAAAGTAGGATAGATTGAATATAGAAAGAAGAATGAACTAGATTAGAAGTGTCGGATGGACAAAGAAGTAGAAGATTATTAGATGATCGTAAGTTCTTAACATGGTTGGAGCAAAGATATTGAAAATAAGGCATTAGATAAGATGGGGCATTAGCGGAGTGGAGAAGTGAGTATAATGTAGTCAGCGTACGCAAATTTCGTCGCTGACGTATTGGTAACCATTTTAATTCACTACGGAATTTCGAGACATGATCGAACTTACGAAGATTGAAAACGAACCGAATGCAATAATTGAGAAGTCGGTCAAGTTTATTGAGCAGATCTGCATTCAGGTCGAGATAACACACATCACCATAGTCAATTATGGGGAAGATTAAGGTTTGCACAAGCATTGCCTTAGTTTTTGAAGGGAGAAAGTTCTTCAGGCGATAAAGAGAGCGAAGAGTCCCGAAAACTTTCTGGCTAACTACTGCAATTTGAGTCCGCCAATCAAGGGTAGCATTTATGTGCAGACCAAGATTTTTTACAGTTGTGGTAAAAGGTATTACACATCCATTGAAAATGACGGGTGGCAGACTCGTGTGGTCGATTCTAGCAATCATACGCGAGCTTCCTACAACAATAGCCTGGCATTTGGATGGATTCATGCAAAGACCGAATCGATCAGACCACACCTTTATCGCTTGTAAGTCATAGTTAACTTTGCCAATTGCATCTGACAGCTTCTCTACTCGTGCCTGAGAGTAAAGCTGCAAGTCATCAGCATACAGGTGATACGCACACTGAAGTTCACGAGTTATGAGATTGATAAACAATGAAAATAGAAGTGGAGAGAGGATTCCGCCTTGTGGAACCCCAGCAGTCAGATCACACCAATTCGACGATGTTTCATCAGTGCGTACCGACCGCTGGCGTCCACGAAGATAAGAAGAGAACCAATCCCGAGCCTCAGATGAAATATTAAGGTGAGAAAGGACAGCCAGGAGAACATCGTGACTGACGGTATTAAAGGCGTTTGAGAAGTCAACCAAAGCTAACACGGTTAAGGTTAAATTTAAGGTTAAGTTATGTGCGTATTAAATTTTTAATTATCGCTTGCTAAACGATATAGGGAAACACCGTGAGGAACAAGCAAGTCTGAAAGTTATCCAATATATTATTTATCATATCAAGTTAATATCAATAGTTATCGTATCAACTATGCTAATCCGCACTTTGCAGTGTAGTGGACTACGACCTGACTCTTCTCATAACGGAGAATGGCCCCTGCCCAGTAGTGAGACAGCTGATGTACAGATTTGATGATAATGAGGTGTTGCACTGTTGGTAGTTGCAATCGAACAAAAAGTCAAAAGCTTTTCAAGTATGTTATAAATGCTACTCATTATCTCACATTGCTATTCACTAATAAAGACTTCAAATCATTCATTAACCGTTATAACTAATAATCTTCATGCAAATGCCAAACAAAATTAAACAGTATCTAAAAGATCATAAATAGCATAAAACATTCAGATAACAAGCCGTAACAAGACGATTTACCCAAACACAAAAGGATTTTCATTAAAAGCTTATTCAAAATAGAACCACCAAAATGTCGACAACAGATAAAATCTTCGTTTAAAACAAAAGAGATCAAATTTGCGAAAATTGTAACTTTAAAATACAGATCCAATTTATTAAATTGCTAAGCGGAAGATGAAAGGAACTTTATGATTCTTTGTATCGAAAAAATTGATAGCTATGCTCGTCGTCTTTTCATGAGAGACTTTTAAAAAATACCTTATTTTGTAATCAAAAGTCCTTTTGAGGCGAGACGACTCCGAGGCGATGAAGTAACTATTTCAAACGCAAATGATTTTGTGGATCAATAAAAGGATCTCGTTATTGTGACGAATTAAGAATATGAAGTGATATAGTAAGCCAAATCCGTTATTTGACTTTCAATGCTATTGCATGTAGGAGTGGCCTGTGTTTAGTAGTGAATCGAGACTTAATGATGGATGGATGTTTCTGACTCTTTTACACAAAGACTACTCGTAGAATTTGTAATTTAATCCAAATAGTCTTTGTGATTGGCTTATTTTACTACTAATGAATATAACATATTCAAACGAACACAAGGATGACACAATTAAAATTTATGGTTTCGTATTTTTTAAGGCTTGGCGAGATGTCGATATCCCGGTCGATATCCCGATCGCCTTTGTCTCTAAAGAATCTCCTATTTCATCCAAACATAACTTTTACATGGCGTCGATAAAATATGAAAAGATTGGACGAAATTTTAGATCGAAACTTACAGAATTAAACCTTCATAAAATTGTTTCTACATGTAGGTGTTACTTATAGTATGCTCTTTACTATACAACACGAACATAAATATGTAATTCGAGTAGATATTTTTTTTTATAGCCGCCTGTTTCCCCGAAAAGGTAGGCAGAAGTGTAACATTACACCCACATTTCGCCATAAATTGTTAGGTCCCACGTAATAGGGGGCGAGCCTATTGCCGTAACTGGGCACATCACCAGACTCCGTGCTGCTACTGAGAATTCGGAAAAACCCAGTAACACTTTTGCCTGACCCGGGAATCGAACCCGGGACCTCCGATCAGCAGTCGCATACGCTATCCACTGGACCACGGAGGCAGTCGAGTTATACGAGTAGATAATAATACGAATTATTAGCACAACCAAACCATGTATAATTATATACATTTATATGTAATATTAACGAGGAAATTTTTGTTCAGATATTATTGTTTTTAAGTCAGAAACGCTTTGTAAGCATATTGGATAAGGTTCATCTATAAAACTCGAGCATCGAAAGGATATCGTAAAACTCGAGACCTTCTGCGTAGTAGTATGTTGGTTTTAACGGAAGGGTTATCACTACTTATTATTATTGGCTTTGTCTGTCCAAATATATCGTTCTAACTACAGCAGTGTCATCATCACCCTTCTAGCCTTATCCCAGTTAGAACCCGAGGTCCGCTTTCTAGTCTAACCAGATTTGACAGAATATTGGCTTTTCCAAAGAGCAACTGCCTATCCAACCTCCGCAACCCAAAGGGATAGCTACGAGTATATTCCATAGTTTAGACTAGTGTCAGTTTAATCATAGGTAGAGGCAAGATAATTTACAATTCAATGCGCACGTAACTCCGAAAAGTCATTGGTGCGTGCCTTGGATTCGAACCCGATACCCTCTGCATGGCAGTCGGTTGGTATCTCCACTAGGCTGTCGCTGTCAAAAGCTAGCTCGCTGTAGCTGTAGCAGTGTACCAAGTACATATATTCTATCTACCTTTGGAATTAAACCATACGAATCCTAGTTTTGATAGAACTATGCACAGTCCTTTGGGAATATACACACTAGACTGTGTACACGAAATATAAACCGAAACAAACATAATTATGATGCAAATAATTGAAACATACCGTTCTTATTGTAGACGTTCATTAGAAACCTCGAATTGTTTGCATTAAATTATAACTGAATTGGAGGTGCACCACATCCAATGGACACGTTCACATTTGGCGTAACGAAGCAATTTATATAAATTTCACATTGTTTCATTCATAAATAGACACAATAAAAAAAATATATATAGAGAAGAAAAATACTAAATTATTCTTTACGAACTGTAAACGCTATGTTTAAAAAACTATCACAATCGTCGCAAATTCTACTTACCATTAAAGCTTTTTAAGTACTTGCAAGAGACTTGAGAGACATTATTTTATATTAACTTTGCCAGCTTAGTTTGTTATTGGCATGGTTTCATGACGAATGTTCTATGGGTATAATTCGAATCCACATTCTCCCAGACGCAAATGCAATAATATACATAATCAAATTGCTTGTTTGCCACGAACTATCAGTTACGTATGTTTCTGTCCTAAATTTAATATAGTAAACAAACTAACAGCTGAATGTTGATTGCAGAATAATACACATTTCAGAACATTATTAATGACCAGTTATATTGTGTGATTAAAAATTACTATAATGTAATGATGCAATATTTCATATAACACATAGGGAATATTATTTTAATATTACATGTAGAGGAAGCACGTGAGGTTTGCAAGGATAGAAGCAAGTGGCGATCTGTTGTCTCTGCCTACCCTGACGGGAAAAAGGCGTGAGCATATGTATGTATGTATGTACATTGTTTTAATATGATAATTAATATAACTCATCACCATCAGCCCTATATATATATATATATATATATATATATATATATATACTGTCCCACTACGCCTCTTCTCTCTATGAGAAGGGTAAGGCCTTAGTCCACTACGCTGGCCAAGTGTGGGTTGGCAGACTTCACATGTCCTCATGATGTTTTCCTTCACCGATAAGTAAGCGATAATTAACAATTTCATTTGCACTTAACTTCGAAAAGTCAATTGGTGCGTGCCGTGGATTCGAACCCGAGTCCCTCTGCGTAGCAGTCTGTCGGTTTCTCTACTCGGCTATCGCGGCTTTTCTCTTAATATTAGTATTCCCATGAAACCATTGTCGCAGGCAAGCTTATAATGATGTTATACAATAGAAAAGCGTTTGCAATAAATGTACTTACACATAGCGCCAAGTCAAGCTAAACAGATGCAGTACGATTGATACTTATTTCCTATGGCATAAGGACGGTACAAAGGTCAAAGTGTCTAGCTTAACGAGTAGACCTGTGTGCACTGAAATATTATGTACATTTTTTTTACTGAGCTGAAACCGTGATGGCCTACCTCTGCTACGAACGTAAGATGGACTGACGATCTTGTTGGGATCGCGGGTAGTGTATAGAGACGGGTGGCTCAGGATCGGTCCACGTGGAGAGCCTTTGGAGAGGCCTATGTACGGCAGTGGTCGTCTTTCGGCTGATATGATGAACCATTCACCAATATATGCGTCGAAGTGTAATGTAAAGGAAGCGAAAGAAGTAAGTTTGAATCGGTGCATGGCGTTCCATAGTATCTGCCTACCACAATGGGAGACAGGCGTGACGTTTAGATAGATAAATGGATAGTGTAGCAAACATCCCTCCATCATCCTTACAAACTTTCTTGTTGATGATAATAAATAGTAACCAATTCGAACCACTAAAACTAGTATCGTTCCCAAGTATGACAGACCAAATTCAAAATAAGTATAGCCCTTCCTTTCCCCCCTTGCCTCCCAAGCTAGATGTAATTCATTCCTCTCGCTTACACAACATATCTTATAAACCGCATTTATTCAGTGACGTCATTTGCCATAATAATTATATCCCGTTCGTCAGCAGGGTTTATTATTATCTGTAGTCTTGGAATAGTAATCCTTCGTCTATACAAAATTTCTTGATTAATTTTGCAGCAGTGACTTGGCGTATACGTCAATTGTATTGGATAGGCCTAGCATGGGTTATGTCTGTATATTCTTGTTAAAATTCTTGCGTTACTGACGGACTGACAGACACCGCACAGCCAAAACAACTGGACGCAAAAAGCTAAATCTTGGTATGTATGTTACTTGGGACCGTAGGGGTGAATTAAGAAGGGATTTCCCAAAATACTCAACGGATCGGGCAGAAAAGGTTAGATTAATTAATTTAGTGTATTATAATTGTGTATATAAATCAATTTAATGATAAATTAGGATCGCTATACAATATCAAAATAGTTATATGATAGCTGGACAATTTACAAATATGAAATAACAAACTCAAATATAAAACGTTGATATTAAAGAATATTTACCTTACACTTATACAAACAAATTTTTTTTGATTTAAAATATAGTAAAACACTAATATCTGGCGGCTGTCTAATAATCAGTCCATACAGCCAAAATTCTCAAAATATCGTAAACGTATTTTGTCGCACATGACATAACTTTTGCTCATACGACCCCGTGCTAACTCTTAGATCTACATTTGAAGGTAGGACAGGCTCTCTGTTTTATTTGCGTCGGTTTCCGTTTGAAAATAGAACCCCATGCAACGTGACGTCACGGCAAGTGATTAAGGCTTTATTTTGGATGACCCCGACATAAATAATGCGCTCATGCCTTAAAGCGTGACTTGTCATGCCCCTATAGTTACTAATCCGCAAAGATAAGCGGCAATTTCATCGGACACCATATGGATGAATGCCCGCTTTTGCCATTTTCATCAGAGTGCCAATGTGCTTCGCAGGGTACGAAAAGCCGTTAATAACACTTGTTCTTTGAGAACATGAGTCGTCATGCTATATCAGACCCCATCAGGTCGTCTTCAAACCCCCGACACCAGAGTTGACCACACACTCTTACACGAACAAAAAGATAGCGTGATTATACGCTATGGCTAAGGATTTCTTATCCAGAATCGTATCGTATTTTGGAATTTAAATCTCTTCATTCGCATACAAAAATCTCTTTTTGTCGCCTAACGACAGAATAACGTAAAAGACAATTTTATTTTCTGACGCAACGCTCCTTTACACCATTATAGCCCCATAGCAAATGTGCCTTTTTTGCATTCCCAATCTTATTATCGCCAAAGTGAGTGACAATAACATTGAATGGTTTCCATAATTACTTTTTGCTTTTTTATTAATTTCTAAAGTAGTAGACGACAACATGCGATTTTCCGGGCAGTAAACTGCTATTGTTCGCCTATGGTGGATACTGCAGTACCCGAACAAAGAAAGTAATAAGCTTATTTACTTTTACTGCAATCTCTGAGAGCAATATCCATGGAATATCCATATGCATTTACTAAATTGGTATAATTTGAATGCTCCATGCTTCGGTTATTCGAATGAAGCTAATACTATTAGTATTGACTAGTTTCTCCCCGTCGTCACATTGCCTGCATGCGTTACAGTTATTGGGACAAGAGGAAATATATTTGCTATTTTTATGTATAAACTATGTTACTGCTACATTTCATTAAAATCTGGTTAGAAGTTTATGCGTGAACGACTTGTTTTCATTCAAACACGCATTCTCACAAACTTCTATGTTTGTAACTCAAAAAATAAAGAAAATTAAAAGATGGCCGCAGCTATGACCGCACATTTTTTATTTTTCTGGAATTTTGGCAAATCCCTTCTGAGTGCACCGCTACGGTCCCCAAAGAACGTACTGTATGCCAAATGTCAGCTTCTTGCGCCCAGTGATAAACTCAACAAATGGACAGTTAATTCATTGATATGTCAAAAATGTAATGTACACAATCGAACATAATTTAAGAATATTATCTCTAGTTTTCCCGAAAATAGATACACAACATGTATATATTACAAGTCAACAAAATTATAAGAGGAATAATAAATATATATTCATGACCTGTCCTCTTTAATCCGGCACATTCGCGTACGAGAGGCTGACACTTACTACGGAATTCAATATTCAAACTATAGATAGATTTGTAGATGTTAGATTCGTTTTTGACATAAGCTCCATACAAAATATGTCAAACACGAATCTCGAATCTCAAAATCCATGTATGGATCGAATATTGAAAATGGCCGTTGATGGACTCTTCACCTAAACGACCTGAAGTGGTTGGTAGTAGTGGTTACTTTTTAACAATGTCTAACTAGATTCGTCCCACAGTTTTTTACAAGATGTATATTCAAGATTCAGATGTATATCAAGAGAGATTATTTTTCCGTTTAACCCTAGAGTACTAACCTTATTTTTTACTGCTTAGTACTAATGATCGGTCGGGAGGCTACATCATAAATAATGCAAGATTATAATATCGATACTTATATTAGAAACACTTTTCCATTAAAATTTGTATTAAACACAAAATAATGAAGAAGGACCTCGTTTCATTAAATTTTATTGCACATTTTCCTTATAATTATAATTTCAGTCTTAAAATCAACCTTAAATCTAACATTACCCTTGTTTGAACAGCCTTTAGAATAAGCCTTAAGCGTTTGTGTTGTATTTTTATAGCATTCGATACTTTTCTGATCTTTACCTAGATACTCTACATAGAAACTACTAAGTCACACATGAAATAAAAATACAAGTTTGGTTATCTTATGAAAAAAGTTGAGTCTACAAATTGTGAGGTTTGTGGAAAACTTGATGATGTCCAACACTTGCTGACGGCTAGGCTGCGTCAAATATCGAACACAGACAGTCGTTGATGCGTGAATATTGTATAAACAAGTATGACATTGTATACATTATAAATATTTTGGGAAATCCAACCTCAGAATCTATACTTGACTTATTTGGAATGTTTACTCATCAAAGGCTTTGATATACATAAAGCTTAATAGTATGTTACATATTAGGGTACGATATGATTAACAAATTACTTTGTAATAAAAGTCCCTAAATTAAATAAAGAGAAAAAAAAAACATTGAAAACACGTTAGCATAACAATGTTATTCAAAAACAAGATAAAGTTCATTATTCTACTTTTCAAGTAAATACTATTTTCATTATTTGTAATTACAGAATCTGTTATAGCCGCTGACGAATACAAAATACATTTCCCAGAATTACAAAACGAACTCATGTGATACTTCACATGAGTTCGTTTTGTAATTCCAACAATCGTATTTCCTTATATCCTTTATAGCTGAGATGTGTTAAGCTTTTGTCAAAGTTATTAAAAATTGGAAGTAAGAAGTATTTAAAACCTTTAATTCCTTCACACTTCACGGGATAACCACGAATCTACTCTTGTTTTGATACCGTTGGCTACTACAAAAAATAAAAATCTGATTTTATCGATCTTTCAGCAAGCACACTATTTTGATATGTACAAAATTATCTTGATAACTAGTATCAATTACCTATTTATAAAATTAATAAATAAAAAACATGCAAATTGTTTTCTTATTTGTCTCGTATTTAGTGATCGTAATACTCCAAGTGAGTTTGGTACCTAACCATATTAAAATATACGAATTGATACAATCTCTTTGAAGAGCGAATTGTCAAATACCTATTAATCGAATCAACAAGCATAGGCAAATATCCACCTATTGACACAATTTCTGCGTCTCAATAGTTTTCGATTTACATATTCCATATATAGTGACCGAGCTATCCCGAACCCCTGTTATTTTTGTTTGGTAACTACATAAAAATTGATACAATTTAAAAAATATATTACATTCTATTACTCACATGACTCCTCAATGAGGTTTTCCTGCTGACTCTCAACGCAGTACTGCAATAGGATGCTGAACAGCACTCCAGATATCACATGCGATCTCGAGAAAGGCATTATCACAACACTACCGGTATTTATCGATATCACACACTTTTATAATGCACATCACTAGCACTTTTTTACACAAACACACCGTTTCACAGATCCATTGAGTTCCTGTAACAAAAAAGTTTCTATTAGAAACAATAAATAATAAGGCAGATTCGTTTAATCAACATTAACAAATTATTCATTTTATATAACTGGCATAAAATAAAATAGTCTATTATCAAATATAGATGGCAAATAAAAAAAAAATCTATTTTCAAAAATATACACAGTCATGACCGTTACCGAAAACTTATCACAAACAAAAAAAAATCTGATTACATAATTTATTTACAAATTCAAAAAGATTCCAACCTATTTGACACTTCGCACACAAAGCTCGCAATCCACTAACGCGTAATATAAGATATTATATCGCACAAAAATGTCTTCGCGGGCAAAGTTCAAATAAATCGTAACATTTTGTTGAGCACAGTCGCAACGCGCCGCTCGGGCGCTGCGGAGCGTAGATGGGATGGGAGTGGGGTACCAATTTACCAAACGGCGAGAGTAATCCCGCCCCGCCACTTGATCCCAGTAGCCCAGTACGTAGCGAGCGAGGATATGTTTGGTAGTAATTTTGGATACTGTTTTCGTAGTACACTGTAATCTGAGGGCCACTTACCACTGACCGATAATATATACTGACACATCATGACTACTGAACTGGGCCTACGTCTTTGATAAAAAAAAAATATAGGAAGGTCCTTAATTCCCACAGATTAATAATTTAGGAAATTCTTCCATACTGGGACCAAGTATGTCATAATTACTGACATATTAAAATTTATAGTAGCTCTGCTCATATCTCCACCCGCGTAGGTGTCGGCTATCGTGGCAAGAGATAACATATGTGGTATTCTGGTAAAAATACACATACTAGGTACCAACTGCAAAGTTTTATCAAAATCTTTTCAGATGTTTTTGTGTGAATAAGTAATATAAATAGGTACATCCACCCTCACAAATATTCACGTTTATAATAAGTAGTAGTATTGATTGGCAAAACATACTGACTATAATAGTCTATAGACTATATCATTCAAAATAAATCTATTAAATTAAAATTCGACGATCATAAGCTAGATACAAATATCTTACCATATTTTCTACTATGAAAAATATATGTATAAATATAAAATTATAATACCTACTTTTACCTTTAATATTTTAAAATATAATTATAAATGTCAATGGTGCAACAATGTAGCTCTCTATACAATGAAAGTGTGACGTAATTTTTACCTGCAAGCTAACTCCTGGAACCGGCAGCTTTTATATAAATTTTTTGTCATTTTTTATTATTTTTAACGCGTCGTAACATGTCAAAAATATTGAAATATTTTTCTAGGAATATCTTCTGGATTTTATATTTCTTAAACTATATATTTTATTCAATAGTGGACCTGCCTGTCACAATGTAAAGAGTTATATTGAAAAATGGCTACCGTCAACTGTGTATCTATATGTATTTTAGTCAGCTTAATTTCATGTGATAGTTTTACTTGAGATCATGAAAAAAAGCATCTTCGACCTTACTCTTATTGGACCGGATTTTACAATTAACTAGAAAATAACAAACATATTAAGACAGGTTGCATACCCCTTAAAGTCTTATAACATTTAGGTAAATATACTTATCACCATCATCATCGTCTCAGAGGTCTCATCTCGGTTGAGGCAAAGACTTCTATTTTACAGCCCAGGTTCAACTTCCAACCACAGTTTATATAATTTTAGCTTTGCCACTGAGTGACTTCTATATGGCCTCCACATCGTCTACCTTCTTTAAAATTACGGAAACGGGCATCGAGTGACTTCTGTATTTGATAGATGAACTTAATGATGAGCCACTCAAAGAGTTATAAATGTGAAAAAATTGATGGAATAAATGGCGTGAGAACAGAGAAACCCGAACGTTTATGTCCACATTCGGTTTTCTCAATTCTCACGCCACAAAAGAAATAGAACAGTATAAGTACTGTATCCTATGTATATATTTTTCGTGAGAATTCCACACGTCATGTACCCACGGCATACAACCTCAAAGCTAATATTATTATAATAAAACCACCACATATCCAACAAAAGAGCCAGTTAATAAAACAATTTAGATTGCACCAAAAGTTATTTGTCAAAAGCTAGGGAATGTCTAGTTGTTTGGCCATCCATATTTTGCACGTTTCAAGCAAATGCATGCATGCAAACTCTAACATTTTGTGCAGGTATTCTCATAGAGTAATTTGTTTAATTTTTCATACGGATTCTTGGGGTGTCAATGTCTCAATGTTGGTGTATTCTTATTTCCTGGACAAATTATGCTAACAAATGGTTGGAGTTTAGCTTTGCAACAACTTTTAGTAATTTTTGCTGCAGTTTTAAAAGAATGTTAAAAATCACTTACGTTTATGACTGCACGGTTGGCGTAGTGGTTTAAGCAGCCGCCTCGCCGTTTCGTACTGCGCCGCTTGTTGTGGGTCCGATTCCCACACGAGACAACACTTTGTCTGATCCATAAGTTATTGTTTCGACTCTAGGTGTTCATTGTGTCCGTTGATTGTATATTTGTAAAGGCTCCCGGGACATAGGATTTATTCTTAGTGCGGGAGTAGTTTAAAAAAAAAATGCTTGAGAGTAAATAAATTTAAGCATTGATTTAATTATTTGCCACTGTGATCTTTTAATATCCAAACTAGGCACTGAATAGTGGACATCACGGCTAAAGGAATATCAGCTCAATTATAAGGAACCCATCCCATGGTTGGTCAACAATAAAAGTAGATACACGTCCATCGGGTGTTATTGGGCTATCATCATGATTCTTAGGTACCTATGGGAAATTTATAAGCCAGGCCTTACCAAACTTGATTGAAAGCGAAAAGTAAACTTAAACTTGCCCTTTTTAGGGTTCCGTAGTGAAATATACGGAGCCGATATAGTCTCACACATTACACACAAAAAGTAGCAATTTAAAGCCAGGATGAAATAAGTATTTTTTTATTTCGATTTCTTGATGACCAGGTAGAAATTAAAAAAATCTGTAATGCTCTATATCTCAGAAACAGTTAATATTGGACCCTTAGTTGAGGGTGGTGAATTTGTTGCAAATTACCTTCAGTAAATACAACCTCCTTCAAGGAATAGGTCCAATTACCTGTCACCTTATACACCTATTCTTAGCATGGTTCTTAGTATTACGCACCAAATTTAATAACCTAGTTTCTGGGATCACAAGAACGAACGTGTTTGAGGTCCCGGTTCTCCGAACCAATATCTAGAGTTTGATCCAACTATTCAGGCCCCCATCGCACCTAGAGTCAAACTCCAAGCGACGAACTTTTACGAAATATTGCCTTACAACTCTATGTTTTTACTTAAAAGAATTGACATTTGTAAACTAAAGCACGAAATGAAAAGAAACCTTTCAATCCATAAATTCATACAAATATCCCTACCACCAAATTTATCCGATTGATAACACCGAGGTGAAATTGGCAGTGGTATTGCAACCGTGCTAGTAAAAACAAACGTCCATCTCCCATGGTGTGTAATTAGATCGATTGGCAAACCATACAGATTTAATTTTGGCACCAAGATAAACCTCAAAACTAGTAATTTCGGCAGCGCGCATAATTAGCCTTACGGAGCATCCAATTTACCCATCCGTCTATAAAACCCTTTGATTGAATTTTAATAAGAGCAGCAAATTAAGGCGTCAGTGTGACATGCCGGTACTGCCTTTTATTACTGTGCATTCGATGCTTTAAAGTTAAGTTGGGTTAACTGGCGATTTTTGTGGCATTACGGCCGATATTTTATCGCTTGTCATAACTTTGTGAGCATTATATTTTCAAAACTCATGTGAAGGTACATTTAAAAGTCGTTTTCTTTTCCGAAAACCTGATAAAACATATTTTATCAGTGTACCGGTACCAGAAAACCGATTGTCGTATTTTGACAGATACAGGCACTATATAATTTGAACGACATGCGATTTGATTTTTGAATTGACAACAATTGGTATTTAACGACACTTAAAATTCGTTATAGTCTAATTTGACACACAGAGATCGAGGTTGACACAAGTTTGACACTTTGTTTAGTATCAGTTCATTTACAAGAACCATTTAGGACAACAAGATCGATATCAAAATTAAATATATATATATATATTTTACAGACCGTGTGGTTGACGGCATAGAATACAAGTGTCACCACCCCCTATCTTCCCGTGGGTGTCGTAAGAGGCGACTAAGGGATAACACGATGCAAATACCATGCATTGCGTAGAGACGGAAAACTCGACATCAAACCTTATACGACTGCCTCGTTGGTCTCGCGGCATAAATGTGCGCGTGGGATCGGGAGTTCCCGGGTTCGATTCCTGGGTCGGGCAGTGTTATTGGGTTTTTCTGTCAAGAAATTCTCAGTAGCCGCACGGAGTCTGGAAATGTGCCCGGTACGGCAATAGGCTCGCCCCTTGTTACGTGGGACTAAAGTATATCTGGCGAAAAGTGGGTGTAGAAATACACCTCTGCCTACCCCGTCGGGGATAAAAGGCGTGACGTTATGTATGTATGTATTTATATTTTTTACAGTTATAAGCGGCAAACGAGCAGACGGATCGCCTGATGGTAAGCAATTACCGCCGCCCATAGACACAAGCAACACCACAGGAGACACAAGTGCGTTGCCGCCCCTTGGGGTTGGGAAAAGAGATAAGATGAGGAGTGGGATGAGGGACAAGGAATAGGGGATAGGGCCTCCGGCACTCTCACTCACCGAACGGAACGCAACAGTTTAGGTACTGTTACTTTACGACGATTTTCTGTAGGAGGGCAGTACTTCCCCGGTCGAGCCGGCCCATTCATGCTGAAATCAGCAAGGCTCTACTACCGTAATAAAGGGAATTGTTCCACAGAATAAACTATAAGTTGATAGTCTGTTGCTCGCTACTTATTGGCTGCTAAAATATTAATAATAAAGCCGTGTGAACATGCACTCATTTTAATAAGGTGATTTCATGTATATGCTTATTTATATAACGGACACATAATAATTTAAAAATAAAGTTTAACTCTTTCCGTGACCATAGTGTAATGAATGATACTTATAAATAATGTATTTTTATTTGACCTACCAGTTACTACATTTTGCCCTTGGTTCCACACACCTTGGAAACGGTTTTCGGAGTAAAAAATAGCCTATGTTAATCTCCAGCCTCTAACTAACTGCACCCGAAATTATACTAGAACATCGCTCCGTTACAAAGTGAAAAAATGACAAACAATAAAAATTAACATTTCACATGTACATATCGCACACCTAGATCTAAACTGAGACAACTCAAAAAAGGTAATTTTTCAGGAGACGAAAATAACGTATATCTGCAGTTTTTGCTAAGGAAGCTAAGCAATTTAATTTGATTCTAGATGATAAATAGCTTGTTTAATGTCACTGTATATAAACTGGGGCTAAAATTCAATCCTTTATATCGATAATCGCCGTTTTTTTAGTTGTTACACTTTAGTGTGGTGACTTGGTATAAAAAATAAACACCAATTTGACTTGAATCAGTTTTATTGAATAATTTTGAGTTGTACATTTATAAGTACAAAAAATATATGAACAATTATTCAAACAAAAGTGGTCTAAACGAGTGGTATAACATTAATTAATAATGAAACATCAATAAATACTACACACTAAAAGTTATACATTAATGTACAGTAACTATCAATGAAAATAGGAATTACTAAAGTAAAAAGGGAACAAATATTTCAGATATTTTTCTCTTATAATCAAAAAGGGCTTTTATCTTAAACAAATAAAAATAAAACTTTATATAAGTCGGCAAGAGATTTGTCACTGCAAATAAATTCCCTTGATGTTTGTGCCCTCAAGTAATGAGACTCAATCCTAGGGACACTATTAATGAACTCTGCAAGACTTTCTTTAATTCCCGCATCAATTTGTGATTGATTACCGTGCCTTCCTGTGAAATCGTTGACTACAATACCGGCATCATATTTTTCATACGGAGAGCAGTAGTAATACTGTGTTACTCAAGACAAGTGTAGCCTTAAAAAAAGCTTTACACACTCGAATTTTTTTGCCAGCCATTTCGAAATAAAATGCTCTATTAAGATTTCTATACTCCTGTGTGCAAGAATACCTGTACTTTGCTTTGATTTCATGACTATGCCTGATTATATACTCCCTCTGCCTCTGAAGATCTGCTGAACTCCAACAACCGTCAAAGATGTTTTGTCTTGTTTCTTCGGAAATCTTAAAACTACAACATTGTCTGCAACTTTCGCCGCAAGCCAGGCGAAATTTCCTTTCAGAAACGATTTTCTTATTTTTAGATAAAGACTGGTAAGCCTTACCAGAATTCCTCAGGACTTTAGAAATATAAGCTTTCCATGACGATTCTCTTCTTACCCTCATCTTTCCTCTTTTTACTTCGTTATGATTATCTTGATCTGGATTCAGTATTAACAACGTTTTGGGTTTGAGGCTGTCCAGCAGTATCAGTATCAGCCGTGGTTTCAATTTCAAAAGCTTCTTGACTTTGAGGCTGTGCCACGTTGTCAGGGATAGGCCCTGGTTTCAGTTTCAGAATCAGAACTACTGCCACTAGAACTATCGCTAGAATTCGAAGAGTCTGATGACGTATTGCTACTTGAAGAAGATTACGATGAAGAAGGAATAACTTTACGGAAAATAGTCTTCTTCTTTTTACGGCCATAACTTGGATCAGTATCGGAGTAATCTACAAAACTCTCTTCACTTGGTGAAGTAATAAAATCACTCTCAATTTGTCTGCTACAGCCTGGTTTCGTCATTATCACACTAGTGTTTATTGGAATATTTTCTTATTGTTTTTTACATTTATACTTATAGTTAAGTCATCTTCATTAGCTGTTAATAGGTTATCTTTACTAGCCATGTCTTTTTATTAGCTGTTATTAGGTTCTCTTTATTAATTAAGTCTTCTTCATTAGCTATTATAAGGTTCTCCTTGTCAATTAAGTCTTCTTTATTAAGTGTTAATCGGTTCCCTATATATCTTTCATAGATCATATTAATAAGAAAACAGCCTAGATTATTTTTTCTCTGAAATAGAAGATACATTTATTGTAAATTGTAACTATCCAGCAATAGTGAGTTAACTCAAAAAAATATTTAAAGCAGTCGTGAAATCGTTTGATTAAGCACATTGTATTGGAAATAGATAACCTTTATAATATCGTACACGATTTTTAAGCGACACATCTAAAATGACAATTTGTAAAGGGAAAAAACATTGAAACAAATTTGTTTCAACAAAAGTAGGACAACATAGAAATTTACATATTGATCAACCTAAACAAAGTCAAATCAAAATAGCAATTAAATATTTTCGTAGCTTATCAAACAAAACTGGAACAAGTCAAAATGTCCTTAACTAATATTGTAGTACAATTCACCAACACGGTAACAACTCTAAATTACTCACGTATATGTTTGATAAAAACTGTAACAATTAGAAATGTCCGCGTTTTCGTTCTTGTTATTACGTGCACTTCATAAGACAAGTGAAGGTCAACTGACAATAGACTTGTCTAGGTGGGAGAGTGAGACAGACTTTGATTTAACAAAAGTAAGTTAACACCGTCTAGTGATTAATTTTACAAGCATTTATTAAACCTGTCTTGTTGGATAGTTGCGTATGAACCCCGAGCATTCGAATACAAACATAACTCAAAATCAACGATTTTTGAGTTGTCTCAGTTTAGATCTACGTGTGCGATATAATATTAGATGAGCTCGCGGCTACACCCGCGCTTTATAGAGCTACTGCTCCGCCCAGTGGCTTATAGCGTGATGCCATAGCCTATAGCCTACCTCGATAAATGGGCTATCTGACACAAAAAAATATTATTCAAATCGGACCAGTAGAGAGATTAGCAGTTTATCGATATCTCCACTAGACTATCGCTGCCTTTCGCTCACTCTCTCGCTCTCCAGTTTTTTAGTTCTTTTCGTAATTATACACCATCAACCTATCTACATAGCAACCAACAATACAAAATGGCCAATAAATTGAGATCATGTTTATAAATATAACTACTACGGTCAAATTTATAACTACGGGGAACATTTCTACATATTAAGTGATCATAAAAGTTGAATGTATATGACTCTGTAAATAATGCAAGCGAAGAAAGTAATAAAAGGGTCTTACATTATTCTACGCGCCACACATAATATCTTCGTAGAAAGAGAAATCATACAGCTATGAAGGGTAAATTAATCTTGATCTTTCTTCTATTCGCGTGTGAATGTGTGGTGAAATCTGAATGCCGAAGGCCCAGGCCCTGTTCCTTCTCCCTCATCCCACTCCTATCCTATGCCTTTCCTAACCCAAAGGGCGCCAACGCACATGTGAACGAACGAACGAGGTAGCTTACCATTAGGCGATCCGGCAGCTCGTTTACCGCCTATAACAGAAAATCTCTGATGTTGAAATATTTAGACCGTCCGAAGGCCTCCGACAAAACCTAACGATTAATGTCCTGAGACAAGAACCAGGACCGACAGCTTTACGTGCCCTCCGAAGCACGGTAGCCCTCTGATGTAACTGCCTCACGCGGTCACCCACCCAAATAGCGATCTTTACTATGAAATGTCGCTAAAACTGTCTTATAAGGCTGAGTTAGTTGGCAGTTGGCTGAAAAGAAATAACACTTTGTGGATCACACAGACTGGTCTCGTGTGGGGATCGAACCTACAACACTTAACGCAGTTCTAAACGACGAGTCAATCGCTTAAACCACAGCTGAAATTATCAATATAAAAATACAGTATTTTCCTGATTTACTTTGCGATGAATTCTGTTTAATATGAAACCCAAGCGACAAAGTACATCCCTTTGGACACAATGATAGGAACTTGTAACACCATAGTATCGAATATCGAGTTCGCAACCCGAGTACTCGCTAACAACGAAGCAATTGTAAACTGGATCGATTACGGTTTAATTGTTTCAGCTGTGTTGTATAGCTCACGGGCCACGACCTAGCCGGTATAAAGACGCGCGATTCGGCGACAGGTGATTTAATATCACATCCAGCGTTATATAAAGTCGTGATCGTTGTCATCTAATGATGCATCAACACAGCAATATTCAATAATGTTAGCAATAATCAATGGAGTTACCTGGGGCATTTTGTTATAGAATGTTGTGCTCCAGCATTTGAATCTGCTCAACCAAAACTAACTGCGTTGTAGAAACACTCTTATGTAGTAGTGTTCTTTGTCACGGTGCAATACAACGCAAATAAACTGTCAAGTCCAAATACCGCTGGTCGTTTACTTTAAAGTAGCAGGTGACAGTTTGTTGGCATGCGTAGCCTTACGTGTCGTTCGCGTTGTTACCTATTGTTATTGTACACCAAAATGAGTTTATGACTCAAAAACATAATCACACCATTAATAGTAGTGACTATTACAAATGCGAAAATTGGATGTTTAGGTATTTGTTACCTTTTCTCGCATAAACTACAGAAGGGATTAGAAGGAATCTTTGGAGTAACATAGCTTATACATAAGATTATCTTATAGCCACTTTTTGTCATTATCAAAGTGCATCCAAAGTTCTACAAGGCCGATGCCAGGGCCAGATCTTTATCACTCCTGTGAATGGGACAAGACGAAGGGGAAGACCTAGGCAGATGTGCTCTGACCAGATTGGAGACATCCTAAAAAAGGACACATTAGAAGTACCCTAAAAAGAAGAGTACCATAGTTTCTACCTGCCTATCCGGGAATCAAGCGTGAGTCTATCTATGTGTGTATGTAAGTATGTATCACTCTCTAGGTCAAAGTAAAGCTCGGTAGGGATACTGAATCTTCCTGCCTCTTTCTCTGTCGCTCGTGTTTCAGCAGCTACAAGGTCGTGGCCGAAGCCTAAGCTTTCTTTGCCGTCAACGAGACAGCGCTATCTAAATGATAGCGCTGTCTCGTTGACGGTGTCACTCTAATTAAATTTATATAAACAGAACTGTTTATTTTGAAGGTATTCAATAATTTAGGAAAATTGCTCAGAAGGTTTCAGAATATTAGGTAATTAGGTACTGTTCACGTGTATTAATTATTGTCAGATACCAGCGTCATGAGTTTTCTAGTAAGATTTATCTCATTTATAGAAAGAACTCGAGACAAAATAAGGATTCAACGGTATCTAAAGAATATGTTTACCTGATAGAAAAGCAGTAGATACCAACTTTATAATCCGACATGTTGCCGTCTATCTTCTAGAAAAAGAACGTGTGTCCTATCTTTATTCAATTCAGAAGAACTTTTAAAAATAATAGCCGAATCAACAAACTTCGTACCGTGATATCATTTTTTAATATTTGCTATTATTTTTTTAAGTATTTTTTCATACAAGCCTTCTCCTGATAATAAAGAACACATAAAGATTCATCCAATTAGTGCAGTCGTTTGGCAGTCATGCGCGTACAAAAATTTCGGGGATTATTTTTTATTTATATAGATTATAACTCCTAACGGAGTAAAATAGATGTTTAAAGTTATTGTGAAACTGATTTTGAAGCTCTCTATCAAAATGCAAGCAGCTCTGATAGCGAACAAGATAGGCTACCGAGGTGGCGAGAACGTATATAAAAGTGGCGCCTATAGTACACGCAAAGTCGTAGGGGACGCTGACTTCGGTTCTTGTCTTTGGAAAAGAATCGGACGAAGTTAGGACGATATATCTATATAAATTATATAATCCAATAGATTTATACTCTGAGACGTCTGCTATTTCCAGATGCATAGCTAGTGGGTGGTATAAGAAAACCAAATACATATATTTTCTGCGGTTCCGTATTATATGTGTAGTCAGGCAAGTGACAAAGATCTTTAAGCTTTGTATTTTTTTTCTAGTACTCTCCATTCCCTCCACGCCGTGAGTTTTGGCAGATACAGCTAAAGTAGCTTTACCTCACAAATCGATATGTTCATACGGTCTACACTTTCCTAAGGGCCTGCCTTAATAAGCTCCCTATGGTAATATAATCAGACAAAGGTCTGATTATATCGTATCAATAGTGTTGAGTTGAGAGAGAGTGTATCATACTGTTATCAAAAGAGAAAAATATACCGATATCCAAAATGTATTTGACAGCTGTGCACACACCAAATTAGATAGGATGCCAAACCATACGGAAAAGGTTTTCATTATGGCGACTAGAGACCGTTTAGCGCAATTGATAGAACTACCATAAGAGACACGAAGCGTCTTTCGATCCTATTATAATAAACGTAAAGTCCTAAATTCAATAATTCAATTAAATGATTTAAAGTGTGAGTTCGTCGAACTGTAAATTCGCGAGTATTACAGAAAATGAACTGTCCGTAATTCGAAAACAAAATTTAAAACCCGACAAAACTTTAATACACGACGCCTACATACTCTTAGAACTTTTAACTTTTTTTAATTTATATCAATAAAATATTCTTAAAGATTAAATATTCTGTTAAAATCTAAGCACCGCTGAGAATGCTTTACTCATCTACTTCAAATCGTAGATATAAGCTACTAACTGCCTAGCTCTACTTAGCAATGTAAAATTGAGAGATCATTCACTGAAACTTCAAATCTTTTAGCTTAAAGTTGGTAGTTAGTTAGTTTGCGGTGCAAGTCAGTACCTGACAAATGTAGTAAGAAGCAGGTGAAATCGCAATTGTTAATTTGGATTTAAATCTTACTTAGCGTACGAAATAGATAAGATACCACAATACAAAGAAAGACAAAAAGAAATGCCACAGAAAAAGTTGCTGCCACCTGTTTATTTGACTATGCCAAAGGAGTTTTCAACAAGACTTGTTCAAAATCCGTTAGCAATACAAATTTAAGCGTCGCAAACCTTTGTGAAGTGTGTTTCCTTGGATTGATGAACCAACAAACATTAAGAAAGTTGTAATTTAAAAACGGTTGTGCGTGTATTAACGTGTTAACTTGCATAACTCGTAGCGTAGGTATATAGTACTTTTTAGTCGTCAATGCGTATTCACAAGAAATGCAGTGCGAAAGTAAAATAACTTAGCACTTCTAGTGTGACTAATAATCTATTTGCACGAGAGTAAAAAAATGCATTTGTGCTTCTTGTGCAAATGATCTTTGAACCCGCTTTTTCGATAAGCATATTTCAAGTACATACATACTTTAATAGATTAATTCAGCCAAATCCGGTAAGACTAGTAAGCGGACCCAGGTTGAAACTGGGATAACGCTAGAAAGATGATGATGATGACATACTTTAATAGATTCTTGCGTTACACCACTAATGATGATTTTTAGAGCTTGAGATGAAAATCATCATTCACATTATACCTACGTACTCCACGACACTCCAAATTCAACTTTGAGTGATAGTCCGTTACTAATACTTTCAATCGCCAAACCAAAAGAAATAAAATACAGAAATTAAAAAAAAAAACTGTATTCATATTCATATTCATTTTCAAAAATCTTAGGTGGTTTATTCTATATCGACATTTTTAATTAAAATCTTCACGATATCTATGTCTGGCACCGGACTTATCAGTAAAGATTATCAACTAGGTTTGTCTATGAGAGTACAAATTTTAATGTTAATATTATCAAAGTTATCAACTTTAAGTGGCTAAACGTAGCACCCTTTGGTAACAAGCGGCCGTGTTTGTAATACAAATTATATTATAAGTTCAAATTACATAACAAATACAAATTAGGCAAAAAAAAATATAGTCTCACGTCTGTATCCCCGAAGGGGTAGGCAGAGGTGTAATATTACACCCACATTTTGCCATGAATATTTAGGTACCCCGTAATAGGGGGCGAGCCTATTGCCGTTACCGGGCACATCACCAGACTCCGGGCTGCTACTGAGTTTTCGGAAAAACCCAGTAACACTTGCCCGACTCGGGAATCGAACCCGGGACCTCTGATCAGCAGTTGCATACGCTATCCACTGAACAACGGAGGCAGTCCAATTACAGTAAAACATATGATTATATTAATTCGGAACTAGTAAGGAATGTTACGCAGATTAGATTTTACATATTATCGTGAATTTAGAGTCATCAGTCCTGCAGCCATCCTCTTCTTGTAATATAAAGAAATAAAACGATCTGATTAAAAAATCTTTAACGTCAAATCAACCGCAAACACACCCACATTACAGGACCATTACTAGCTACAAGTTATTGCACATACAACAAAATTCTTATTCAGCATCAAAACATCTTGAACTCTATTGTAGGTATCCCAAGTTTGGAATCCATCGCAACTTTCTTTCCACATTCATGACAATAGGCATCGTGCAATTCGGAAAAATATCACCGTCCCATTTTGCTTTGAAAGCGAATACGTCACTCGAATAGGGTCCATAGTGATCCACACACTGACGAATGTGGAATAAGGTACTGACCAAGTCAATTGCAACGAACCTTTCTTCGAAATCATACCTATATTTTTGATTTCTATAGATCTGCTGTCATAATAGTGAATGAGTGGATGGAAATATTTAGTGTATTTGATTATGCAGTTGGGTTTATCCTTCGCAAATGTGTAACAGTTTTGATTTGAATGCCGATTATAAGGGGTTGTTTAAAGTTTTTTTTTACGTTAACAATCTAAAATAAAGTAACAACTATAGCCAATATAGAAAACAAAATAGTTACCACTTTTATGATGTTATTCGCCTAGAAAACAGTAAGTTTTTGGATAGTGACGTACCATACTGACATTTCAAAACACTATCTTATCTTTTTATCCGTTTTTAGAACAGCGGATTCTTTCTAATTTATTTGTAAAAGACCAAGGCAATCTTATAATAATGGTCTGCCACAGAACAACACCTGATGTAGGTATGTATGCTATGTATACGATGGCCGTCGTTGTTGGGTCTTGCTTGACATTGAGCGGAACGATTTAGGTGGCGGTATGGGTGAAAAGCAGACCTTTGCTTGTGAGCATAATTTAAAAAGAGAAAACTTCAAAGTTTTGCTTTCCAACTGCAAATCCGTATATACAAATACCGTATATCCGTAAATATAATACATACATATATACATACACATTAATCACATAATACACAAGAGAAAGCTGGTAACTTTTACTACCTACTTACAAAACGCATCATAAAATAAACAAGCACAGGCATTTCTTGAAGTAAGTGGTCTTTACGAAAGACCACAGCCTAGGAACTATAGAGATATTTAATGACTAAAACTAAAATTTTATAGTACATCATAAAATGTAGGAAATGCTATCTTTTTAACTATTATTGCAATGTTAATTGTGCATAATATGATTAGTGTACGTGACTTATGGGGACTACTAAATATTTTATGCTTTTGCCGAAAGGAAGTACATAAAAAAATAAGTACCTTGACTAATTTTTACGAAGCTATAGATTTGATGGGCACGCGGGCGTGCAAATACTGGTTACAGGAAATCGAAGACTTTTGTTTGGAATGTAATTTCTCATAATCTTGTTTGTTGCACAAGGCATATTGTATTAAAAATACATGCGTCATGGTTTCGCTTTTCCATAGTAAAGAAATACAAATTACATCCAATACAAATTAAATCCAAACTACAATATAAAGCTGAGCCTAAAAAATATATCTACATTCTTAGTTATTGATTACTAAAATAAATGTTGATATATTGACAACAGCAACTACAAAACTTCCTGCAAAGGTTATTGAAGGCCCAAAAAACACAAGTGCATTTTGTGTCAACAAATTGTTGATGGAATACAATGTCTTTGCATGCGTTGGTTTAGTAAAATAATCGTAATGACCCGCTATATACCTAAAACATATTTGAAGTGTCATCAGCAACAACAAAGTTGGATTAATTCCTTTACTGTCCACCAATTGGCCTTTGGGACACTTGGATGTTCCCAATTAAGCATAAGTAATAAGCAGAAGAAAACAATTTATTCCTCGACAATAAAAGGTGTTACAAGTTATATATACTTACGCACTAATGACTTTTCGAAGTTATGTGCATATTAAATTGTTACTTATCGCTTGCTTATCGGTGAAGGAAAACATCGTGAGGAAACCAGCATGTCTGAGAGTTCTCCATAATGTTCACGAAAGACAAGTGCAGTCCGCCAACCCACACTTGGCCCGCGTGATGGAATATGACCTTACCCTTCTAATAGAGAGAAGAGACACTGTGTGTTTCTCTACAGATATGCGAATCATAATGCAGTTATTTTTGTTTGAAACCGGATTTTCAATTTATCATTAATTGCCCAGTAAAACTGTGAATACGTTTTAAGATATTATCACTTGAAATATCAATACAAATAAAGTTGACGCAGATAGCGATAGAATCATTTACATCGGCAATAGAGTAGGCGACGTTTATATAATCACTAGAGGTCGCCCGCGGCTACGCCCACACATTTTTTTAATTTACCCGTTTTGCCCGATCCTGTGGGAATTTCGGGCAATCTTTTATTAGTACACCCCTACCCAAGGAATATACTTGCCAAATATCGGTTGCCTGCGACTAAAATTTTGGCTGTAGTTTATCTGTCAGTCAGTCAGTCAGTAACGCAAGAATTTTATATACATATACAGATTAAAAAATAAACATGCGCATAGAATTTACTTAGAATGTCGCCCGAAGCATGCGATTTATTAATGATGGTACTAATGAACTCTGTTACGATTTTATCGCTGCATTCTATCATTTAGAGAGCTAAAAGTATATGGTTCCTACTCATTTAAATCTATTCGCTATTAAGTCACAGGCGGAAGCGATTTTATGTGGTGGAGACATGTTTATTACTTAATTTAAATTAATCGAAACAGCGGTTTCGCAGACTTCACAGATAATTCTCAGACAAGCAGTTTTCCTCAAAATGTTTTTCCCCGTTTTTTAAGCGATAATTAGCAATTTAATACGCACCACCAGTTTTAATAACTTAACTTTCTGTATTTTCCGAAAGTTTCTTTACAACTCAACTAATACACCCAATCGCAGTACACCATCCGTATCTCTTTTTTGTCCTACGTCTTTCGAACTCACAACAAGTTTACAAACTGAATGCGATTATGGCTACCGACTATTTCACTACGCTATCGCTTATAACTTGCACCAAACAATACACTGATTAGTCGCAGACTTTGTCCGCTATTTGTTCAAATAATTAAAAACACTACGAATTAATAATTAAATGTCTCGACGCCAACGTAAGCGTTACGTTTTTCATTAATCAAAATAGTAATAATAATGCTTAGAGATTGTGACTTTTGGAGCCTCGGGCTTTATATATTAGTTAAGATTTTGGTCATTATGGTGTTTTGTACATTCAAAGTTTAGAAACTTATTTTGTGTGTAATTTTCGTAGAAAATACAGGCAAGGCAGCGATAGCCGAGTGGAAGGCAGCGATAGCCGAGTGGATATACCAACAGACTGCCATGCAGAGGGTATCAGGTTCGAATCCACGGCGCGCACCAATGACTTTTCGGAGTTATGTGCGTATTGAATTGTTAATTATCGCTTGTCCCGTGCCTCGGAGAGCACGTTAAGCCGTCGGTCCCGGTTGTCATGAAGATCTTTGACAGTCGTTACAGGGCGTCAGTACCTTCTAAATAAACTGACACTAGTCTAAACCATGGAATATCGCTATCCCTTCGGGTTGCGGAGGTCAGACAGGCAGTCGCTCCGTGGAAAAGCTAATATTCAGCTAAATCCGGTTAGACTAGAAAGCGGACCCCAGACTGAAACTGGGATAACGCTAAGAGAAAGAAGAATGGTGTTTTGTACATTCAAAGTTTAGAAACTTATTTTGTGTGTAATTTTCGTAGAAAATACTACTTTCGAAGGCATAGTGAAACAATATTTTATCCTATCATCTGATCCCAATCTAGGTAGAGCTTTTATTATGGTATCCAGATAAAAAAATTAAATATGCATATGTACAATTATACATATTATAGATGACTCAAGCAAATGGCACCAAATCGAGATTCAGAAAAACCAAAAATTTGTGGAACACACCGTGTGTTGTGTGGGGTTCGAACCTACAACACTTGATGCTTTGTCAAACCGCTACATCAGTAGTACAGTCGATATTAGTTCAATAGGTGACTTTATCATGCTCATTACATTGACTACACACAAAAACTGTCCTGTTTGGAATTCAATCACGCAAACTATGCAATAGCAGACAGAGTACGACTAGACCAATGGTATACGTTAATTTAAAAGCTCTTGGAACAAACTATATTTCAATTTGTTCCCTACTAAAATGATATCAAAGTTGTATACCTATAATTTAAGTAAATTACGCACTTTGCAGCCTGCCTTAGCCGTCTAGAACTTTACTAACTTATTTCGTTTTTAAGTGGAACGAAAGTTATTTTTTAAAGTCGAAAGAAGCCTTGTTGCCTAAATACAGCTTTAGGAAACAAGGCGACTTGATGATAAATTGTAAAGCGATAGCTTAGTGGAAAGTCCAACAGACTGCGACGCAGAGAGTCAAGATCAAACCTATGGCCCTCACCAATGATTCGATGGAAACTGTGCTTTAAATTGCCAATAATAATCGCTTGCTAAACTGTGAAGGAAAACGTGAGGAAACTTGCATGTCTATAAGTTTTCTATAATGTTCTCGTAAGACTTGTGAAGGCTGCCTGTCCGCACCTCGCCGGTGCTTTCACCTATCTCGGAACAAGAATAGTTAATATCGCTATAAACTCCGACACCACAGCTGACAACACACTCACACCGTTCAGACGAAAAAGAATAAGTCTCCGTCTTTTCGTGTGAGTATTATATACTTGTTCACCCCTTTTTCCTATCGGGGTAGGCAGAGGCAACAACCAACCTCTTACTTCTATCCTTACAAAGCTTACGCGCTTTGGGTGCTTCGGACTTTTCCGTGAGTAGACGTAAATAGAAAAATAGCAGGTAGGATATAATATTGACATATGGCCTTCAAATTGATCTCTCATCAAAAATAAACGAATACAAACGTTCCACAAAGGAGTTATGAGACAAAAATAGTAAAGAAAACGAATTGTCCCAGATTTGTCACATAAATCTATTATTTGAACTCTGAATGGGAGGTGGAAAAGACACGAGAAAGTAATAATGCAAAACCTAGATATTGTTAGACAAGAGAATAGAATAATGGATGAAACAGTGTTGGATGGTTCGCGAAAAATGTCTTTAACGATTTACCTTATAATCTTTTTCCAAAATAATCATGCTAAGAATAATCTTTTAAACGAATACCATTTTATTAAAAAACTAGCTGACCCGGGGAACTTCATACCGCCATATTGTTGTTAATATTTACCAATGATTTATTTTACTCTTATATCTTCTCCTGACAATAACGAACACATAAAATAAAGATCTATGCAATTTGGTGCAGTCGTTTGGAAGTTGTGCGCGTACAAACATTTCGGTGATTCATTTCAATTTATATAGATAATTGGCAACGATAGCCTAGTTAAGAAATCAACATTTTGTCACGCACGGATTTCGAGCATAAACCCAAAGTGAGCATCACTGCCAAAATTACGTGTTTGATTTTGGACCTTAGCCGTTTCATCATCATCATAACAGCTGAAAGACGTCCACTCTGGACATAGGCCTCTCCCAAAGGTCTCCACATGGTCTGATCCTGAGCCACCCGAATCCATCCGCTACCCGCGATCCGAACAAGATCTTCAATCAACCTTCACCGTTTAGCAAGCTATAATTTTTCGTTGCTTCAAACATGCCAGCAGTATTTTCGGGTGGGATAAGAGTTAGGTTAGAAGATACTTGGAAATACATGTGATTCATGTAGACGGACAAACCCGAATCCATGTACACGGCTTTTCCTACATGCGTTTGTAATGTCATGTTCGCTACTTAGGTACTTTTTATTAGATTACCATATACGTAGTTTACGTACTCTCGTACTTATTCAGTAACGCCTTTAAAACTTCGATGATAAGCCTATTCGTCGTTCTACCGTAATGCCAGTTGCATCCCGGGATTCACTTAATAGTCAAATCGGATGTGACTGAATATTAGCTAACTACTAGAGCGACTGCCTATCTGATCCCCGCAACCCAAAGACTTAGCTTATATTTCGTGGTGAGGTACTGTCATAGGGAGCTATGACTATCAAAGATTTTCATGACAGCCGGGACCGACGGCTTGTCGGTGCTCTCTGAGGCATGGGGCAAGCGATAACAAACAATTTAATATGCATTACGCACATAACTGCAAAAAGTCAGTGTTGAACGTCGTGGAGTCGAACCTGATACACTGTGAATGGCAGCCAGTTGGTATCTCCATTAGGCTATCTCTACCTTTTTTCGATGATAAGCCAATCAAAGTTGAAAACTAGAAAACAGCACTTTGATTACTTAACACGTGTTTACGGACAATATTTTTATTTGAAGTAACAAATTCCAACAGCCTAAACCCAACAAATTCTTTGAAGTGATTTACCCAGAAACGTATTTTAAGCAATTTAATGAGGCCTCAAATATTTTTATATCCGAAACCGAATCACATTTTGGCACCTAAATCAAAGACGAAAATATTTTAAATAGGGCGGCGAAAATCATTTCAAAGCGCTAACAACGTGCTTAATTCTAACCAGAAGAGATTTATGATTTTCTATTACCGAAATCTATAAGAAATCTCTAAGGCGGACCGATTTCGCGAAGTCACGGTCAATTTAACCAACAAAAGAGGTTAAAAAAGTTATTTGACCTGATGGTGTTTTAAATGGTGCGGCATAATCCGGGTTTACGTAGCTTGAGGTCGGCTAGCCACAATAAAAGAATGTGCAGTAGTTAAATCTGAGGTGTAGGTATGTCTTAGAACGTTAAGTTTAAAAAACGTACTTAACCAATTTATGTACCTATGTGAATGAAGTTTGAGATCATATTCAAAGAAACCATAAAGACAAGCGTGATGCTAGAATTAAACGTTAATAAAGTTTTTAATGCAGCTGAAATGGCTATCAAATGTAAAGTGCAACGGCATGCAAGTCTAGAAGATTATTATTAAGAAATATCGAATATTACTCTCGTGGTGATTTGGAAGGTAAGTTCCTCAGTGGACATAAGAAGTCCACCAATATCGCTACCAGTATTGACACATAGACATAAAAAGAACAGGTTGAAGTGTAATGACTTCACCAACCTGGTTGCCTGAAAGGTATAGAAATCTTAAGGATGCTGTGTGTCCAATCTCTGGACTTCCTTCTTAAGGAAACATTTTACAAATGAAAGAAAAGTATAATATGTAGGGATCGTAATTAATATACTGTTACACACACTTAAGAAATAATATATGGCGAACTATTCATTTGACCATTTATCTTATTTACACGTCGGCGTATGGCACACATACTCTAGTCAAATAAGTAAAGTTTGGAGAAACCTACACAAAAAACAAAATGTAGGGTAGGGTACCTAATATCACATTATAAAATAAAAACTCTTAATACAACTACATATTTGGAATACATTTTCAATAGCAAAGATTTTTTTTTGTTTTTTTTTTCTCTATAGTAATAGGCGGCAAACGAGCAGACGGATCGCTTGATAGTAAGCAATTACCGCCGCCCATGGACACAAGCAATACCACAAGAGTTACAAGTGTATTGCCGCCCCTTGGGGTTGGGCAAAGGGATAGGATGAGGAGTGGGATGAGGGAGAAGGAATAGGGGATAGGGCCTCCGGCACTGTCACTCACCGAACGAAACGCAACAGTTTAGGTACCTTACGTAAATTTTTTGTGAGAGGGTAATACTTCACCGGTTGAGCCGACCCATTCATGCTTTTTTTTTTTTTGACTCATGGTGGAAACCAAACAATTTACGGGCTTACCCCCCTAGGCTGGGCCCCTAAAGGGGCTCAGTCCAGGGAGAGTGTGGTGACTCCCCGACGAGAAGCGCCGGGACTACCCACTAAAACCACCATGGTGTTCCTCTATCCGATCCCATTGAATGGCAACGCACTGAATGGTCACGGGAACTACGTTTGTATAACTGCCGCGACCCCACCTGAGCTGGCCCGCCGAAGCAGGCCCCGTCCCTCGCATGCATCCATCTGCATACATCATAATTTGTCCTCTTACATCCTTTTTCATACTACGAGCGGAAAAGAACGACGTAGTCTACTAACGCTACGAGAGGCGCACGCGGAACACGTGCGCCGCCTCTCGGGCCTAGCGGACGGCGGGCAGTCAAAAACAGGCCCGACGCCCGCTGGCGTGTACTCACGGTGGCCGGAGATCGTTGAGCGCCCTCCGGCGACGACGCCCGGTTCTGCGGGTGGAGACAGGTCGCGTGGGCTCCCTATCCCGCTCCGCTGCCTCCTTGATCGACATCACCGTCTCACAAAAGGAGGCGGCGGCGTCCCAACACATCTCGCTCCGGACCATGGAACGAATCAAGGTCCGAAGCGAGAGTTGACCCATTCATGCTGAAATCAGCAAGGCTTTACTACCTTTAAAAAAAAGTGAAATGTCCAAATTTTTTGCCATATTTGATTTTATTTATTAATTTTTATTTTTCCATAACCATCTGAACCAGGTTCTATTGCTTTACAGTTTCATTTCCATCACCGCGGCACGAAATACGTCCGGCATTCTGTTAATTTTTGTACGGAATTAATTTTATATTTTACCCAGTGGTGTAATTTATTCATGAGAGAGAGGCCTTTTTGATTACATTATATGACAACAGGCTAATTTAGGGCCACATTTTATGTTGAGGTTATAAAGATGGCGGCCATTACGACGGAATAAAACTTTTTTTTTTTTGGCGGGTAATCTCCGGAGGTTTGGCGGTATTTTTGAGGTTATGACGCCGTTCAAATGTTTTTGCTTTGTTGATGTTTTCGTAAAATATTGGGATTGCAAAACATGTCGATTACAACATTAATAAATTATTTTTTTTAGCCTGTAGTGTCCCACTGCTGGGCAAAACACGGTTATTTGCAATCTCTGGCGAGTCATTTATAGCATTCAATTTAAGTCAATAAATTCTTATAATATTTTTATAAGGAATAGTAACAAAAGCTATAGTTGTTGGCACCAACAAGATTCCTGTAGGTACTGAGCGTAATTCTATACCTTTTCAGTAAGAGTAAAAACCCATCACTTATCCTTTATCAATCGAAATAAATGTATAAATTATTCACCCTTTCAGGGTTGTTTGTTGTTCAAATTGAGTTCTAACAGACTTATTAACAATAACAGTACCGTATTTCAGACAATCTACTTTCATCGAATCAGTTATATTTCTATTCCTCCAATTACTTACATTTTCAGTTGCCTGCACAATACCTACTCTTGCAATGTTCAACATCAACGAACAAAATATCTGCCAGTTGTTCTTCTTAGACCAGTTGCGAGGGGAATTATAGCTTGTTGTTTATTTTATTTTAATTGCTATTATACGCGCCGTGAGACACGATCGCTCGATTTTGTTGTGGTTTAAGGCTGATGGGCACGCGGTCGGAGGCATTATTGGACCTGTGGTTGTAAAGTTTTAAATATTACCTAAACAATCAAAGAGTATTATAAAAAGGTGTGCGTATTTTGAGCACAGTTTAGCTGTGCGTGGAATGGTCTAGTCACGATAAATTTAATATTACTGACTTCTTGTCCGACATTACATGTTATACTATAATTATGCTTCTTTGTGAAAAGTCTTACAAAATCTTAAAAATACGATTGTAGATCTTGGGCACCAATAACGTTCGATTACAATTTGTATAGGCACAGCCCTAGGATGATGATGTTTAGCAATGTACAAATTGTGAAAATTTTATCCGTAGAAATTTAATGCTATTAATGTGACAAAGAAAATAACTGCGAGTATTTACCAGCTTCTTGCGTACGCTTTCCCGGTGAAACCAATAATCTGATTTGGTTGAGTCTTGCTAGATAGTAGGAGCTTCAAGCGAATACATAAGCTATGTTCTCCAATGCTATTCGCAATAGGTGCTATTTGCAATAGTGGTGAACCTTGACTGGATTGACTTAACTTAGACGACTTAACGTTGACGAGCTCGGACAACGTAGTGGTTTAAGCGATTACCTCGCCGCTCGGCACCGCACAGTGTGCTGTTGTAGAATGGATCTCCTTACTGGGCAGAAACTTTTGCAAAAGGTGCTGTTTTGAGCCTAGGTGTTCTTGGTGTCAGTTGTTTAAATATTTGTGAAGTCTATCGCGATATGAGTAAATTCTCATAGCGAGAGTTATCTGTCAAAACCTTTACTACTTTATGTGATCCACAAAAACTTGTTTCGAATCTGGGTGTCATTTCTGTTTAAATAAAATTCAAGGTAGACTGTCGATCTTATTGGGATCGCGGGCAGCAGATGGATGCGGGCGGCTCAAGGTTTGTCTATGTGGAGAGACTTGGGGGAGGCCCAGCAATGTATGTCTAAAGGTTGATGAGAATAACAGTCTGATTACAGGATTTTCTTAAGAAATAATTCGAACTAGGTCGTCACTAAGTTCTCAGAGTACGCTAGAATATGTATAGTTATCATTAATCATAATCCTAGTCTGCACGACGCCTGAAACTCAGTACTTCATAGAACATGTACATATTTTATCAGGCTTTTGATACGTGTTGATTAAACGACAATTTAGAAACAAGTATCACATGTAATTAATGTTTTCGAGAATTTGAGTTGAATGTACACGACCACCGCTCGTAGGCATCGGTCAAACTTTGGAATATGTTTATATAAATCTTACTTTGATGTATAGGTTTTTGTGGACGGTAAGTGACAGGGAAATTTAAGATACTATCGCTACTTTTGTGATAGGGGTTTATGGATGAATACCTTACCCATTGAATAGGTAAGTGTATTCTATCCGTGTTTTGGTATATTGTAAGTTAATTGGGTACTACTTTGTATTGTTATGGTGATCACACGATTACCAGTAACGAGTATAACGTGACGGAGATAAAATAGCAGGACAGAAAAAAATAAGAATGATACCATTGCAAACGGGAACACCCTGTGCAGTTTTTTTGATGACGAATGACACTCAATGGTTTACTTTTCAGTTTTAACATTGCAATTTGGTACTACTACATTTTAATGACAAGTTAATTATTTTAAAATATTTCACCCTAATCTGAACTTGATCTCGAAATAACCAACGAAATTATTAAAACGATTCATATCAAACATTTACAAGATTTCGTGGTTTATCAAAAGTCAAAATATACTACTCTACTTTTTGGGCAGTTATTATAATAAGCTTATACTGTTATAATAAGCTTAAAAATAAAATTTATTTTTTTAATTATGCTAACGCTACAAATACACTTACGTAAGAAAAAACAACAATAAACGCTTAATATGTCTCCCTCTAAATCGATACCTCTCTTAGACGACACAAAGATGAAAAATGTATACTCCTCTCGATACAATAAAAGCTATTGGCACCATTACGTGGTAATTGGCAATTGGTAGCCCGATACTCCCGGGGATAAATTTCAAGAGCATCGGACTAGCTATATCTAAGATACGTGTTGGATATTACTAGTCAGTGGTGCTGAGGTGTAAGTTATTATGCAGTTTATTGACTCTGTTATTAGAAAGATATAATCGATACATATTACAGAATTAAGTTCTGGTCTGTCTGTATTAAACGCAACACTAACGAACAGATTTTTGTACTTCGGCTTGGTGATGGGTCTTGTGACACACTGTATATAACTTAACAAGTTATCATATAGTAAGGCGTATTTTACGAATTTAATTAGTCGGTTTTCGTGTTAGGTTGTTTCTACTCATATTCCTTTATTTGCCTGTTAAAAACTGTGTATCTAAGCAATAATTTAAATTTCTTCTCGGTTTTTCATATTATATTGTGTTATTTTACTACTTAAACGCACCAACTTTCTATTTACAATGACACAAAAAATAACTTAAAACATCTCACTTCAGATAAAATTCTAGAAAATATAAATAGGGAAGATTACTGCCAAGTTAAACCACCAGATGGCGGTTATCACCGACTACAGTAAACAATGAATTTTGGCAAGTATGACATTTGAGTGACAACTCGTTTAGACTTCAAACTTTGGATGCGCGATCTCATTATCTCACCTCAAACAAGTCACTAAAACAGAAACAGTGTACCATTTTTTTGTTATTGATAATTACATACATGACAAATATTTTGCCTCTATAAATAAGTATAGATATATTGTTGTCTTGTTGATGACAATATTTGAAAAGCGCGCTACAAAAGTTTGTTTACTGTAGTTGCTTGTACTGCCATCTGCGTTGAGCTTTGCGTAATGTCCCCTATTAAGGAATCATAAATCCCAATACAAAATTTATGGTATCGACGCTAGATTCTCTATAGAAAGAGTAAACCATAAAGATTATGCCACCCAAGTACAAAAGAGGTATAAACCTACAATTTATAGTTTCAAGCAAACGTCAAATGTGCCATTAAATCAATAATATACTTAGTGTAATAAAATGTTAGGTTTATTTGTTTGTATGTACTTAAAATACTAGTAGAGGCTCTGGATTTGCCTGTATGGTGGGAAGTAGGTATGGCATATCAGCCTTAAGATTTGGGCATGGCTATTTACTTTTTTAAGACTTTAGTACAACATTTAAATCCTATGGAGACTTTACATTGATTTATAACGATCTCAAAGAGAACTCAGACTCGAAATAGCAGTTATTGGATAACACAAAGTGTTGTCTCGAGTGAGAATCGAACCCACGACGTACGGACCCGTGCCTTGAGCGCACGTTAACTTCGCAGTCCCTAGTATGAAGATTTTTGGTAGTCGATACAGGGAGTCAGTACCCTTGAAAATAAAATATACCGACATTGGTCTAAATAGGATATACAGACGGTAGTCAGTGAAAAGCTAACATTCCGTCTTACCTGGTTAGTAAGCGGTCCCCGGACTCCGAAGCGAGAGTATGGATGCAACCGCGATAAAGATAAAAAGATGACCAGTACTAAATTTTAATAAAGTCATAAATAACAGAGACATTTAAGACATAGATAATAATACACGTATAAATGGCGAAGCATTATACTAAGTGAAGAAAGAAAACTTTCTTGGAATACGCAAGCTTTTTACCTTAGTAGTGGGTTCGCAACTAAGTACTTCGCGACAAAATAGTTTTATTTATTTTCCTCTTTACTAAATGCTGAATGAAAATGTATCATAAAAGTATAAGTACACGCATTTATGTTTTCTGTAACTGATACCTAAGTTGTTGAATGTAACATAAGGATTTTTATACGCTATATGCTATGTAAACGGTTTAAACGGCATAGTACCACATGTTTAGGTACCCTTTTCATCCTGGCGTTTCGACCAGTTTACATCAGCCATGGCCACTGGAAGACTGAAATTCCGGAGACTGACTTATCTATAAAATTATTTTTTATTTTCTTAAATGTTTTATTGTCAGAGGTATTAAAATATTTCCTATTTTTGCCATTAAATAGTTTTAGTCAACCGCCGTATTACCTTATTAGTCTAAGGCCCTTCTCTCACGAAGCTATTCAAATGCTACGGGACTGAGATGCAAACCATGATCGAATACTGGTATGCTACTCTTTACCGCACACGGAGCTACACTAATGAGACTATATTTTATCATTTGAAGAACAACATTCGTAAGACGATGTCTTGTGACTCTAGCTATGAAGACAATTTTCTTCTGTATTTATATTACAAGAATAAACGAAAATATAAAAGAAGATTCTGGGTGCACCCGTATATCGAAAAAAATATCAATTGAAGGGCATTTGTCGAGGGACAAGTCATCATTTTTATAAAATGTCAATAGAATCATATTATTATTTGAATCTTTATCTGAGAAATTATCTTACCAACTATCTAAATAATAACCCCACTGCTTCGCTTCCTTGGCAATAAAATTATTGTGTATAAATTTAATTTAGGTATACCTATAAATGACCTGTTATATTGTTTTTTTCTAAATTTCTATCCACGCCTTTTATGTAACATCTTTTGTTATGTACTCTGGCAGCTTATAATTATACAAACATGGAAAATTTTCTACCTCCTGCACAAAAATAATATTAAAAGTTTATTCCGTCGCCATTTTGTAATGCGACGCATATACTACTCGGGTAGCGTGCGACCAGCAAGACGGTAGCGAAATGAAATGAAATGAAATGAAATGAAATGAAATGAAATGATACTTTATTTCGTGTAAACTTTGTATAAAGTGCTTACGAAACGTCAGTTTTAAATTTATCAGTTGTACAAGTTTATATTTTTAAACATGTTGAATTAGAGCAGCTCAATCCCAAGCATTTTTGTCGTCTATATAATCGGAAATTTTATAATATGCTTTTAAACACAATTTAGTTTTAACAATTATCTTAAATTTATTTATTGTTAAATTTCTTATACTAAGAGGGAGCTTGTTATAAAAGCGTATACACTGCCCCATAAAACAGCTACTTATTTTGTGGAGACGGGTGCTATGAACTACAAGATTATACTTATGTCTAGTATTTACAGTGTGAAGATCACTTTTTTTACTAAATTTGTCAATATTCTTGTGGACATATAACAGATTATCGTATATATATATTGCGATACAACAGTTAGAATGCCTATCTCACTGAACTTTCCTCTTAGAGAAATACGAGGACCGAGGTTGTAAATTCCCCTTATTGCTCTTTTCTGCAGAACGAATATCGTGTTAAGGTCTGCAGCATTCCCCCAGAGAAGAATCCCATAAGACATGATACTATGAAAGTAACTGAAATAAACCATTCTAGCTGTATCTATATCTGTAAGGCGTCTAATTGTCCTAACTGCATAAGCTGCAGAACTAAGTTTGCCCGAAAGTCTTTCTATATGCGGGCCCCATTGGAGTTTGGTATCAAGCATAAGACCTAGAAACATAGTTGTCCCGACGGGCTCAATTCCGGATTCCTTAAGTTGTACATTGGTTTCCATCTGTTCAACATTGGGCATTGAGAATTTTAATAGTTTGGTTTTCTTATCATTAAGTAATAAATTATTTACATTAAACCAATTAACAACTTTAGAGAGTGCATTGTTTACTTCGTCAAAATTTATCTGTTGTCGTCTAATATTAAAAATTAAGGAGGTATCATCCGCGAACAACACAATCTCATGATTCTTTTTTACATAATAAGGTAGATCGTTAATATAAATCAAAAAAAGAAATGGTCCGAGGATTGACCCCTGCGGGACTCCCATTTTCAAGGCAGAACCTGGAGATGTCTTGTCATTGATCTGGACCTTCTGGATTCTTTTGCCCAAGTAAGAAACCAGGAGATCGAGAGCTTTGTTCCTAACGCCGTAATGATACAATTTTCTGACCAGAGTGTCATGATGTACACAATCAAACGCTTTTGACAAGTCGCAAAAAATACCTAATGCATCTTGCGACTTCTCCCAAGCTGCAAATATGCTTTTGAGTAGCTCAACTCCTGCGTCAGTAGTCGAACGACCCCTCGTAAATCCGAACTGTTTCTCGTGGAGTAGATTATGTCTATTAAAATAACTAAGCAACTGACTAAGAATTAATTTTTCAAAAATTTTACTAAGTGTCGGCAATACAGAAATAGGTCGAAAATTAGAAGGGTCGGTTGTGTCACCAGATTTAAATAAAGGTATAACTTTACTATATTTCATTAAGTCAGGAAATATTCCAGAAGCAACGCAACCATTGAACACCACTGCAAGATGTGGAGCAATTATGCTAATAATAGATGAAGTAGTCTTCACTGACAGTCCCCACGAATCCATTGTCTTTTTCATATTTAAAGTTTTAAATTGTTTAAGAATATCGTCAGTAGTAACAACAGTGAATTCAAAGGCTGCATCACATTCTGGCACGCAGTCCCTAAGAAGCATTTCAGCAGACATGGAAGATGAGTTGAGCGACTTTGTTGTCACTATAGGTATATTAGCAAAGAAATTCTCAAATTCTGTCGCAACTTCCAGATCCTCTGAAATACTCACATTATTGATTTTTAAAAGGTAGTCGCAGCTGCGTCCTTTGGCTCTGCCAGTTTCATTGTTGATGACATTCCAGGTAGCCTTTATAGTATTTTCTGATAATTTTATTTTGTTTCTCAGATAAATAGATTTTGCCGTGTTACAAGCTTGTCTAAATATTTTGGAATATTTTCTTACGTAATTAATAAAGGTCTGACTATTATTATAAGACTTTTCATTATACAGTTCATATAACCTAATCCGGCTTTTATGAATACCTTCAGCTGTCCAATCACTAAACATCAGACGGTCAGTTACATTTAATTTTTTGGATGAAAATACGGTCTGAAATTCGTCATTAATTAATTTAAATAAAGAATTATATAACTGATCCGGATGGTCATGATGACGCAACCAACGCATTTTTCGAGATAAATTGTTTTTAAAAGTTTTAAGTCGATTCTCATTTATTGGTATATATTTAACAATTTTTCTCTGGTCTCTCGGACATTCTCTAGGACAACAGATAAACTGCCCACTGTGATCTGACTGAAGCATATTAATCAAAGATTTGTGTATTGGTTTTATACTAGTAAATATATTATCAATACAAGTACCACTTGTGGCAGTCACTCTAGTTGGTTCATAGAAATTATGACATAAATTGTATGACTTAAATAAATTTAAAAAATTGATAGTTGAAGAGCATTTTTCTAATATGTTAATGTTAAAGTCTCCACAAATAGCAACCGTTTTACGGCAATTACAAACTTTGCTTAGAGCATCCTCCATAATAACTAAAAAACTTTCAAATGGTGCACATGGAGGTTTGTATACACTCATAACAATGAACTGCTCAAACTCAACACATGTAAACTCGCTCAACAGAGAGGCTCACAATGTCAGTCCTTTCTTTAAATTTTAGAAATTTACTTGCTATGATTAACGAGCCACCATGGATAAAATTTTCTCTACTGAACGAGCTTACAACCTGGTGGTTATTAAAATTGAATATGAACTGGTGGCTTCTTAGCCAATGTTCTGTAATGCATAAAATATCAATATTGTTACAGTTCATAAACAATTCCAATTCTAACTCCTTGGCCATCAACCCTTGTATATTTTGATGCACCAGGTTGATACAATTTTTAAAATTATTTTTTGTATGTGTGGTTGATGGAACTATATTTTTGTCACTTAAACTAGATACAGAATTTGGTGTCTTATTAAATATATTGCCAGAGATTGACTCTATTGTCTCAGAAGTCAATTTAAAGAATTTGGAACGGATTCCAAGCTTATATTGCATGTCAAATTTGACTGCTCAATAAAAGCAGTGTGGTTAGCCAAAACCTTGGCTGAGTTATTAATATAATAAGCTAGCGATGATGCTATTTGTCTTTTATAAAATTGTGATATATAATAATTATCATATGTCAAATAAAAATTTCTAATTAAAGCATTAGAGTCAATAATGTCAATCAGATTATTATAAAATGTCATAGTATGCAATTTTGAATTAATCTTAAATCTATAATCATTTTCAGCTTGTGGCAACAGGTTACTGTAAGGAAAAGCAAGCAACAGAATTTTTCTAACTTTTAAATTGAGTAATTGGTCAAAATATCTCTGTATTACATTTATATTTGCATTTCCTCTTCTCCCAATAAATATAATAATTGTTGTTTCAGGACAGTATGATTTAGACAAAATAGATTACATTATTTGAGTATAACTTGCACCAGGCATACATATGTTAGTAAAAGCCAAACCTGTCCTTTGCCGCAACAATTGGCTCATGTTTTTCCCTATTTCATCACTAAACATTAATAGTTTGTCAGTATTTGTAATGTGGGGTGAGAAGGAAGTGCCAAAATTAGACATCAATGGTGCTGTTACCCGCTGCATCAGACGGTGATGACAAATCAGGGCAATAATTCAATGTAGTTGGCTGTGAATGACTCCGTGGCATCTGGCTATGTTCATTGCCATGATTATTATTGGTAAGAGATTGGAGCCTCTGCTCATTATACTTACACAAGTCCACTAAGTCATCCATTGCCAAGATATGCTCATTTATTTGTTTTTGCGATAAATTATATTTCTTTGTCATGTTCAACAATGATTCTTGTAAACTGTCAATCTCCGTTTGCAAACAATGAATATCAGCATCATACTTTAATAGATTAGAATCTAATTTAGCTAAACATACTGACATCTGTTCCTTTAAATTAACATATTTTTTGCAATAATCTACATTAATATTTGATTTCTTGTACATTCTTATCAATTTTTCCTTTTTCCTGATAAATTTATTAATTTTAACATACTTCTTCAATTTATTACAGGCTTTCATCTTTCTAAATGACTGAATAGATGAATTAGACTCTGTTAAATCAATAGTCACTATGTTTCTACTGCTATCATCGGAGATGGCAGAAACCATGCATGGAGCGCTACCAACCAGCTCATCAAATAGCGATTGTGTTGTAACTGATTTCATAGTCTGGTTTGCACTTTGTAATATGTTTATTTGATTATTGGCCTCACTTAGGAGACCCTCCAATTCAGTGATGCGTTTGAGAGCTTTCTCAAATTCATCACTGCACCTGTCAAATTGCATAACAATGTTTTGTAATCTATCCCTTTCGTCTAAAGAAGTGACTAAATTAGTGTGCATTTCTGCCATCTCACTCCTAAGCTGAGAGTTTTTCCCTAAAATCTGTAGCATTTCCTTCTCATTGTCCTCATGTTCACTTTGTAGTGACTGACACAAATCCTTATATTTCTTTAGTTCAGTAAGGGCCACCTGTAATTTCTCATCGTCTTGGCGTGCCCTTCTGGTCATCATCTTGTTAAAAGTAAATAAACAAAGCAAGAAAGGTCACTGAGGTTTGTGTAAGACACCAACAAAGTTGTTTGAGTAAATTGTGATATGCTAATTTGGTATATTGCTTGTGTAAAAGGTGTACGAAAGTCAAATAAGAAGTAAACTCACCTCAAATTGGCTCAAATTTAGCTATTATTGTAGAAATAATGCAAATTCTTTATAAAATTGTACGTTAGTTTGACAGTTGACTTACTTGAATTTGCAAAACTTTTACAACTTGATGAACAACACTTATCACTGTTATTATACGACTATTATAATTATCACAGCTTATTACGTAAGGAATTACGAAATTAGGCACATTAATATGAATTAAATAGATTTAAAACTAATAAATTATTGGGAGAAATACAGTTTTACGTTATACCGCCAGTGTTGCCAGAAGCCAAAAAAAAAACATGCGACTGACATCAAACGCGTCGTCATAGCGCCTCGTCGTGTGCGAAATTAGCTGAATATGTATGGCGCCTACTCACAAGCGACGCGTAGGATACGGGTACAAAACACAAATCGTTTGAGAGTCGCTTTGTGAGAGAAGGGCCTAAGGCCCTTCTCTCACGAAGCTATTCAAATGCTACGGGACTGAGATGCAAACCATGATCGAATACTAGTTTGCTACTCTTTACCGCACACGGTGCTACGCTAATGAGACTATATTTTATCATTTGAAGAACAACATTCGTACGACGATGTCTCACTAGACATCGACACTAGAGTCACTACTCTAGGGATGAAGACAATTTTCTTCTGTATTTATATTACAAGAATAAACGAAAATATAAAAAAAAGACTCTGGGTGCACCCGTATATCGAAAAAAATATCATTTGTAGGGCATTTGTCGAGGGACGAGTCGTCATTTTTATAGAATGTCAATAGAATCATATTATTATTTGAATCTTTATCTGAGAAATTATATTGCCAACTATCTAAATAATAACCCCACTGCTTCGCTTCCTTGGCAATAAAATTATTGTGTATAAATTTAATGTATACCTATAAATTACCTGTTATATTGTTTTTTTTCTAAATTTCAATCCACGTCTTTTATGTAACATCTTTTCTTACGTCTCTGGCAGCTTATAATTATACAAACATGGAAAATTTTCTACCTCCTGCACAAAAATAATATTAAAAGTTTGTTCCGCCGCCATTTTGTAATACGACGCATATACTACTCGGGTAGCGTGCGACCAGCAAGACGGTAGCGTGCGACTGACATCAAACGCGTCGTCATAGCGTCTCGTCGTGTGCGAAATTAGCTGAATATGTATGGCGGCTACGCACAAGTGACGCGTAGAATACGGGTACAAAACACAAATCGTTTGAGAGTCGCTTCATGAGAGAAGGGCCTTACCCACAGAAATATAACCTTATTAAGTCATAGAAGTAACACTAAAATAACAACAGCGGTTGCTATGATGGATATCTTCTTCTTGGGTTTACGCGAATGTTACACATTGAAATTAAACTACAGTTTACTTACGGATTTTATCGCGTTGTATTGGTTTCACTAAGTTATTACATTTGAAACTAAAGATCTAGAAACTATATTTTTAATTTATTCCTAGCCGACGTTTCGAATTCTTTACAGAATTCATGTTCACGGCAGACTGAGGTGATATCTGTCTTTTTCTTGAATGTATAAGTTATCTCAAAGTACCCGAACATTTTTCAACTACTGGTGTTACTATTTACGCAGAATGAGCTCACAGTGTCCTTAGGTCTTCTGGTGACTTTGTCCTTCTTGGGTTTCATTAGCCTTATGACAGGGTCCCAAGCTGGAGGAACATTCCAACCATCTTCCCTATTGAAATTAGGGTGTTTGTTAATTTCAATAGCCTCTCGTATCATCCTTGGAAGAAATCGATGTTCTTTTGCGAGTATCTGTGGTTCATCAAATCGCAGGTAGTGGTTGGGTCCTTGTTCCACATGTTCACACACAGCAGACTTTAGTCTGATACGACGTACACCAAGAAGACAAAGAGTCTTCAATCCGTAGACGCTGTCGGCGACCAAACAGGTAACTGTGAAACCAATCAATCACTGGTGAAGATATGTTAATAGAGCGCAATATGCCAAGCAGAATATGGAAGTCAATAGTATTGAAGGCATTGCTAAAATCAAGTAGGCAAAGGACAGTCACGTTGCCATTTTCCATACCGAGCCTTATGTCGTCGGTAATGTTGATCAGTGCCGTAGCCGTGCTGTGACCTGGAGGGAAACCGGATTGGAGTGGATTAAAAAGAAGGTTCTTATTGAGGAATGTGCTAAGTTGGACATGGACAAGGCGCTCAAGCACTTTAGAAAGGAATGGTAATATTAGTGCTATCCTAAGTTTCATAGGATGGCGTTCTATCTCCCTTACTTTTCTCAATTTTTATTAATTCTATTTCCTATCAACTTCAGTCATCCTACCACCTTTATGCAGATGATCTCCAAATTTACACTCAAGCTCCTGTCCATGAGTTGTCTGAAGCATTTCGTATAATAAATTCGGATTTGGATCGTATAGCTGATTGGAGCGTCAGATTTGGTCTCCAAATCAACCCTACAAAAACGCAAATTATTGTTGTTGGTAGTCCCAGGTCGATTGCGCGCGTTGACCGGACTTGTTAACCCCAAGTTAACTTTAATGGTATTCCTTTACTTATAAGTGATTGCGTGAAGGATTTGGGAGTCTATATTGATAAAACTTTATCCTGGGGCCCTCAAATCAGGGAAGTAAGTAGAAAACTGTTTTCTGCGGCTGGGACGTTGCGAAGATTGCGAAACTTTCTGCCAATTGCCACTAAGATTGCGCTTGCAAATTCTCTTCTTCTACCTATCCTTGACTATACCGATGTCAGCTATCTAGATCTCACGGAGGAGCAACTTGATAAGCTTGAGCGACTTCAAAATTTATGTATTAGATTCATATTTGGATTGCGCAAATATGATCACGTTTCTCAATTCCGCAACTTGCTCAAGTGGCTCCCAATTCACCTTCGACGGAATACTCACATACTTTCTTTACTTTATAATATTCTCTTTAACCCTTCTACTCCCCATTACTTAAAGGATCGCTTCGAGTTCCTTTCTGATACGCATTCTAGATCTCTGAGGTCATCGGTGAATTTGAGACTGGCAATACCAATGCATTCCAGTAGTTTCTACGATAAATTATTTACTGTCCAAGCTGCACGCTTGTGGAATGCATTGCCGATGTCTATTAAACAAGCGCAAACGCTAACTTCATTCAAGAAATTACTCAAAGATTACTACTTGACTCTTTAATCTTATTACTCTTGTAATTATCATTTTTCTATTTCCTTTCATTTATGTATCATTAATATTAATATCTATGTATTTAATAATTATTAATTTCTTATTTATGTATGTACATAGTTATTTATGTAAGTATATCGTTATTTATGTATATATATAGTTATCTATCTATAAATATTTGTATTATTAATGTTTATCAATAAGGATCGCCAAACTACCCTTTTTCTGAATCCGTGTTTATCTTATCCATCCAAGTTAGGTTGCCTGTAAGAGATTACTTAATAGTGATAAGGCCGCCAATTGTACTATCTGACATTTTGTTAAGGTTCATTATTGTAAATTTCTTTGGTGCAAGAAAGATGATTATTATTATTATTATTAATATTATAAATAATTTAGAAGTATAAATCGTTGTAATTATTGTATTTTATTAATATCTTCAAACTAAAATGACACTCTTTTTGTTTAGCTTTAGATATGTCAATAATTCTACCGCACCGGGTGAGCAATGTCCGGGCATAAATGTAATGTAGGCACAGCATTCGGTTTTAAACGACGCCAGGTGCTTTCTGTCTTTAAAAAACAGTCTTTCTCAAAATGACGTTAACAAATACGATGGTACTTCTGCCAAATCAAACTAGGCAGTCCAACGGCATTTATCCAAAGTTTTCTTGTGACGTCATTAATAGGCAACCTGTAATGAAAAACACCTTCTTAATAATAAAAAATGCGACTCATATCTTTAATCCATCTACTATTATAAAGATGCAAAAATGTAAGCCTACACACACGCGCGTACACTGAAACGTTTGGTCCGTACAAGGCTTTTGGTTAATAGACGCTACTTTCAAAGTTTAAGGTAGGTATCTAAGTAAATTATGTACATTGTACATTAAACTGCGCTTACTATCAAACGCGCGATAGAAAATTAGACCGCTGGACGTCTTTGTTTATTGCCAACTTATCAACCGCGGCTACCCGCTGTCGCTTCCAGCTACAGTTCACATTCATGTCCGATAGTTAGTTTCCGTACTTATCCCTCATTCAAAAAACATCGATATCTCCTTTCACTGTCAAATCCCATCACTAAGGCAATTAAATCAATAAATGTACAAAATATCAATTTGTGAGTTAAATTCATATCACATACGCATGCAAGCTGTTCCTTTGATTTGCAATACAATGATATTGTGTAAACTTAACACTCATTATAGCATTAATACGAAAAAACTAAGAAATTTGTTGTAAAATGCCGTCTCACTGCTAGAAGATAAAGTTTCTCCTGTTATTTCCGTTCCAAGAATAGTGGAATCCACATCCCGATATCACATACACAATGTGTATTAATTCATGACTATACTATTTGATTATTTTAAGCTTACTTACTATTAAATGCAAAAAAGTTATGAAAAATGTAAACACAACCGTCCAACAAATTTTACACTGATGATAGATGACAGCACGGCTATTTAGAGAATGCAGTCAAAGATATGAGTCTGTAAGGAGTCTATGCATCTTTAAATGAGACGCATAATTTGACGTTATTATTAACCAACTAAGACCAACTGACATTACATGTTGCACGTTCGGTATAAGGAAATATAGCGGGCATGTTCTCTCTAGTCTAAACCTAGTCCAACCTCTCTGGTCTAACCACCAAGCACAGATACTATTGCATTTACTATTATAATATTAATAATTATGGGTTTGTGGTAACTTGACTGCTGCTGCTGTCACTTCCAAAATGTAACAGCCAAGGAGCAATACTCCTTGGTAACAGCCAAACCGAAATCTACATTGAAATAAACATTATATTTGAACATTCACTCTCACTAAATATATTGCCAATCATACTCATTCACCTCTTCACAATATTGTAACAGCATTGAGGTCAGACGTCCCGATCATTACCTAAGCCTAGGTATTACAAGTTGTGACATAAATTGTGTCGTAATCCTGCCACAAATAGAACGATTATTTGTTGTATAAATGCCATGCCAACTGTAGTAATTTGTTACAATTATATTGAATTGCGTTGTTTATTGGAGGGTTGGCAGATAGGTGTTTGGTGACAACAGATTATATATCTGGAGAAAGATCGTTTTGTAAAAAATTAAGAACTTTACCCCAGTTTTTCTAACAAGGCAAAAGATTCATCCTCCTAAGGTTATCCTTACCAGAGGACCTTGACAAGAGGCACTTGATCATCGATATCGCTATTCGCTAACCAAACAAGAAAGATATTCTGCGTTATTTGAAATGAGGAGCGAATACCAGTCTTTGTTTTATAACGCGGTGGAAAAATTATTTTGAACCAATGGCTTTAGGGGAAATTCGAGCCGTCGAAACCGGTGTTATCACTAAAATACCACCTCGACTGCCGACCAAAGACATTCTACGGGGAGAAAATATGGTACAAGAACTCATCTTTTCAACTGCCTAATCTAGGGACAAGTGGTCCGGGACCCCAGATGTGACAGAATTTTAGCGAGACACACTACACAGAGCGAAGGCCGCCGGAATATTATAAAAAAATAAAGATAAATGTTCTTGGAAGCATCGTGGATCATTTATGCTGTTAAACAAACACCGAATCACTTTTTATGATAATTTTGACAGTGTTCATATTGCTTACCACCTCGACCACTGGCTACCCCAACCATACTAAAATTAATACCTAAACGCGAAAGTGTGTTGGTTGTTCGTCTTTCTTTCACACCAGGACTTCTTTATGGGTATTGATAAAACTTTGCAATAATATAGCTTAAACATCAGCATAAGACCCAGGCTATCTTTTGGTGCGAAAGCCAAAACCGAATGTGAACAGGTGGCAACTAGTGTAAATAATATCCAAATAATTTTAACAGCACAGTAACGAGACACCATATTATTCTATCAAAACGTCTCAATAGAACAGCATTCGAAACCCGAAGGCAAAACTAGTTCAGTCGATCACATTCATATGTAAATAAGAACTCAATGACTATTACTATAAATCTTCATATTATTAAGACATATCAATTTATTTAGAGTGGCAGTAAATTGTACATCTACAACCTACGAAAGATATAAAATTGGCTTATCTTCGTAATAAAGATGTTTGTAAGTATGTTTGTGCGTTCCGATCTTGGGAATTGATGGACCGAATTGGAGCGATACTTGGTTGTTATGGCGTGAGATGTTTGTGGTAGGTCTTTTTTTGTAGTGAGATAATATGGTGTACCTATATTTTGTAGTGGAATAGGATTGTTTGTCATGCAAGTGTTTGGTATGATATCATCAAGCGGTATTGAACTCTAATAACCGTTTTTACCGCTTTACGGAAGAAATAGACAAAAATCTCTTAGTGCCTTAATTTGCCATGTATAAGGAAATGTACAATTTCAGTTCCTTATGGTTTAGCGTTGTCTGTCAGTCAGTCAGTCAGTAAATATAGAATATGTTTGACAGATATAAAAGTGAGCGTCACAAACATAAAATCAGTTGCCCGCTACATAAAACTACCAATGTATAATAACAGTATCTTTTGCATGGGCCCACGGATATATACCTAATCATAATTATGCGAAAAAGTTTGTTGGAAATAAATTGTAATAATAAATTTAATTACCAATTGAAAAAGTTACTATTAGAGAAAGCCTATTACAGCGTAACTGAATATTTAAATGACATGTTGTTATGATAAAATAATTATTCCATTATTTCTTTTACTGTAGGCATAGAATACAAGTGTCACCACCCCCTATCTTCCCGTGGGTGTCGTAAGAGGCGACTAAGGGATAACACGATGCAAATACCATCTTTGCGTAGAGACGGAAAACTCGACATCAAACCCTATACGACTGCCTCGTTGGTCTCGCGGCATAAATTTGCGCGTGGGATCGGGAGGTCCCGGGTTCGATTCCTGGGTCGGGCCGTGTTATTGGGTTTTTCTGTCACGAAATTCTCAGTAGCAGCACGGAGTCTGGAAATGTGCCCGGTACGGCAGACACACGTGGAAAAGTTAAATCCCGTTAGACTAGTTAGCGGACCCCTGGTTGCAATAGAGATAAGGCTAGGAGGATATAACGGACATACGTCTGTCGCGTGTAATATTTATGAGAACGGTGAAAACATCGTCAAATTTCCTGGAACTACATTTTATTTTAACGTATTCACATTGCCGGCTATATCCCGACTCGAGGGATTTTGACGGATGTTCTATGTAAAACGCATTTTTGCCGGTCCATCATAACCGGTTTTTAGGTGTCTGGCAACCGAGTCTTATATTCAGTCTATGTGGCTTAATTCCCATCGAAACTGAATAGATTCGGTGACGTGCTTTCATACCTTTCTGCAATTACATACAAATATGCTTAAACCGATAACTACTAATAGGAAAGCAGAAACGTATATTCTGCGAAGTGATGTGAATAGTTGAATAGACATGTGAAATGTGTGAAATGGATTTTGCCATCAATGATGAGAGACACCTGGGTAGTGATACCTAGATATACAAAAGGTCACTAAACCACACCATGCCGTGAGTGTTTTAAAAGGCGACTAAGAACAATACATACATACATACATACATACATATACTCACGCCTTTTTCCCAATAGTTGGACAATACACGAAACAATATAGTATCTTTGGGAAGAGATGGAAAACTCGACATGAAACATTTTACCATGCCGTCTGGCCAGCGTGGTATAGTTGCTCAAATCCTTCGGTTGACTTTGAATGCTATTATGACGGATATTCGAAGAGGCATATGTATATCCAGCAATGTACTGCGAAAGGCTGCAAAAATATATACAGGGTGATTTGTAATTGCTCGTATTCCCTTCGGGGTGATTTTACGGTCTTAATGAAGTATTTTCACCCCCTACATATGTGGGGTCCAAAATGCACCAGTTTGGAATAAAATGGTTTTTAAGATTTTTTGAGCAAATTCCAAATTGTTGTTAAAAAAAGAATATTTTGACTATTACTAGTAGCGAATTAGCCCTTATTTAATGGAAATTTAAATTGCCCATCTTTTAAAATAAAATAAAGCTACTAACTAAGCATGGAATTTGAAAATAGAGCCAAAAAGCATACAAAAAATGTTGGAATAAAATAAAATAACGCCACAAAAATGCAATTATAAAAAAAAAAGTGGCATGTTATGTAAAGTGTTGGAATAACTTTCTGGTATTACCTGCTATCCAAAAAAGTATAATAGTCTTCCCCCCCGTGGGATCTCCACCTTGTCGTAGTGGGGGGGCTTAGTAACCGAGGATTGGTCACCCGCGGTGAAGCTAAGAGGGATCCAGGAGGGGACGTTCCGCGTGGGCTTTGCGGAGGACCGCGCAGGATGCGTCCAAAGGGCCGGGTGCGAGGGACACTTCTTCTGTCTCTCGCAGTCGGGTGTGGTCGCGGGAGGAGAGGCGTGTCGGTGTTCCGTTGCCGCGCGCCCTATCTCCCGCGATCAAATGGGCGCCCCCATTCACCATCGTTGCGTCGCGGTGGGGCCGCAGAGGAAGAGGAGATGTGGTGTTGCGTTGCCGTCCTCCCTATCCTCTGCGGCCGCTGAGTGTTTTGGCGGCGGAGCCCAACACCTTCATCCGCCGCCAAGGGGGTTTGGTTCGGGGCCCGTCTGACCATCTGGCGGGCCAATACCCGTCGGGGGGTAGCGAGGCATGCTTCAGCGATACCCGACCCTCCGACACACGGGTACGTGAGGAACACGGGTTGGTTTTTAGTCAGTAAGAGTTTGACAGTCCTCTTCGTCCTTCCCCCCCAGGGCGAAGGGACTCCATGAGGATATTCCATCGCGAAACCAAAAAAAAAAAAAGTTGGTGTAAATTTGGAGTTCATAGCCGTTTTTGTTCAAAAAAGTGCTTCTGGATGACTCGCTCAGCAGAACATTTTTTCTGTATTTAATCTTAAGCTTTGCAATCAGCAGTGATTTACTTGTAGGGAGACACACCTTCTGAAATGCAGAGGGTCTCGAAATCGTCGTAAGGTTCGAATCCTTAGCATAAATCACTCTTTCTGTCATATATAAATATCCTGTCTCGCAGTGAAACTTAGTTCTGCAGCGTTTGCAGTTAGAAAAGTTAGGGAATTCACAGATATAGATACTGCTAGACTAGTTTACTTTAGTTATTTTCACAGCGTAATGTCTTACGGAATAATGTTATGGGGTACAGCTGCTGATATACAGACTATTTTTTCATTCAAAAGAGGGCAATACGTGCAATTTATAAGTTAGGTGCTAGAGATTCTTTACGTGATAAATTTAAAGAAGTAGATATATTGACAGTTGCATCGCAATATATATATGCTAACTTAATGTACATTAAGAAAAACTTAATTCTTTACCGCAAAAATAGTGATTTGCATAAAGTGAACACTAGGAATAAGCATAAACTGGTGGGAACTAACTACCGTCTACATAAAGTTCAGAACTCATTTGTGGGGATTGGTACCTATACGATTTTTCAACAAATTGCCTCTTGAAATAATGAATTTACCCATGCACAAATACAAACGGACAATTAGGAACTTTCTTTTACAAAGGGGTTATTACACTATTAAGGAATTTTTAAATGATAAGACACCGTGGGGATAGGCTTAGGCTTGTTTAACTCACAATTATTTTATTTACATGTTAAGTGGAGGTGCCTCGTGAACACATGATTTTTGCAGGATTTGGATATTTTTATGATTTGTTGAATGTAGTTTAACATTATTTATCCCTGATCATATCATTGTTCACTTGTCACCTTCACAAAATTCTTTCTACATTTGCATTCCTTCACGCGTTTCACTAATTTATGTTAATAATAACGATCTGGAAAATGGAGGTAATTGGCGGTCATGGTCAGTATACCAATAGATTGTTTCTTACTGCTGGTTCGTATACCGTTGTCGTCATGCTCACTAAAATGTCATTTCTTGTGGTGGCGTCGTGTGTCGGGTCATCCCTGTCCCTCTAATATGGCGAGAGGGATGATGGCTGGCACATGCGTCATACTCGTGAACGGGTGCTACTTGCGATGACTGGTCGATGACGGTCTTGCGGGCTGGTATTAGATTCTAATATTTAACTGCATCATTTCCATCATGGTTCTGATCACTTTCGCAGATTGCCTGCATATATAATGTAAGTGGATGCTCCTGTTTCACCATGTCTATTCTGAGGAGGCTAACCAAATGAACATCAAAAGTATTATGCTTGAGTATTATTATGTACAGTAAATATATACAAGTGATATAGAAGGTGTAACAGTTGCAGCACCTTACAAAATGTAAATTATGTGTATTATGCAAAACCTGGCGATGAAAAAGAGTGACCGTGAGTTTTATTGCCCGTTCTTTCTCATGGTTCTACCTATTGCTTTGCGAACGTGGCGGTAAATGTAAATGTAGAGTCTATAAGTAATTATTTTATAAATTTATTATTTTGACGTTCATAAGCGTCATATTGTGACCCAAATGAATAAAGGATTTTTGAATTTGAATTTGAACTTTTGTACGTTAAATGCATATTAAGGTTTTAATTCTCATTTGTTCCGCGACTCGAAGAGCATGTTCAGCCAGTTGGTACCGGACGTCATGTTTATCTTGAAAACTCTTTTAGGGGAGTCAAAACCCTCAAATAAATAAATAATTGAAGGAAAAAAGTCGTGACATTTTGGACCCCCATATGTAGGGGGTAAAAATACTCCATTATGACCCTAGAATCACCGATCCGAATGGAATACGAGCAATTACAAATCACCCTGTATATTTCTTTTTAACTGTTATAAGAGTCATTGTGTAGGAATCACTATTGTTTGATATTATCGCGTCGCTTCGTTATTGGTCCCTTCCGTCGGTCATCAGACGCGCTCCCGCTTTATTATAAGGGTATGGCCTTCCTAAGGAGTTTTCTCCGCGCATGCCCCATTAGCTCCTTACCCCGATTCATAGAACATCAAGTGAAAATTTATGTAACTACAGAAATGTGATACGGCAATAATCATTAAGTATAAACCTCTCTTGTCGTTGATTTCACAGAATTTCTGAACAAAACAGTGTTATAAAATGATGTCATACAATTTTCACCATTGTTTTGAGTTGAGAGCACATTGCTGAACAGGTTCAAGGTTCTTTTGCGCAAAACATGCGTAATATACTGAATATAATGAAATATATAAAACGGCGGAAATTCTTGATCCTAGCTAAAAATAAGTTGGAAAATTTTGTTGTCTTGCTTCACGTTAAAAATGTCAAGTACATACTTTGAATATTTTCGAAATGAAGTGTTCTGACCTTAAATACAGAACAAACATTTGGTAGTGACTTTTGTTATAAACACAAAACAGTGAAACATCATTACCATCTGAGTACCCTTTCTGGTTCTACATCATTATCGTCCTAGTATATCCTATTTGTATCTAAAACTTTTCATCTTGTAGCCCGGGTTTCGCTTACTAGTGTAACCAGATTTGACATGGCGTGAATCTGGCTGAATCAGTCTTGAAAAGTGGCGTCTTGTTTTAGTCTAATCTTCGACAATAGTAGTAGTTTTCAACTAATATTAGTGGCAACCTGTCTGGTGGCTTAGGCTGGCATGCTTATGCATACACCTACTGATGGCGTGGAGGCATAATGATTCAGTTCGTGCTGGCTCCCTCAATCAAGGTTGAGCCGTACGATGGCTGTTGAATGCGGGCCATCAGCAGGCTGAGTCAGTTATAAGCGTCAGATGATATCCTGTATTGTACTCGCATCTAAACCTATTATGTCTGGACTTCAAAAAAATATAAACGAAGAGATGAAATGACAAAAAAAGCAATGACTCTGAGTTTGTTTCGGCTTTCTTCTCAAGAAGTCATTTAGCTAGGAAAAGCCGGCTTCATCTAGAATAGGGTTTTGACATGTATAAGTGTTGTAAACAACCAAAATGCAGAAATAAATATGTCTTTATGTCTTTGTCTTTATGACGGCTTTTCAATAGGCCACAACAATGTGTGTGCTGATTGTATTATAATAATTGATGTATACTGAATTATCCTTGATGTGACTAATAATATTCAATCAACAGACAAAGAACATGCAGAGTTACTTTCTTGAAATTAATATTTGAGAATATTTTATGAAATTCCAATACTTTAATATCTTTAAACTTATATATGCGGGGCAAGCGATATTTAACAATTTAATACACACTTAACTTCGAAAAGTCATTGGTGTTCGCCGTGGATTCGAACCCGATACTCTCTGCATGACAGTCCGTTGGTATCTCCACTAGGCTATCACTGCCTCATCGCTCGAAGGCTGACTAAATGTACTTAATTACTTTGATTTCCACGTCTAGAGTTCAAACGAAACAGGCATTATTTCACATCGCTAGTATTTTGAAGACTAACAAAAATTCACTCTCGTCAAAGGGGACGGAGTAATTGTATATTTTACTTCTCATGTACCTGTATCTTCAATCTATCCTATCTAATATCTATACATGTAATGTATTTAGTATGTATGTTCCTTTGGGAGCGTAGGACTGCACTAAGAAGGGATAATTTCGAAATTCCTACGAAATCGAGAAGAAGTGTTCAAAAATGCAGTCATCTTCTAGCCTATGTAGGTAAATAAAACTATGTCGATGACTTAGTATGGTAGAATCCGGGCAATCGTGTAACGGCCAAGCGATTAGACTTAATAATAAATTACTCTATGTATGTGTGTGTTTAGTCAATTTTTCAGAACGTTTCTAAGACACTCGCATTAGTGCATTTGCTAAGATTAAATAACAGTTCTGTTTGTGGGTAGACAGACCATATTTGTAGACGATAATAAATAATACCGACATGAAATTAAGTAAACAACTTTTTATTTTTTTATAGTATCACGCCTTTATCGCCGAAGAGATAGGCAGAGGTGTAATATAACACCCACATTTCACCATTGTACGAACTTGTTGGTTCCTCGTAATAGTTTGCCAGACTCCGTGCTGCTACTGAGGATTCGGAAAAAGCCAGTAAGTATGTCCTTGACCTGACCCGGGAGTCTAGCCCGGGTTTTCCTGATCAGCAGTCGCATGCACTGGACCTCAGAGGCAGTCAGTGTAAACTATTCTTCACTTACAAAACCTATAAATATTGAATATTTGATTTTCTACTACGAAAGCAGCAGTCACCTTTCTTAGCAGTTAGCAGTACGAACAACATTTCTAAGGAGCCTGACCTTCTACTTATTGTATGGGAAGCCGAATGAGCAAGCGGTTCACTTGATAGAAAGCGATCCACGCTTTACGTAGACACCTGCAATACCAGAGGGGTCACTAGTGCGATGCTTATTATGATTGTCAAAATAAAAAAAATTGGCAAGTGCGAGTCGGACTCGCGCACGAAGGCTTCCGTACGATCTCTATAAAAGAAAATCACGTTTGTTTTATGTATACTTAAATATTTTTTAAGTTTCTACCTGTTCATTAAGATCGAGTAACAAATTGCCTAAAATTACGTTTGTTGTATGGGAGCCCCCCTTTAATATTTACTTTTTTTAATTATTTATTTTAAAAGGTGTATACAACTACATATTCTGCGAAAATTTTAAGCGTTTACCTGTTACCGTTAGTAATTTTGAGCAAAAATACGAAAAAAACACGTTTATTGTATGGGACCCCCCATTAATATTCTTTTTTATTTATTTTTAGTACTTGTTGTTATAGCGGTAACCGAAATACATAATTTGTGAAAATTTCAGCTCTCTAGCTGTCACGGTTTATGAGATACAGCTTGGTGACAGACAGACAGACAGACAGCGGAGGCTTAGTAGGTTATAGGGTCCCGTTTTTTACCTTTTAGGTACGGAACTCTAAAAACAGTTCAGTATCAGTAACAGTTCAGTACCAGTAATTTCCATATTTATTAAGTGCTCCATAACAAGGATAATCTCAAGCGTTCTAAAATTAAAAAATGTATCCCCCTAGAAAAATAAGCAGATCGGTTCAAGTAAATTACTAAGTGAGGAAAACTCGCAACAAAATGTCAGATGCCACGAAATTTGTTCTGTTATGTCAAATGAATTTATGACACACATTTTAGAAATGTTTCGCATCGCATACAGAACAGGCAGGAGTGTAAGTCATTATACTTGCACGATAAAAAAATACTTTATATTTTTCAAAGGCAACATAGCATAGCGGTTTCCGTGAACGTCGTTTTCAAAGGTTACGTGTCATACGCTGTTACCGTGGATTTTGAGTTGCCTTAAAACTTCCACTATTTTCCCCTTTAGGGGTAGAATACCACAACATGCTTTTTAATGGGTTACTACGTCAAAATTTTTATGTTTCTAATTCCAGAAGCTTAGGCTCTGTTATGTTAATTAATCAATCAGGAAACGTGACTTTGTATATTTTATGATAATGATATTATACAATGCCACTGAACCTCAATTTTGCTTGCCGGTGAAGCTTTCGGGATATTGTGTGCTATTTTAGAATAGCACACAATATCGTGATTAGTATTAGTATTATCGTGATTAGGGACAGCGATAGCCGAGTGGATTAACCAACAGACTGCCATGCAGAGCGTATCGGGTTCGAATCCACGGCGCTCACTAATGACTTTTCGGAGTTATGTGCTTATTAAATTGTTAATTACCGCTTGTCCCGTGCCTCGGAGAGCACGTTAAGCCGTCGGTCCCGGTTGTCATGAAGATCTTTGACAGTCGTTACAGGGCGTCAGTACCTTCTAAATAAACTGACACTAGTCTAAACCATGGAATATCGCTATCCCTTCGGGTTGCGGAGGTCAGACAGGCAGTCGCTCCGTGGAAAGCTAATATTCAGCCAAATCCGATTAGACTAGAAAGCGGACCCCAGATTGAAAACTGGGATAACGCTAAGAGGATGATGACACAATATCGTGATTAAATTTAGCATATCATCAAAATTGGTACACCTGGCAACACTTAAATTCCAAGTATAATTGATAATGTCACATTATGGGAGATGTTCAATCTCATACACATCGGTCACAAATAACTATAGAACTTAAAATCGTACAACACGTCCCAAAAAATCCATCCCATACTCGAAATGCGTTGTCCTAGCCAAAAACCTGTGTACATGAGCCATTCAAAGCAGCATAACAACAAAATTGGACCTTAATTATACGCAACATAACACATATTGTATCGATCATAACAATCATAAAACGTTAAGTTAATAGTCAGACATTTCCGCCTGTTTTCCTTGTAGGCTAAGAGATAGATGCCGTGACACTCACATATCTAAAGAGCGGGTTATTTGTCTTGTGAATAAATATTTTTTTGCCGCCAAAAGTCATTTGTTACTTGCCATGTCGAGAATTCTTTGTACTGCAGTTTATTTTGGTCATTAAGGAAATTGGGGTTTTCATGTAATTGATGTTTTGATATTTGACTCGCTGTAACGGTAAATGGTTCTTACTACTCCCAGTTTTGAAGTTTGTCCCATAAGGTTTACCTTTATTTACTTGTCAACCTTTATTCTTCATCAAGTAATTGGGACGGAGAATTTTTGACACATTTCATAGTCCGATCATTACATATTAAAATTAGCACAAAACATTCTGCCTCTCTGCTTAGGTAGCGTGGTAGACTATTGCCTAATTTTTTTCATAGTGAGGTGAAGCCCGTTGCCAGCTTTGGGATAGATAATAATTATACAGGCTGATGATGATGATGATGGAAAAATTCTCTTCGTGATGTAATGAGCGAAGGTGCTCTCAAAGAATGCGTGAAATTACAAGCATCTACCGATTAATGTGCAGTGTGCACAGTCATCGGTAGTTCACATCAAACGCTTTTGTGAAGTGATTCAGCCTGCACGCCTCACATTTCTAACTACTTAATTCGGTAATAAGTGCGATAGCATTTTGCCGTCAATTTCGATACTCACGCAAAGAAAATAATTATTACTTCATATTAGAGCGGTTTCCCATTTCATAGTTTCTATGTTTAAAAACAGAGGATTTTTTAACAATATTTTAACTCCGATCGAAAAAACTGCCGTAGTTGTAGTTGGGGCCTACGTCATAATGTCATGTTCAAACCCAACAACTACACAAATCTAAATTCCACGTTTCCAGCCTCAGTAGTTTAAGCTTTGAGATGAGATATATCAGAAAGGAATTGCCACTTTAGATATAAATTAATTTATTACTACTGCAGTAAACTACAAAACGCGGAACATAAAATATGAAAACAAAACAACACAAAAGATATAAAATGCAAAACATTTTAAATTAATGTCAACCTAGATTTTAAAAGTCATAACCGTTTTGAGTCGCAGTCGAGCGGTTACTATCGTATTGTACGAACACTGTCTCCTAGACTATAAATGTTACGTCATCCGCAGTAGTACCCGACATTTGTTATGTAAATGCGTGACTATAGAAGATACCCTTGCGTAAACTTCGGCTAGTGTTGTGCCACGTACGTTATCGATATCAATATCGATACACTCTAATTTCTTCCCATTTTCGATTCTCACTTTGCCCATATTCGTAAATGTTTATTAGTAATACTAAGGTTATTAATTGTATAGATGTTCTCTGTTATATTTCTAATGGGGTATGAGGAAAAAAGAAAATAAAATGGTGCATTTATGTACACAAGTCGGGTAGAAATTGTTTTCTATAAAAGTAAACATAGTATCCAATATTACTCGATATTTGTAGTATTTCTCATAAATATGAAATGAAAGCTATAAAAATATTATACTTACTCTACTGCGTGGGTACGTCGAAAAAAAAACATATATTTTGTGTATAAAGATCCAAATATTTAATAATCAATGATAAGACAGAAATTTCATAACAACCTGTTTAGTTTTTTTTTGTCTAACCAAACAAATTATACAAACGAGTTTTACGAAGAACATAATGCATGGCCTATGATCTTAAACTACCAAGCAATAAGGCAGCATAGTTACTGCTTCTAAAATTTCAATATATTCGATCAGTATCCACCGTATCACTTATGCCATACTGCATATCAAATCATCAAAATGGTCTATTGATAAGCTAACAATAGCATGTCGGAATAGGCATATGTTCGAGGTACTAAGCTAAATCAAACCCTAGTAGTTACCTCCTTATGAATGAACTGCCTTCTGAGAATATATGTAGGTAGCACATGAGGATTTATCTTATATACAATATCTAAGCCACTAGTAGCTATAGGTTGCCGTCAAACCATTGAGAGCGTGTGTTGCAGAATCTAGTACAACAGCAATATCAGGCTTGTTTATAATCTGTTCCAATGCTGGGCGCAGGTCTCTTCTCAATATGGAAAGGAATAGGCCATAGTCTATTTAATTATGCTGCCCACGTGAGTTTTGGCAAACTTCATGTCTGAGAAGGCTTAGGCCATAGCAAGCACCACGCTGCACGCTAGTCATGTATGAATTGGTAGACTTCATGTCTTTCGAGAAAATTACGAAGCACTCCCCACAGTGCTTTTCCTTCACCGGAAATATTCGTATTAAAATGGCACTCGCCTGCGACTACACCCGCGTGTTATGTCAATCAAAACTATAGGTCCCTGATCTTACAAATAGTAAAACCAGAGACCGGCGTGTGCCTTATTTCTTACATCAATTTAAGCTCAATCAAGCTTCAAAAATTACTTAGTAGCGTATTTTTGACTATTGTTCATGTGTGACTATATACTGGATGCTAATGACCTCACTGTCGCATGAAAAGTGTTATAGAGCACTTAAGTCGAAGCTTGCGAGGTTGTAGGGTAGGCAGACAACTACTTTGGTAACGCTATAACGTATACCCTATATGTACCCTATAATGACGGAACATAGAGTGAATTTTAGCTAAAGCCTTCCCTACTTTACGTAGAAAACTTAAGAACAAGAATAAACATTTAAAATGTCCTAGTAGAATATTTTTGACTGCTGTTCATGTGTGACTACATACTGGATGCTAATGACCTTACCGTTGTAGAGCACTTGAGTCCATGCCTGCAACGTGTAGGGTAGGCAGACAACTACTTTGGTAACATTATAATATAGAAACTTATATTATGTACGTTATAACTAAACAACGACAGAATGCAGCTCGAATTTTAGCTAAAGCGTTCCCTACTAAATAGAAAAAAAATATCATTATAGAGTTTTATAGAAACGCTAACTTTCAAAACGCTAGCATGATGATGTCCAGTAGTGGACTACGAAATGCTGTGTCATAATAATAAAGAAATATAATACATATATTGCCAAACTAGAACTTATATTATATTTGAAACATTGAAATTTGTATCTTTGTTGGGCAAGTTTATAAAAGTTGTGTGGTTTTAGAACTTTGATTAATGATAGTGACGACATTCTATTGTTTATCTTTCATAATAGTCAAAATGTTTTTTTGAATATCTTGCTTGAGTTAGTAATTCTTCTACTAAGAAGCGGTGTAATAAACTTTCTCATAATTGTATGTGTCTGAATGGTTTGTTGAAGTCTATTTTGCTGTTAAAATATTTTAAGATATTATATTATTCATTTTTTACCTAACGAACCCAAAATCCGGTTAAGAATTTTCAATATTAAAACTACTCAACCCCAGAGAATTACTGAAGAAAATAATTATTCGTAATAACTGCCCATTATTACAATACTTTTACATATTGACGACGGAACGTCACAAGTTTAGTGTAGGCAAATTTAATTACAGTGTAGGTACTTTTATTAATTCACACGTAGCCTTATCTTATATAATTATTATTGCCTAGCTTCATTAACGTCTGTTAATAACCGTTATCGACGTCCAATTTTCACTAATGAAGTGAAAGTCAATATGTCGCAGTAATTTAGTAGTTCATGAATTTTGCGAACAAGATATTGTTATAAGTTATAATGTATAAATTGAGTTTGGGTAAGTTTGAATGGCGCAGTGGTTGAAGTAGTCATCAAACTCCTGTTTATGTAGGTTTGATTCCAATGAAACCGCTATTAGAACTATTTATAATAAAATATATTATTCTTTGTGACCGTTGTATCTTAATACAACGGTCACATTGAATCTTAATACAATGGATACAAAGAATACCAAAACTCGAACTCCTTTATAGACCTTAGTTTTAAAGGCAACCTGAAGAATACCTACCTACTTACAGCCTGTTTCATCGGATGTGAAGTGAATTAAAGTAAATACTACTATATATAGTATAGTTACTATGATGAGTACCTGAAACCAAAAAAAAGAATTAGTCAAACGATAAAATATTATAACATTGTCAAATGAACGTGCTTATTTATTTCAAATCAAAATCAAAATCATTTATTCATCTAGGTCACAAGGTGACGCTTATGAACGTCAATTTTAAAATTAAATTACATAATGCTTCTACATTTACATTTACTGCCTCGTTCGCAAAGCAATAGGTAGACCCACGAGAAAAAACGGCCAATAAAACTCGAGGCCACTCTTTTAAATCGCCAATATTATGGTACATATTTTCATTTTTCTGATTTAATTATGATTTATCTATACCATAATTATGAATATTATAATATTCATAATTATACTAAACTCTTCCTTTAATTAGCAGCCTGTGCCCAGCAGTGGGACAGATTAACAAACAAGGCTAATGATCTATTCATGTAGCAACTCGCCGCTTCTGCAGCGATATAATTGCTACACTGGGGAGACCAGGTCGTGGTCTGACGATAAAAGGGGTGATTCAATCTCGTTCTTCGGGTACTAGGCACGCACATACCTCGGACTGCGACGCGCACAAGCCGTTGAGCTTCCACCTCTCGTGATGATGATGACGATTTTCTTGGGATGATGATTCCACGCGGAATAGACACCGTTTGATAAAATAAGATGAGTAAGACGATTTATAAACGATGTTCTTTGTGAGATGCGCGTGCGCGATGCGATCGGTTTTGAACTCGTAACGTTCTTTTTTTGCGTTGTCACTCCGTGGATTTGACGCTTATGTACGTGCATGAAAGCCAAAAAATTGGTGTTCTGATACTGGGCTGTAGCGTAGTACCAAAACAAAGTTCAATTGTTTTTATGAAAATGAAACAAGCATCAATGCCAACACGTGTTTTACTACCAGAATATGCCGACTATATTACAGAAAAGTTTATCCATCGAATATACTCAAAAATATTGACGGCCGCATATATTTAAATGGTTATTGACCCCGCCTAAGACGAGATTATATCTAATCAGATAAGAGTTAGATATCAGCTTTGCTACGGGTTTTTCGACCTCAATATTTAACAATATTACAAGGAGATCTGAGCACTCTTTTGTCCATGAGACCTTAAAATATTTGCGTAATTTTCGAGTAATGTAATATTCATCGTTAATTTTATTAAACACGTAATAAAAGTAAAGTAAATATACAGCTGAATAGGTATGTCAAGAATCCTGGTGCAACGTATTCAAAATTATTTGATTTTGATTGCGGTCGACTGTGCCTTACATAATAAAGAAAAGGGAAATACTGCCTATGGCATTAAGTCCACCTGTTTACATTATGTATATAGTTTTAATAAATAATAATAGTAATCTGTTGAGTAAATAAAAATCTATTGTTGTTATTAAATATTTGTCTCCAAAAAAATGCGGTAAGACATAAATTCGAATATTCGATCAACCCATTCCCATCACAGTTAGTAGCAGTATATTCAACACTTGAATGCGTATTGCGTATGAAAAAAATCATATCATGAATTTACTTCCAAGAAAATATAATAACCAAATATAAAGTCTAAAATCCTATATTTTTATTATAAACGCGCATACTTGCGATACGGTTCATATCACAAAATAGAGTATCCAAACAAGAACAGTACTTGGCCTTGTAACATAAAGAACAAAAAGCTTGAAACACATACAATATACAAAAAGAACATAAAATATACAAAAACTAAAGTAATAATCCAGTACAGTTGTTGATATTACTATCGTAACTATAGGGTCCATATCACTGATTTCTGTCAGACAAGATGTATGTAAGTCGCTGGCTCTTTCAATAGATTGGTTTGAAAACAGACGAAAATCTATTACGTATGAACCCCATATGAAAGTATCGAAATTTAATCTAGTAATTACATTTCAATACTTGTAAGATTAAATGCGAGGTTATAAGAAGAGTAAAGGAATATAAAATAAAAAAATGATACTAGCTGCCCCAGCTAACATTGTTGTGCCATATTTTTTGGGTTATAGGATTTTTGTGCCTAATAATAGAAACGAAAATACAAATAAACTTCTGGAGAAAGCTCCTTTTGTCTCATATAGATGTGTTATATACTTATTCTTAGACATTAATAAAATAAATAATCTTAAATTTTTATTGACACATAAATATGGGTTTAGTGGTTTATTATATACCGTAATACTAACTGTTCCTAACAAGCTGTATTCCTATTTTCCACCTCCGTGTATAAAGTAACCGACGACACGTACGGCCCTGTCACGACCTACAGCGGCGGGCAGCAGCGGCGAGCGTTTTCGATGTACATGGCGCGCGTTACTCCGTTCCGGCCGCGCGCCGCGAGAATAAACACGCCATGTACATCGCACCTGCCACGCCGCTCGCCGCTTAGACCGATCTTGTGAACAGACCCTTAGACGCACACAAACAATGTGCACTAAAGAAAAGTCGTAAAATCGAATATCATAATTTTGTGAACAAAAGAGATGAAAATTTCACAGTCGCTGCCATATTTTTATCGATGCAAGCTCGAAAGGAGGTAAAAAAGGGAATATAAAATTCATGACACATAAACTTAAAAACTCTTGTTTTCTTTTATGATAGTTGGTACGATAAAATGTATCCGTTTTGTTAAGATAATGTTAGTCTTTGCGTGTTCGTACGCAATATTGTTCCGTATGTTTATACTGATATAAAAATCATTGCAGTTCGAAACGTATTTTATTAACTTTGTGTTTTCTTGGTTTGGGCTAGGTCTATCGACAATTCCTGAAGGTACTTTCTCTAAGTATATCCTTATACTAGCTTTTGCCCATACAAACCTACTTTCAGTCTCAATTTGTGTGAAGACACTCCTGATTACTCTAAAGACTTCAGAAACAATACAGGGTACAAAGTAACTCGATCAGTATCCATGAAATTATCTACAGAAAGGTACATAATAACATCACCTTGCATATAGACAAATGTTCAAATTCAAATTGTTTATTTGCGATACATGGGTATTACAAATATCAGTTGTTACAATTGGAGTAGTTAGGTATCACCATATTTCAACCAGGTAGGCATGCAAAATGTTACTTATTTAATTGTACAAATACAACTTTTCTTTTTCTTCATAATATTAAATAGTAGTCCACGTAGGAGTAAAGCGAATATGTCTATATTATATTTTCATTGAGTTAAAATTCAAAATGTCAAAGCCATGTTCCAATACAAGTTCAACATATTATTATGTATATCTTTGATAACTTTTTCATCTAATATAAGTGGAGAAAATCGTTTCAGCCGTTTAAGCGTAGTATATAATTACTAGAGGACGCCAGCAGCTACGCCTGCATTTCTTTTTAATTTACCCGTTTTGGCCGATCCCGTGGGAATTTCGGGAAATTCCTTCTTAGTGCACCCCTACGGTCCCCAAGGAACATACATGCCAAATTTCAACTTCCTGTGCCAAATATTTTCGACTGTAGCGTGTCTGTCAGTCAGTCAGTAACGCAAGGATTTTATATATTAAGATTAGTTTCTAATAATATATGTGAACAATGTAAGCACCGTGCACAATATGATATTATGTATGATGCATGTATGATGTGACAGTACTGACAGTGATATAAGAAAGCACATGCGCACTCAATTATTACAGCGCATGCGTTCTTACTTCCAAGAGGTAAATTTGTGCCGTACTAATTTCTACCCTCCCTACAATCCCTCGTAGCTAATTTCTTGCATCTTATGGTAGCCTATGTCCGTCTCCATGGTCCAATCTATCTTTATATAAAATTTCAACAAAATCGGTTCAGCTGTTTAGCGTCAAAACGGAACATACGTACATACATACACACTTTTGAATTTATAATATTAGTAGGGAAGTAGGGATTAGACATGTGGGCAACAGGTAAACCTTAAAGGGATTGAGATGAGACATATATTGGACATATTATATAGGTTCGATAATCCACTTTTTAATTTTCGGTTGACTCTTTATTGAGAAAACTAAAAACTATACGTTTAATAAAAGAGGTTACCGTAAGTACTCACAAAATTTGGTAAAACATCATCATTCTAGCGTTGTTCCGGTTGCATTCAAGACTTTCGTCTTTGACCTCGGTGTCTACACACTTGCCCAGATTTGACAAAATATTTGCTCTTCAACAGAGCGAGTGGCTTCTGACCTCCGCAACCTAAAGTGATATCAATATGCCTTGGCTTTGGCCAGTATCAGTATACTCAAGGGTCAGTACCCTAGTACCCGTAGATGAGTCAGTTCTCATCTTATAAACTGTCAAAGTTCTTCATAGCAGCCGGGACAGACGGCTAAAACTTCAAGCGATCATTAACAGTTTAATACCCACATAACTTCAAAAAGTAGTGTGCGCCCTGGTTTTGATCCTGATACCCTCTGCATGACAGCCTATCAACTAGGTTATAGCTGTTTCGCTACTTCCAAATATCTTACAATAAGCTCTTCCTTGGTCACGCATGACTCACTAAACTTCACACCCATGAGTAAAAAAAGCAGTCTACCATACTATCAACCTTTAGTTAAAGTAATACAAAACTGTACAACAAAAGAAATACTTTCCCACCACCGTAACTTCGTCCCCATACATAACTTCATACATAACAATAACATAAACCATTCTCAACCCCCTTACCAATCATGACGGAATTTTTTCTCCGACATTCGACATAAAATCATTAAGCGTAACAAAAACTAAAGTAGGCCGAAGTTAGCCGAAGTTTTCCGAATGACCCAAGTGTTGAGCTTGGGAGCAAAAAACGACCTAACTCAGTACAGTAACAGTCTATGTTGTGTAGTTCTAGACGGAAAAAGTGGACCAGTATTTGTAACTGCGAAATAAATGGAGAAAATGAAGCAATACGCTCTAGGCTACTTTCGGCGTCCAAGCCTTCGATTGTTATCGCTAGACAGTAATAATATCGTCTTTGCTAGTAGGTAATGCTAGAAAAAGCTTTTACGTTGTGTTTGATTTTTGATTAAGAAGAGTTGATAACATTGCTGTAAGGATAGTACAGTGATTTTAGTGGCTACAAACACAGTCAGTGCTAGAAATTGTAAAAAAATCAGCTAGATTGTAAATTATGTCCATATATCAAGTGATTAAAAATAATATGGCCTCTTTAAAATGAAAAAGAAAAGTAATATGAAGGGACCAACAGCAGCTTGCAAAATAATCTTATACATATATCTTCTTCTTTCTTTTCTACTTACATCTACTTCTTACATCGCACTACTACTATTACATTTGTCAACAGTTGATTAAACTACGACACTTTCATACCATTCATTTTACACAGAATTATTTTATCACAAAATGTTATACACATAACACAAAGAAAGCAGTAATAGCCGTAAAAAAAGCAGCCGTAAAATAAAGTAAATAAAAGCAGCGAGTGGAGAGAACGACAGACTGCTACGCAGCGGGTCTCTGGTTCGAATCCACGGCACCCACCAATGAGTTTTCGGAGTTAAGTGCGTATTACATTGTTAATTATCGCTTGCTTATCGGTGAAGGAAAACATCGTGAGGAAACCTGTATCTGAAGGTTCTCCATAATGTTCTCGAAAGACATGTGAAGTCTGCCAACCCGCACTTGGCCAGCGTGGTGGACTATAGCCTTACCCTTCTCATAGTGAGAAGAGGCCCGTGCCCAGTAGTGGGACAATAAGGGCTGTTGATGAATGATTCAGTAAACAAAGTTTTTGTCTTTTAACTAAGACGAAAATAGTTGATATCAGCGATGCTGAACCACGGTAATAATATCTAACAGTATTTTAACTCCATACAAACGCACGAAACTCGAGTTATACCTATGCGCCTCGAGCAAAGTACACATTAGACTGTGCCCAACGTACACAACAGCCGCGATCGTGCCGCAGTCACGGTTTTTGTAGCAGTGTTCTTTATTTAAAAAATCATTATGGCGACGAGTTGTGGACTATGTTGTGCCGTTTGAATTCTTCGTTAAGTCACCTAAAGATAAGATTTTTCAAATTACCTGGAATTTTTGAAAATGTACCTACTACGTTGCAATGTTTAATGCTTAACTTAGGCACAGATAATATTATACTATAATTTAGGTATGCGCGATAAAGTCGAAATTTGATTAGCTTCATCTATTATTATGTTGATATTTTTTAAAACATATTGATATGGTTGTAGTTATAATGTAAACTAGCAGAACACTTTTATCTGCGTTATGGACGATGTATTATTTTATTGAAGTCTATGATTAGTAGTACCTTCAAAGTAATTTTCAAAATGGAAGCCGACATGAATCTGCTTAGTGTAACCAATAATAGGACATTTCCTAGGGTACTTACGTACTTCTCCCCCGTGGGATCTCCACCTTGCCGTGGTGGGGGGCTTAGTAACCATGGTTGGGTCACCTACGGTGAAGCTACGCGAGATCCCGGGAGTGGACGCTCCGCGTGGGCTTGACTCAGGCCTGCGCAGGATCCGTCCACAGGTGCGCGTGTGAGAGACAGTTCTTCTGTCCCTCGCAGTCGGGCGCGGTCGCGGGAGGAGAGGCGTTTTGGTGTTGCGTTGCCGCGCGCCCTATCTCCCGCGACCAAATGGGGGCGCACCATCGTTGCATCGTTGCGGAGCGGAGCCCAACACCTGCATCCGCCGCCTTGGGGGTTTTGTTCGGGGCCCGCCTGAATATCTGGCGGGCCAATACCCGTCGGTGGTAGCGAGGAATGCTTCGTACATGAGGAATAAAAAAAAATAGGGTACTTACGTACTTACATGATTTTTATTTGTTTATATAAAAAATAAAAGTAAGTAAGTAATGTGAACAATTACAAAACCAGAAAAAACTTCGAGTAGGTAGATGCAATTAAAATACTTGAGGCGGTCAGCCCTATCGCTTGTTTGCGCGCGGCGCGACTGTAGGCTTATAACTCGGAGAGATGGCCGAGTTACAATACTGTTAGATTATAATAATACCGTGGCTGAACTGAGCACGTAACCGTATTGTTCGGCGAAAGCTGTTGTATTTCTTGTGCAGTGTGTATCCTGGGTGCAACAAAGTTATTTTTTAGTTAAATTAAAGCTTTTTGTAAACGTTGCAATGTCATAGCGCGGTATTAATACATGAAAGATGGTGTAAGAAAATTCAATTTGTGTGGTTTCATAGATTTAATTTGCTTGGTTTAATATTGGAATATTTGTTGCGATTAATTTTTGGCTTTACGAGTTATATTGTTGATTATAATACAACTCGTATCAGTTTTTGTCTCATTTGAGTTTGAATATTTAGATTGATTAGAAAGCAATAAGTAGTTACTTCACATCTATGACGACAATTATAAAGTAACAGAATCTCTGAATTTTGATCTAGGAAATCTGACTAACTGATTGACTTATAATGCACAACCATTTGATTAGAAACATAAAATTCTGCACTTCAAATATTCGCTGGAATGGTTAACATTATCCGAACATCGTCGACGAGAACGTACGAAGTATACTGAAAGAATCGGAAAGTCATGAATTGCGCTTTCCTCCATAACACAACTGGAGAAAACCTAAAGTAATACCAGTCTGTCACCACCTTAACGCGCAGTTGTGCCTTACTTACATAACAGAGCGTATAGTATTATTTTATGTTCTAATTTGAGGAAAAAATCGTTTACAAGTAGTAGAGGGGAACTATTTTATATACCCACGTCACTTGATTTTTATGGGACAAGTTGTATTGCGCCCTTAGAGTAAGATTTGGAGATGATAAGATACGCTTTCCAAGATTGCTTTTGTAAGCATTCCAGATACGTTTCGTGGTAAAAATGAAAATTGCCAGATTGCTTAAGTGATCTTGTTCTTTGACTTAGAAGCTATCAATTATAATACAAAATATATCATAATCGATTTTAAACTTTCGCGATTTGTATACATCATACAATATTATTTAGCGGGTCTTAGTCGCGATAATTTATTTATTTCAAGGCATAAATACCTCTGTTATTCTCCTACGTTTCTACCGGCTTGCAACGGTTGTGGTCGCGGAGGGACTCTCCGCGACCACAACCGCGACTAAGACCCGCTAAATAATATTGTATGAAAATAAATCATGTTATGTGTGTCACTGAGTGTTACGTGTTAATTATGCTGTGTGGTGAATTAATGTACCTTTTGTACTTATAGCCTAGAGATCCCCATAATATCTTCAGTGTCTGCGTAATTATGTGTCTGAAGCCATTTGGTTACTATCATCCTGCAGTTTTGCCTAGGCACCGGATAGATGTTACAAGACTTATTTATCTTATTATAAAGTTAGTTCCCTAATACTCGAAAATGAAGCTGATCTAGGCTTGTCCGGGCTTTTTGTGTTGGACACACATGGTAATGCCGTCGTTGAGTAGCCATATTAGCATCATACTTCAGTGTGGAATGTTTCCGTGAATGAATGAATGAATCCGCCGGCCATACGTGAATATTACAGCAAAATTGTCTCAATCGGTGGAGACCGTCCTAAGTTCACCAGTGGACGTCTATTTTGGCGCCAAGAGAAGAATCTTGAATTCATTATAGAACAAAGAAAATAGACCAGAAACAGCTGTCAGTAATGCAAGATTTCACCGTGGAACGTCTCCGTGTTCACACAATCAGACAACGCTTTACATTGCAAATGCGGCTTTGCCACTTACTTTTAAGGAGTTGCAGTAAGCTTGTAGCTGCAGAACAAATGAAACTGCTACTACTTTCTGGCACTAGTAGGGTGACCGTTTTTTAACATTCCGGGATATTTTAGGACCTGTGATAGACTGTACCCATAAATCTGAATTGATGATGGGTCAAAGAGAAAATTCTGCACTGACCCCAAGTATCAACAGGGCAGGCAGAAGAAGAAGATCCAATGTGGTCATGAACCAGTCGTCAAGTGGTTTAAAGCATACTTATCAACTCGACCATCAATTTCGAGTCAGGAATATTTTTAGTAATTTTTTTTCTGTCAGCAATAATTGCATTAAAGCGTCATTAAATTAGTCAAACATTCTAACAAACGTAATCAGCATTGTATTTTCCTTGGGTTCAGGCGGGATAATATTTATTGCTTTCTATCAGCTATCAATTGATATAACACTATCAAAATAAAACATGAATCAAAGCAATTTTTATACTTCACTGTTTTCTATGCTAACGACTTACGTTTAGTAAAAAGCAATTTAATTTGATTTTTTTACTTAAATGAACGTACTAACACTATAAATACACAAAAAATTCATAGTTCAGACACAAAAGGTACTAAGACTCAAAGAGAGACAGTGCTCTTAACACCTGTACTTGATAGTCACCCTACACACAAGGAAGTTTGTTCGAGAAATTCACTGAGGAGTCTCCTAAAAGTTTACCTACATTTCAAAGAAATCCTACCAACTAGACTGAATTTATAGGTATAGCTTGTCTCGCAGATTCACTCCAAGTGGTCGCCAAAAGCTGTTTTAAATACTTAATCTTTCTCTTAGCGTTACCCCAGTTTCAATCTGGGGTCTGCTTACTAGTCTAACCGGATTTGGCTGAATATTAGCTTTTCCACAGAGCGACTGCCTGTCTGACCTCCGCAACCCGAAGAGATAGCGATATTCCATGGTTTAGACTAGTGTCAGTTTATTTAGAAGGTACTGACGCCCTGTAACGACTGTCAAAGATCTTCATGACAACCGATCCCGACAGCTTAACGTGCTCTCCGAGGCACGGGACAAGCGATAATTAACAATTCAATACGCACTTAACTCCGAAAAGTCATTGGTGCGCGCAGTGGATTCGAACTTGATACCCTCTGTATGGCAGTCTGTTGGTATATCCACTCGGCTAGCGCTGCCCTGTTTTAGATACTTTATATTTAAGTTAAGATTTTGTCTTCCAGTTTGGACATCTTTATGGGTATGCATTGTTTGATAATTGGGAGAGATTTACTTTGTCTCAGACCTTAAGCTGTGTTCTATTTCAAATACTTAATCGTTTTCAGTAGCGAATCTTTTTTTAAATTCTTTTAATTATCGTTTAGCTTACAACTTCCTTATCATAGTTTGAATGGATCAATTAATATATGAACCAAAACGGACTTCAAATTATATTCCTCATACTTAGACGAACTAAACGTTAAGTATAATAATATCCATTTAAACTGACGAAGACTCGAGATAAAAAAATGTACAAACAAATTGAGAACCTCCTCTTTCTCAGGTCTGTTGAGTTTTGAAATTTCAATTCGGAATCTAAAACAAGACAAAAACTATCCATTCGTAACTTCTTGGTACAAATAATTACCGAAGTTGAAGTTCGAAGTTACTACAAAATAATAACAAACACTTCTGCTCAGAATCTTAATTAAAACGATCTTACAGTAGTATTATTTGCCGTGGCCAATTAATGGACCATCGAGTACTCAAGACGTGAAAGACAAACTGTAGCAAAGTTCAGTTTAAAATAAAAAAAAAGGCTTACTCACGATACTGTTTTATTGGTGTTCTATTAATTAACTGGAAAGTTCTAGAAAAATCCAAGGTTCTACGAAGTATTTTGAGTTGTTCTTTTGCTTTCTGATTCTTATTTTGTAATAAAATTGTTGAAACGGATTGCGAATTCAATTTTTTTATGCTGGATATAAATAAAGATTAAAAAATATGCGTAAACTCTCCTTTTTTATTTTTATTGAAGCTTATCAAAATGACTCCATGCCGCTAAATTTTAAGTGGACATGGAGTCCCATAGCAGAAGTTATCATGCCAGTTAAATATTAATAATAATGGCATGATGGCCTAGAGAATAGCTTTTTTACGCCTTGCTTAAAATGAGTACGAGTAGTGAGTTCGGCAAAGATAGGGAATATAAGAATTATTACATTACATTTTATTTATTTATTAAAGTTGCCTGCATATGCCAACTGAATGCTACTTTCTAACAATTAACTTTACGTGATGCAGAGACATAATGCATTATGTCCAGTGCGTGAACATACAATACATACATGCCCCTAGCGTCCCAGTTTTTACTCGGCGTTTGCTTACTGGTCTAATCGGATTTGGCTGAATATTAGCTTTTCCACAGAGCTACTGGCTGTCTGACCTCCGTAATCAAAAGGTATAGTGATACTTCATGGTTTAGACTAGTGTCAGTCTATTCAGTCAAACATTTGCATGACAGCCGGCACCGACGTCTCAATGTGCTCTCCGAGGCACGAGATAAGTGATCATTAAAATTCAGTGCGTATGCACACTTGCACATGTTTAAGAGTACCTTTAAAATGTTGTATGTCGTAACGTTCCTCTAAGTGAATTGTTATTTTGACCAGCTTTTGCTCTGAAACATACTGAAATCGCGAAGACAATCAGGTACCTATCACATACATTTTCTCGTGGTTAAAATTGAATTTTGTGTAGAAAAGCAGCTGTTTTTAAATTACATTGTATATTACCTACTCGTTGAACAAAAAAGGCATTTTCTTATACATATGTGTTCTCTCATACAGGCAAGGTTTTTTACTTATCTTAGACACCTTACCTTACCTTAGACAAAGTCAAGGTGAAGGACAGAAGTGTTAGGTTATTTTTAGACTTTATGTAGTACGCAGATCTTCAAACTGTAGTCGCACAGCTACACCTGAGGGTTTTATTTCCACAATCTAATCGAGTAGACTATTGACCCAAAGAAGGTGTTTAGGTTGACTGGATAAAGTTGAAATTGTTGTTTTGAGTCTGGTTGTAATTTGTGTCACAGGGTTTATTTCTTTCTGGTGTGAGCGTCTTCTCTGACAAACAAAGTAAAAGAAAATAGACCTGGCCTATGGGTCTCTTTAATGGTTGCAGAAACCAAGGAACCATATGTTCCATGTTAAAAATGCTGCAAACATTGTAAAATAGGTAAATGCTGCCAAACCCACTGCTTAAAAATGTAACCACATGCTTTAAGCTGTTAATGTGCTCAGGCTCACAATATTCTACTACTAAAATACACAACTCTTAAGCCCTCTAAAGCATACACTGTCACACTCCCATACTTCACATTTCACGATAAAATACCCCTCACTTATATATTCTGAATGCACCCGTGAATATAACGCAAACACTATTGAATCTCACAGCATGAACCGCCATCAAAACTAGTGCGAAATCATTAACCTAGAATCCAAAGTGTTCAAGTAACAAGTACCGAATAAAGGAAAGCAATTTCCCGCCAATTTAAACTTCTGGCAGCCATCTTTATTACGTCAGAGGTCTAAGTTAGTCCGATTTGAAGGCACGACGCAAATATTCGTCAAACTTGTCCACTTTGATCTTTGAATTAGACTGTGCGGTCCAATACACGAGTCCCCAAAATGTTTTTAATGTTAAACAAATACTTACATCCTTTTCGGGTTAATTTTATTATGTTGTGATCCGTGTAATGAACCAGGGGTCGGCGACAAACACGATTAAGTAGCCGCGACACGATATTTTTTTTAAATTTTATTTTGCCAGGTACTCTTATTTAGGGTTACATATATACCTACATATAAGACAAATCATGAAAAACAAAAAGAAAAGCTAGCTTCTGAGCTATGCAATATACCATATGTTCCATGGTGTAAAACACTGGCAAATCTTTTGTAAAAAAAATGAACAGCGTTTTAGGGTTTCGAGATACACTGTTAGTCGCGGTACGCGTTACTTCTGCAAACGGATTTCATACTACTTGGTGGTAGGATATGCGACTAATGGAAGTTAAGGTGGTTAAGGCCACCGTGTGTGACATGAAAAATATCCATAATGAAGTCCGGTTGGGATTACATCATGATCCCAAACTTTTCTTGGAGCCCGGGGTACACTTACTTGTCTTACCAAGTAAGACAGAATATTAGCTTTCCCACAGAGCGACTGCCGTCTTACCTCTGCAACGCATAGGGATAGATTTTTTTTGTTTCAACATGGTGTACATGATACATTGCATGCAAGATAGTTATGACACAGGTGATTTCTAACATATTAAGCCGCTTATCGTGGCGTACAAATTGGAAGGAAGATTTGTACGCCACGTATAACATTGTTACGGTTAATACACCATGCATTAACCGTAACAATATTATATAGGTGTTAGACATTATGTAGATATTTTTAAATCATCATTATTAATAAAGTATTATTACAAATCATTGTCAAAGTAGCAATCAAATATATTAGTCAGCAATATTATGTATTAATGTCATTAAAATAGAGTTCACACTGTTCCATAATCATATTACAATTTCAAAAAGAAAAAAGAAGATATGTGTATACAACATCGTTATCTCAAACATTAGGAAAATTTTATTTTATTTTTATTTTATTTTATTAGGGGAGCTTACAGCTACATACAAATTGTTATACAAATAGATTAATAAATGCCAATAACAAGCTTCCACAATTAGGTAATAATATGATACTATTTTTAACAGATTAAACTTAACTTATTAATTAGTAACAAATGGTTTCACAATATTGAGCCAATAATAGTAACTAACATTTATACATTGTCAACAAATTTTTTGGTTAAACAGGATCTGGCAGAATTTTTACTCATAGTAAATAGATCAAAATGACTGTCGACATTCAACCCATTAAATACCGTGAATACTCTAGGCAGAAAGCTATTTGCTCTAAGATTGGTGTGGCACAGAGGTCTATGTAATAGGAGATTTTTACGTAAATTTCTCACTGGAGTTCTTAACTTTATTTTGGAAAGAAGTTCAGAGCAGTCGATCTTACCCTGAGCAATATCGAGAAGAAAAGTTATATCTGAAATGTTTCGTCTTTCGTACAGAGGTAGAATATGCAATTTAACACAACGCTGCTCATAGGTAAGATCGGCTAGGTGGAACAATTTAAATTTAAAACCTAAATATCGAATGAATTTTCTTTGAATCATCTCGATCTCTTTGGAATAGCAAGCATAGCGTGGGTTCCAAATCTGACAAGCGTATTCCAAATGACTTCGGACGTAGGAACAATAAAGTACTTTAATGGTTTTCATATTTTTGAATTCATTGGAACAGCGAATCAAAAAACCTAAAGCCCTAAACGCTTTGTTGATTGTTTGGCTAACATGCTGATCAAAAAAAAGCTTGCTATCATGTACCACACCCAAGTCTTTAGTGACAGTTTTCCTCTCTAAGTTATGGCTTTTTATTGCATAATCAAATGTGAATACTTGACGCTTACGTGTAAAACTTATACAGTAACATTTCGAAGCATTTAAATCCAGTTTATTACTACGACAATACAGATCAAGACGCTGGAGGTCCTCCTGCATTAGTTGGGCTTCCTTTGAATTATTAACCGTACGGAATATTTTCATATCATCGGCAAATAACAAAAAATTTGAATGTATGAAGCAGGAGCCAATGTCATTGATGAAAATAACGAAGAGTAGGGGACCCAACAAGGAGCCCTGTGGGACCCCAGAGGGGATTTTGACCCATGATGAGGCATAACCACTCAACACTACTGCCTGAGACCTGTCTAGGAGATAAGACGAGAACCAGCTATGGAGTTTGCCGTGAATGCCGAGATCCAGAAGCTTGGCAAGCAGAATTTTGTGGTCTATACGATCAAAAGCTTTGCTATAATCAGTATAGACCACATCGACCTGCTTACCACAATCCATATTACTGGTTAAGTATTCATTGAATACCAAAAGATTGGAAGTAGTCGACCTACCCTTCAGAAAACCGTGCTGTTCTGGGATGAACACTGATTTAATTGCGTCATAAAGTTGATTAAATACCAAACGCTCGAGAACTTTCGCAATTAAGCACAATTTCGATATTGGCCTATAGTTTGTAACTGCACTCTTAGACCCACTTTTATGAATAGGCGTAACAAAGGCTGATTTCCACACAGTTGGCATGACACCTTCATTCAGTGATCGTTGGAAGAGCAAAGAGATAGGTGTGGATAGTTCCTTGGCACATGGTATCAAAAAAGAGGAAGGTATTGAATCGGGACCAGCGGACTTACAGGGATCAAGGGCTTTTAATAGCTCATGTACTTGTTCTATTTTGATCTGAACTAAGGAGATGTCAGAGATTTGGCTACTAATTGACGAGATATTATGTGACAGCACGGAGGCATTGTCGTTAATAAGGAAGTTAGATGCAAAATAGTCGGAGAATAACTCACTTATGCCTGGGCCAGTGTCACTGTGCGCGTCTGCATAAGTCATTAATGCTGGGTAATTACTGTTACCTCGTTTAGTCTTTATATAAGACCAAAAACGCTTAGGGTTATCAGTTATAGAATTCTCAATACTCCTAATATAATTTTTATAGCATACGTCTTCCATTTTCTTTACTCTTTCACGAAGTAGGTTAAAAGTGAGTCCATCAGACCTATTGTTGTATGTTTTATACTTTCTGAAATACTTGAATTTCTCTTTGATACATTTTATGAGCGCACTGTTGTACCACGGAGGGTAATGGCTATTTTTGGTTTGACGCGAAGGAATGTATTTGTCCCTAAGACGGTATAAAATATCATAAAAAGCACTCACAGCGTCATCTATGGACTCAGCACTAAGCAATGCCTTCCAATTGGTATCAGCAAGTTCCTTGCGAATACTATCGTAGTCCCCAATGTGATAACAGAATATTCTACGAGATCGTTCTTTAAGTGTAATTGAGCGAAGAAATGAAGGTTAAAATTGTCCTCTTTCATAAATTCTGCTATACTATAATATGCTCTTGCAGTTAGTAAACTCTTCAATTGTCTTTTAAGAGCAGGTATATTTAATGTCTTCCATGATTTGGGCAATTTATTAAAAATGGTTGGAGCCATGCAAAAGATGCTCTTACGCATAAGAGTTGTATTAGCGCCGTGAACACAGAGTTTGAAATTATCACGTCTATTCTAGGGACAGCATCAGTTAAACGCGGAAATAAATGAGCGTTGGACTTAATAAACATTACTGTTTCCAGGATATATAATGAGGGCAATGTTTATATCTTGCGTTCTGTAAAATAAGGTTTACAACTATCCGTTGTTTGCAGTCTAAACATCGATCGAATGCACCTTTTCTGTGCCCGAAACGCTATTTCATTGTTCGTGCTGTTTCCCCAAAAAGATGATGCCATATCTAAGAATTGATTCGGCTAATCCATAGTAAGCAGTAATTAGCGCATCTGTGTTGAGTACTACAACAAGCTGTTTCAGGGCGTAGGCGGTACTACTTAATTTCTTAATAAGTGCTTCTATTTAGGGTTTCCTATTCAATTTATAATCTATTATTAGTCCCAAAAATTTTGTTGTGTCAACTTTATTGATATTTAGATAGCGAACCTCATATTGATACCGAACCTCAATCACGATTGTCAAAGATTTTCATGACAGCCGGGACCTACTGCTTAACGTACTACCCGAGGCAGAGGAAAAGCAATAATTAACTTTTTAATACCCATGCTGTATCTGATCTCTTACATAACTGTATTATATAATATAACTGTATTGCTTTGCGAACGAGGCAGTAAATGTAAATGTAGAAGCATTAAGTAATTTAATTTTAAAATTGACGTTCATAAGCGTCACCTTGTGACCTAGATGAATAAATGATTTTGACTTTGACTTTGACTTTGAGCGTAACCAAATCTATCTTCACAAAAATAGAATACTAGACTATTCTTATATTTTTATTCCGATATATTTTGCCTATTGATATTCTATTGTAGGGCCCTTTGAAACAAAGAGTTAACAACATCGAACACCATTTCTTTCTACTCAGAATAAAACCAAAAGATAAAATGTTTTCACAAATGTTTTCAAAGGAAATTATTATAACTTGACATTATCTAAGTTTCAGCCCAGTTTCAAGTTCAGATCAATAGAAATAATCAATAGAATTTCCCTACAACGACAGTCAGATAGGCCGTTTAAGTGTAAAGCTCTTCATTCATTTACTATTTTATAGACTTAACTTGGACCAATTTTGATGTAATATTAAGTACTACTTTGTTAGGAATTTTCCTTATTTCCTAATTTGCTATCTTTAGCATCGAACATAATTGTTATTTGAGATATTGTGAAAATTAAAAAATATTTTCGAATGATGAAGAAAGAGGATCGAGTGCAATTAAATTAACTAGTCCAGACTTACGCTTGTCTGACTATCTGCTTGACCGCGCACAAGTGACTATTGTCCCTTTTTGGAAAAACAGATGAGCGCATAAACTGTCATTTTTCCCACGCTTTTCCGCTGCGACTAATCTGTTTGTGGAACTCGGATAACTTAACCAATTGCGATATGTTGCATATCAATAGACGCGTAATTAAATAAGCTTTACAATGATATAAATTAAAACCATATAATATGGTTGAAGCCCACGCAAGGGCAGTATAAACTGAAAATTAGAAATTTTCCCGCCATTTTTGAGTGCGATTTTATATTACAGACATATTCCTTTTTCTCGTCGTTTTTTATTATGGGAGGTATATAAGTATTATACACAGTTAGAAAGGTTATTTAATTTACTTTTAGAGGAATTAAATATAATGAAAAGAAACATTTTAATATTAAACATAAAAAAATAAAACTACGATTTTTTTTATTGGCGCCAATTTTCATATTTTATTTTTAAAAATACCGTTTTACGTTATATATCACATTCAAACCTACATAACTTTCTTTCCAACTAGATATTCAAGTATAAAAATCAATTCTGATAAGAATCTAATAAGAATTAATTTTATTGAAATCTGCACAGTTGTTTACTTTTTCCCGCCAAGAAAAACTGAAGTTCCCGCCAATTTTTTCGATAACTAATATCTCATAAATAATATGAGTATTATATATTTTATCAAAGGTTTATTTATATACTCATAATAAAAAATAATACAACGCATAAATGTAACCATTACATACATTTGTATTTAAACGTTTTTACATAAAATAAAAAAAAAAAACGTTTTTACGGTAATATTTTGTCTAGAATTAAAGTAATACACAATTTTTTTTTTATGTAACTTCATATTTAATCAGTTAATTTACAATAAAAACATAAAAGTGTCATAAATAATTACATAGTTTGGTTACAATGATGTTTTTAATCTATAATTACGCCCCGCGCGCGGAATGCACAGTCAGCGAAATATTTTTTTTTCAAATGCTTACATCTAAATAATTGTCTAAGAAAGTATTGCTATAACTATTTTATTACATAGATAATATCACCAGGTATGTGAAAAAATTAATAATGAATGAATGAATGAATTATTATAAACAAAAGTGTCGAGTAAGTCGTTAAAGACGACATTGTTTATGTTACGGCCGCTCGCCTAAAGTAAACATTTTATTCAAACGCAATTTGTTTCGTACCATTAGAATAAGTCATTCATTACGTTGCAGAAAAATAAACATCACTCCTCTCACGTTATTAACAATCGAACAAAAACTAATTTATTGAGCGCGCCCGTCTTCAAGTGGCGGCGCGCACTTGAAATTTGTCGATGCTGAGTCAGCACTTAAAAAAGGTGAGAGTAACAAATATGTTCTATTAAAGTCATCGAGGTAAAATATTTACCTAAATTTTAAAGTATGCTTGTAAAGATTAATTTAATTAATAACTAGATATTCTCGCCCACGGTTCTGACTTTCCTCGGGAATGCAGTATCTACCGGCGAATCCCTTTGGTATAAATATTCAACAGATTAACATGTTCACAAAACAATCGAACCTACGTCTTTCGGTCTAGCACCAAGGGTTACTAGCCACTAGACCAACAGATCTGACAATTTTCATTCATTGTACTATGTTATCAAGAGGCCAGCTTTGTTTATATTATTTACATTGCAACGAACAGTATTTGCATTTCTGATATTTCATAGTCCAAGTTTGTAAAATATTGCGTTTAATTATTTTTAACTAGCTTCTACCCTTGTTACCGCCAAAAAAAAAACAAACCACCGTTCGATGTACCAGCTATATTATTTTAAAAAATTATCGAATTCGGTTCAGTGGTTTTCGTAGGAAAGAGTATTAATAATCTGATCAATCGCGACAAATTGTCATGTTTTAACGGTACTAGGTTCTGTGGTATCTGTTCGTGTTAAAAGCGATAATACTTTGCGAAGATTTAATTTGGCTTACAATTAAGATTAAATGAAGAATATTCGACTGCCTGTTGGTCTCGCGGCATAAATGTGCGCGTGGGATTGGGAGGTCTCGGGTTTGATTCCCGGGTCGGGCAAAGTGTTATTGGGTTTTTTCCGTTAGGAAATTCTCAGTAGCAGCACGGACTCTGGTAATGTGCCCGGTATGGCAATAGGCTCGCCCCCTATTACGTGGGACCTAAAAAATCATGGCGAAATGTGGGTGTAATATTACATCTCTGCCTACCCCTTCGGTGATGCAAGCGTGAGACTATAAGAAGAATATTCTATAAAGTGTGCCCCAAGCATGTTATTTCCTTGTAATTTCATATCTTAATCCAATAATCTCATTTAAAATGTTAAGCTTGATAAACTGCCTAAAGCAGATCCACGTAAATTGATTATATCATTATCTGATGTCTCTGATGAAAATGATTAGATAATAATCATTATCATCAGCCTTTAACAGTCCACTGCTGGACTAGGCCTCTCATTTGAAAGGAGGAATTGGCCTACTATACCACGCTGCCAAACGGGTTGGTATAGGGTTTGTATCAAGTTATCCTTCTCTTACAGTGCTATTCTGTGCATAATATACTCCCACTGTCGGCTCTTACGACACCCATGGGATGATATGGGGTGGTGAAATTCCGTATTCTTAATCCGTCACCACACGGACAATTTAATTATAAAGATAGTAATTATAAGAAGTAATTATATGAACTTAGAGTAGTGCTAAATATAGAATTTTGGTATAGGAGCTTGGAATCATAGAATACACCTTCTATCTATACATTTTATACAATTAAGTCCCTCGGCCGTCATAGCTTTTTGTAAATACGCAATAAACTCAAAAGCTACCATACGGATTTTTATACAGTTTTCCTTAATTTCCTTCTGATTCCTGAAGGAGTTTTATGTGTATAACTCTCTCAGGCGATGTCTAGTATAGCACCACTAGCAAAATTTTTATCTAATTCACGCTTATGAAAATCTTTACCTTTAAAGGAGGCGGGAATAATTAAGTGGAGATACTGATTAGACTGCCCACAACGTACACCATTCGTTGATTATCGCCTACCCCGTGCCTCGGAGAGCACGTTAAGCCTTCGGTCACAGCTATCACGAAGATCTTTGACAGTTGTAACGGAAAGTTCGTAGTTCAAATATACCGACACTGTTCTTAGCCATGGATTGTCACTATCCCTTTGATGCTAATGCCATCTCAGTGTGAAGTAGCCGAAACGTTGGTTTTAATAAATAATGTAGTTAGAAACTACATTATTTATTAAAACCAACGAGATCATTCGTTAAATGTTATTCTAGTCAATCCAAATTATCGCGATAAAATCCGTAAATAGTAGATACATTTCAATGATTGATATGAATTTAAACATTGAGTAAATGTAGTTTTTCCACCTAGGTTATTCATTCATAAAAACCACATTACCGTATTTTAATATCAACAGTATTTTGTTCACATTTCAAAACGTTTACGTACTAACTACTAATGTATGCGCTCCACTAATTAAGTTTGAAATAGTTTCTGTATAAATTTAGTAGTATGTCCACACACTATTTACGTGACGTGTCTAGTGTATTTAGTTTGTGTGGTAGGTACAAATATACCTATTAGGTTTTTCACAGAGCGACTGCCTGTCTGACTTCTGCAACTCAAAGGGATAGCGATATTCCATGGTTGAAACTAGTATCAGTTTATTTAGAGGTACTGACTCTCTATAACGTCTGTCCAAGATCTTCACGACCTACCATGGTTTACACTAATGTCAGTTTATTCAAAGGTAGTGACTCCCTGTACCGTCTGTCAAAGATTTTCATGGCGGCCGGGTCCAGCGAAGCGATAATAACCAATTTAATAGATACATTCTTTCGAAAAGTCAGTGGTGCGCAACTTGGATTTGAACCCGGTACCATCAGCATTGCTCATCGTTCATTCTTAAAGGCGAGAATGTAAGATAACCAATAAACGGAACAAAACACTTATTATTATTCCGTCCCATTCACTCCATTTACGAGTATTAATATATAGATATCAGATCTGAATGTCGATATAGCGCTCAATCACTATTATTGCATTTATTAACTGAACAAACAGTATCGATTCTAAGACATTACCGAGAGTCTTACAAAGGAACCAACACAACTTGGCCCCTCATTTCATTTCATTCCCTCAACTATACGGAGCATATTTGTAATCAAATAGAGGTCTTATTTGATTGGTGCTGTATAATCTAATTAAGATTATCTTTATTAGGGACATATGCCCCTTTCTATACTCTTTGAGGCTCAAAATTGGGATTAATGTGAATGAAATAGGGGGACTTATCTTTATGTGAGGTTAGAGGACGCGGGGTCATCTTTGAAAAATTAGTGATATTTCCAGATTATTACTGGGTTGGTTATATAATAACATAAATAAGGCAACTTATAAGGTATAGCAGAGAAAATGACACACCTATACATATCCGGAAAGATAAAACGCTCAGTTTTCACCAGCCTTAATTAGAAGAATCTTTTAAAGGTTGGTCGCTAGATTTTGCTTTACTTTTGAGATTACAAAGTAGTTTCTTAAAGTAAAAAATCAAAGCTTAGCCATGTGGCTGACAGCATAGAATACAAGTGTCACCAACCCCTATCTTCCCGTGGGTGTCGTAAGAGGCGACTAAGGGGTAACACGATGCAAATACCATCTTTGCGTAGAGACAGAAAACTCAACATCAAACCCTATACGACTGCCTCGTTGGTCTCGCGGCATAAATGAGCGCGTGGGATCGGGAGGTCTCGGGTTCGATTCCTGGGTCGGGCAGTGTTATTGGGTTTTTCTGTCACAAAATTCTCCGTAGCAGCACGGAGTCTGGAAATGTGCCCGGTACGGCAATAGGCTCGCCCCTTATTACGTGGGACTAAAGTATATCTGGCGAAAAGTGGGTGTAGAAATACACCTCTGCCTACTTTTTCGGGGTTATAGGCGTGAGACTATGTATAAAAATTAAAGCATAATTTTTAATTACCTTTAAAAAAATCGTTAGGAATTAGTCTGCCAATCTGCACTTTGCTAGAATAAAATGGACAGAATTCAGGGAAAACGAGTGATTTTATACGTTAAATGCAAAGTTGACCGCACTTTTAAAGTTTATAAGACAGTCGGAAATTGAATACTTAGGAAAACTTCTCCAACCAGCAGACACGGTTCATGGCTTTACACTTTATCGGATTTGAATCGCCCGACAACTATTTTAAATTCAAATTTACATATAAGTGTATTTTCCGTTTTACATGCAAACGGCTGAACCGATACCGGTGAATTTTAACTTAGAAATAGGGTAATCTTTAAAGATGGCCATAGGCTACCTTCAGTAGTCAAATTGGTAAATAAGCCGATGCGTTTCGCCGTCGCACTTTGCCGAGTAAACTTCGCGCCCGGGAATTACACCACCTATTGGCGAAAACCGTTCAAAAATCAGCTCGATCGTTTTTGAGATTATCGCGTTAATAAATACAGACAGGAAAAACGCAGATTGCATTTTATAATATGTATATACATTTTTCAGGCCTAATAACTGTCGCAAGAAGTAGCCCATGTATAACAAACTATCGTCATTTCGAGCCTGGGTGTTCAATGTGTCCGTTGGTTTTATGTTTGTAAAGTCCTAATGCGGTAGTTGTCTTAAAAAAAAAAACAATAACAAAACTAGATTTATTTATTTAAATCCTGTAAAAATAACTACATTTAAAGCTGGCTACTCAGTAAGTAGCACGGGCATTTTATTAATTAAAAACGACATTAAAACTTAAACCCACATGTGTTAATCTGGGATTAGTGTTGCTAAAACATGTGGCAGTTCTTTACTTTATTCTGAAACTAGAGGATCGCCGCAGCTATCCCCATAAATTTTCCTTTAATTTAACAGTTTTTGCTTTACTTAACTCCTTGAATAACAAATATAAAGCTCTCTTCATTCAACCAAATCATCAATCCAATCATTACGCACAATTTGCAATAAAGGTATACGAAACTCAGCACAACGACCTAACGAGCCTGAGTTACAAAAATAGAAAAAATACGTAGAAACGAGCTAAGAAAATAGCCGAGCACATTAGTCTGGTCTAAATAAGCAATGCCGGGGCAATAAGCCACAAAATAAGCTCATTATTTCCATATCCTGTAAGCTATTTAGGCGGGCTGCAAACCATCAGTACGTCTCGTCAGTTTTGCACGATTTCTTGTAAAAATAACTTGTTCGTATCAAGAAGTTTGTAGCAAGTATTTTTAATACATTTTTTTTAGTATTAGAGTAATGAATAAACTATAAATACAGAAAGCACATTTTTGGCTTCTGTCAAATGTGTAGGTAGCATAATATTACACTGTATCTAACAGTATTTTCTTGTACTTTGTTGAATATTTAAAGTTTTGGGATTAGATTAACATATCCTATGTAAAGAGTTTTTCAAAGTATGATGAGGAAAAAAAACATCGACACTTGTAGCGCGACCTTCCCATATATTATATGTATTCATGATTAAATGAAGAGTGTATAGTTAGACTTACATTTCACTTCTGTCCCGATCTGTCCCTATCTTCTTTCATACCTCGCGTTGCCGAAGGAAGTTCTCTACGCAGCCCACTCGTAAGAAACGAAAACTGATGTTCCTCTATGCCCCTCTCATATTTCTAGTAATTATTTGTTTCTTAATAACTTACTGGAGTCAACATACCACATCGAGATTTTGTCCATGACTGTAATTAACATCATTTCGTGGTTACTAAAATTGGTTTGCAATGTCGGTTGGGATATGTAGTTTTATTTCAGGTATCCGATAACTCGACACTGTTGCATTTATCATTTCGATACTCTTGGGTGGATAACCAATGTTTCGGACATTGGTTAGTCGAAACAAAGAAACGTTGAAAATAATCCGAATCCGTGGTAAAATCTTGATGAAAGCTAAATAAGTTTAACACAATGCTATGGAATGACAGTGTGTAGTTTACCGTACACAAAAAATCTGCGAGTAATCATTCAACACACAAAGAAACGTTTTTATTCGTTCCAATAACCTCATTGTAAGTATTTCTAAAAATACTACACAAAAACACGTAGGTATATAAGTAACCGAAGGGATAGGCAAACATACCTGCATTATAAAATATCGGATGTTTGGACTTTGACGGTTTCTCAAAGTCCAAACATCGTGACTTTCGTAACGTAAAGCAGTTTTTAATGCTAAATTATATTTCGCCGGGGACTAACTTACTTATACTGACTTAGATATAAATTCTATGAATAGACACAGACTTCCCGAGGCTTCCTTTACGGGATGTTGTGGTGTGGTGGTGCAGTTTGCAGCTGACCGCAGACAACAGCAGCAGGTGACGTGTCGCCGCGACACTACTAGTTTCTATATATATTGCTTTGAAATCTGCGTCTGATGCTGTCCTCTGGGCTTCCTAAGTTCAAAATCATGACTACAGCGACATTTAGCGAGGACAGGTCGCGTCGACGTGTCGCTGTGACATGACGCGGCGACACGTCGTCTGCTGCTACTGTTCGGCTACGAACTGTCACCTTTAGTGGGTAGAAATCTAACCCCAGTAGGATAGAGTCACACACATCCCACTCATCTCAGTCTGCTCCAAGAGACGGAGGTACAGGCTGCGGCTACGATCACTCACCTTTAGAGGATAGGAATCGATTGCCGCTAGGGGATAGTCACACACATCTTCTCAGTCTGTCCCAAGAGGCAGAAGTTGAGACCGTCATTCGGGATTTTCACCATCAGCACAAAAAGAAAGTACAAAAAGATCTAGGGTATTAGGTTTTTATAAGCAAACGCAAAGAATAAAAACAGTTTATTGTACTGCTATCTACTATATTTGCTGTTTTGAATAGCAATTACTGACAACAAAACCCATTTAAACGATACGTAGGTGTGGAAATTTAGAAGGCTTTACGTGTTATTAAAACTTGTAGGCTATATTTAGTACCAATCCAAAGCTAGCATTTAAATTTAAATATTTAATGTTACACAACCACACTGTAACCCACTGTACTGTGGGTGTGTAATACATCTCTGCCTATACCTTCGGGGATAAAACAGTGAAGTTATGTTGTTATTTAATGTTCCTTTTCAGTTTTTGACATCAACTAGGTGTTTTTCAATTTTTCAATACTGCAATACTGAGGTCCCATGGGATTAAAAATATTCATAAAAATAAAACAGGCCGATTATTTCCGAATAAGCAAATGTTCTAAGCTATGGCGTTAATAAACTGAAAATGTTTAGTACCTCTCTCGCGGATTCTTTCAACACATAAAATGTCTTACACATGCGTTTCTTATGGTATAGGTACGTGGACAGAACCTTCCCACACCCAGAAAGCGGACTGTAAGGACGACTTCACACTAGCGTTTTTTTTCTGCGCGTGCACGGTCGAGCGATAGCGACACAACCTTGCTTATAAGCGCGTCATCACTGTTATGTCCCTAATAAAGATAATCTTAATTAGATTATACAGCACCAATCAGATAAGACCTCTATTTGATTACAAATATGCTCCGTATAGTTGCGGGAATGAAATTAAATGAGGGGCCAAGTTGTCTTGGTTCCTTTGTAAGACTCTCGGTAATGTCTTAGAATCGATACTGTTTGTTCAGTTAATAAATGCAATAATAGTGATTGAGCGCTATATCGACGTTCCGATCTGATATCTATGTATTAATACTCGTAATCACGTGGACTCAAATTCTGCATTATTATATAAGTACAGCGCTTGAAATGTACCTTTAGGGCTACATCTGTTAGTTTTATTCATGATCTTAAATCCTCAAAGTAAGGTACTTTGGTTATAAAAATACTTTGATTTAAGCGAGCCGTAGGTCTATTTTGGACTTTAGAGATGAAAATAAAGGAATACTTAAGATCAGCTGAAATGTTAAAGACAAGTGTGTATGGAATAATGTGAGAAAACCTAGGCCTGATATTAGCGTAGATTAGTGGAGCTCGTAAGGATCCATATAAAAGTAGCTCAAGTGGCAAAATTATATAGATTATAGTGCGAGTGAATAAATAATAAGTTTGATTTAGAATTACGGTGATTATAAATATACAGCGTTGGCCTACTTTATTAAAAACATTTATTTTATGTACGCTTCAAAATGTAATGTCAAATTTACGGGAAAGTAAATGTAGAAAAGCGGGTGCAAAATAATATATTAACATTATTTACTTCTAGGAAAGAACAAGATTAGGTTAAAATCTCTGAACGCAAGTAAAGTTTTGTCACTGTTTATAAGGAGTTGAATCCGATTAACGACAACCTTTAATAGTGATGTGTCGTACCTGAAACAAATACAATAATATCGAATAAATAAATATTTTTTTTATTACTAGTGATTTTATTATAAAAACATAGGAATACCCACTAGTTATGAATATTAAATCGAATATTTCGGTTTCATATCGGTTTGCCTATCTTTGCTCACATAACGTAACACCAAAAAATAAAAAATCTTAAAAACCTAACCAAAAAACAAGCATGGCGCTTAAAAATTAAAACTTTATTTACTAGGTGAAGTACGCTGCTTCATTTACGTAACCTACATTAACACCGAAATAAAAATAAATGAACAGACACGACCCTACAGGGTAAATTGAATTTAAACAATAAAAACTCGGGTACAGATCTCGAAAAAAGCACCAAGCATCCGACATTCACCCGTGGACCATATTTGTGTATTTGTTACTCAGGTCATTTAACAAAAGTGTTACAGTCGTGTTTTTTTTCACATTCACACGATTTGGGTTATCTCGCTCTATGCAAATATTGGCGGTAGTAATGCGGGAACGGGATGTGGTGTCATTCAGTGTAGTAGTTAACGCAATTTTGTCCTGGGCAAATAATGCTTGTGAGTTTTATTTTCTCATTATTATCAGCCTTGTTTAGAATCTGTTACAATAGTTGGCACAGACCTCTTCTTATTATAAGAAAAGTGAAAACAGTGGTAGTGGTGTGTACGCAAAAAAACGAGTAAGAAAGCGGGTAGACCGTTATACTTGCTCGTAACATTAATCCATCCGCAATACTTCAGTACCTTCATCCGTAGACATGGCGCTAGCAACAGTGCCGTGCCAACTAGCATATATCGGTCACTCCAAACAAAGGTACGTGGTACGAGTATATACCTGAAAGACAATTTAAAATCAGTTTAAATGACCACGAAGCTTGCAATTTCTATATTTTTATCCTTATAATCCTTACAGGACTAAACAGAAGTTTATTTTGTCCACATTTTGCAGTAATATTTCAGATCCCATAGAATACACAACAATTCTAATCGACATACATCCAGACTGCGTATGGCCAGAGAAAAAATTACAATATCCCGCATTTGTTTCCAATACTTTTTTCACCATTTTCAATTCTTCTGCACACCAATCCATCAGCCTCCGTGCTCGAAAATAAAACGCCTACAACACTATACACACTTTATAGCCTATATTTCTGAAAACAAATCAAAATTACAACGGGCTACCAAAAACAGATCATTTGAATAAAAACAGTCGCAAACAGCTGACGGGGCATCGAGCTTGGCGTTTTTGTCGGACAATCGACGTGTCGGCATTCCGTCGACAATTGTCGGCAATTATCGGCAATTGTCGGCAATTGTCGGCAGTTGTCGGCATACATCGGATTGCTGACTGGCTGATCATTAACCAACGAATTACGTGTAGAGGTATTCGCTAGACGACTGTTTGGAGCTTCAAAGAGTTATTTTGTATGTAAACATGTTGTATATCTGATCCTTTTTAGAGTTCAGATACTGTTCACTGAATACCTAATTAATAGTAAAAGCGTTTTGTTTGTGATCCATGGTGTGCTATGGGACACAATTGGAAAACTGTTACTGTATGCCAATTTTCGGTCTGAAGAGTCTGATCTGAAGGTCATCACCTCAAGCACCATATCCGCAGAGGCTTACGTTATGTTCCGTAACACGATGGATGCATGTTATGGAAGACGCTAGCGGTATTCCTTTGCAACCAAAGGTCCGCCCACACAGCTTCTGGCCGTCTGACCTCCACAACCCAACAGGACGGCGATATTCCATGGTTAAGACGTACCTATGAGGTATCTCCACTGGGCAATTTTTGTCATAATTTCCCATAACACGATTAGAATGATTTAATTCTAGAAAACTAAGAGAGAAATTGATCCACAAACTTCAGAACCAAGCACAACGTTATTTAAAACAGAAAACGAAACGTTCACATCCAAAACAAACTAAAAAATCTTCCCAATTTCAGGACTATCAACCAACGCACCCTGAATGATAATTTGTGAAGATTCTGCCCCTAAACGAGAAAAGGGCAACCACTATTAACCCAAGCGTACATTGTAAGAAGAGTCAGCGAGTCGGAAGGTTATTCAGGTGGACAGTCGTTCTTATCTGCTCGGAGATTGACTGCGGTGCCACCCTGTATAAATTAGATACAGTCTTTGAGATTAGTACGCTGCGGAGACAAGTAGGAATGGCTCAGAATATGTAGTTAAAGATAAATTGGAATTTGCTGTTGGTTTTAGAGTTTGTTTTATTCGAGAAACAGTATGGTACGATTTATGTACGATATTTACGCAAATACCTATTAAAAATATACTATTTAGTATAGTATGTTTTACAAGAATCTCGAAGTAAATATCTCACAAATTACTGTATAAAAGTAAAATGAAAAGTGTGGTTTTAAAAAGATTACTCCACCACTACAAATAATACGTGCGTCGACAAATAAAAGTAGTTTAAGTGTTCGCTTCGGCACTAGAGATCCTTTACATGTGACGGGTTCAATTGTTGCAAGCCTGGGTGTTCTTTGTGCCTGTTGTTTGAATAATTTTAAAGTCATGTTATTGCCTACTTTGTGCGTAAGTTTTTATAGTGTGTTGTATGTTTGGTGAGTTGTAAATAGAAAAAGACTTTCCAATCATGGTTCTTCGGTCGAGAACAAACAAGAGGAAGAAGTAAACACGGCCACTAAAACAAAACTATTCCTAATATTCCGCCTGAGAAAGCAGCTTGAATCTATTAAGTAATTGGCCACAAAACTTTTACTATATTTGCGCGCGAGGTACATGAATAACACATAGGCACCAACATCCATATTTACTAAGACAGCTTGCTCAAACACTTGCAACGTGGGAACGCGTCAGAGTCACACTAAATATGTACTTCTGTCAAGTGGCGAGGATCGCTAGTACAAACCATTTATTTTCCTAAGAAAATATTGGTTTTGGCATACAATTCAGCTGTGTCTCCAATACTGTGAATAATGTTTGTATATTGAAAGATTTGGGTCGAACCAGTTTGTTTTACTGATATTTGGCAGATCGTTTCTCCGTTGTAATGTAGGGTTGTACCGACTTTACCGGGAGATTTAATTTTGCTGACATTTGTGTAGTGATTAAATCTAAAATGATGAAGGCGGATTACCCAATGTGTTATTCCATAGAAACTTGTAATGCTATCCTATGTAGTCTGTAATTCAATCATTATCATTGTCGTCTTTCTAGCGTTATCCCAGTTAAATACAAGGCTTTCTCTTTAAGCCCGGGGCCAGCCTACTAATCTAACAAGATTTTAATCGGAATTAAAAAGAAGTTAAACATAAAATATTCAGTGATCCAATACGCGATAAACTCAAAAACTATCGAATAGATTTTTCACCAGTAGATAGTGTGGTTCCTAAAGAACATTAAAGTGTATTATTTATACGGGTGAGTCCAGTAAGTACATAAAAAAAAAAAAACTGTTTCATTCAAATCTTGAATGCACGATCTGCGTGAGTATTGGTTTAAGCGATCATCTCATCTTTATCAGAAAAAAGCGACGATAGCCCAGTGGTGTACGTAACTGACTGCCGAGACGATGGTCTCGGGTTCGATCCCCAGGTACCCCGGGCACACACCTCTGACTTTTCGAAGTTCTTCTTTCTCTTAGCGTTATCCCAGTTTCAGTCTGGGGTCCGCTTTCTAGTCTAACCGGATTTGGCTGAATATAAGCTTTTCCACGGAGCGACTGCCTGTCTGACCTCCGCAACCCGAAGGGATAGCGATATTCCATGGTTTAGATTAGTGTCAGTTTATTAAGAAGGTACTGACGCCCTGTAACGACTGTCAAAGATCTTCATGACAACCGGGACTTAACTTTAAAGGGCTTAACGTGCTCTCCGAGGCACGGGACAAGCGATAATTTACAATTCAATACGCACATAACTCCGAAAAGTCATTGGTGCGCGCCGTGGATTCGAACCTGATACCCTCTGCATGGCAGTCTGTTGGTATATCCACTCGGCTATCGCTCTGACTTTTTGAAGTTATGTGTGTATTAAAAATGTTAATTATCTCGCTAAATAAAATGCCCGGTAAATGGCAATAGGTTCGCCGCCTATTAGGCACTTCTATTAGTGGGTGTGTTATACACCTCTGCCTACCCCTTCGGGGATAAAAGGCGTGAAGTTACGTTATGTTATGCTTATCTTAATCATTCCATCAAGTGCTATTGATTCGATACCCACACAGGACAAGACTTCGTGTGTTTCATGGAATATAGTTCGAAGTATGGATGGTCCATACATATTATATCTATCTCTTTGAACATTACAGCAATGTTAGTTATCAACGACACAGAATTTAGAATCGAATATAAAAATTAATGTTTCTTTAATTTTGTGACAACCATTACATCAGTGAGGAGGCTCTTCTCGCTTCGGGACCTCCATTGAGGCCGTACATTACGCGAGAATGGTTTATAGTACGCGTATTCAATAGAGCTAGGTGATATTTCGTGCATTTGGACCGTTTACTAGATCACAGGAGTGATTAGGTCACGTATATTGATATCCATTCTAGGTTGTCTGTTTGTCATAGCTTTGTCAAAAGTGAGATGTATTACGGAAAGAATATTATAAGAAAATGTAGGCATAAAAACATTGTTTTACGGCTATGCCATATATATCCTTGTTTCTGGATCGTGTGGTCGTATGTTACGTAGGTGCAGAAAAAATAATTTAACTTGAAAATATTAAAACTTAACATATGTATTTACGTTAGCTGTGTCATAAAATAAAGTTTTTTAAGGCGTCATGAATGCTCCAGCATGTCATCCATACCTGGTAGTAGAACTGCGAGTTCTTTTTATCAAGTCAGACAATTTTAATAAAGGAAAACACTACAAGTTATTTGTTATAATATGAGTTAGATACTTAGGCGGGGATGAGCTTCTTAGTGTTCCTCCTATATCTACCGTTGCTTTTTTTCGTGCGATTGTGTGATTAACTCTTGTGTCGGAGTATCGCCCAATGGCCTCCGATTCCTGTGCTGAGATGAGTACCGGGACCGACATCTTTACATCCAGATAGATATTAATCCTAACGAGCGATGACGAATCCAAGTGGTGGCCAGTGCAAGCGGTGCTATAATGCATCTGCCCTTGAAGGTCTCTTTTGCTCTAAGGTTATCCAACGTCGCGAAGGTCAAGGACATAAATAAAATTAACTTTCAGTACTTTAGTCCTGGCCATTGGCTCTTTATTTTACTTATAATCAACATACATACATACATACATAGACTCACGCCTGTTTCCCCGAAGGGGTAGGCAGAGGCATATTAAACGCCCACTTTTCGCCAGTGTTTTGATCCCACGTAATAGGTGGCGAGCCTATTGCCGCTTATTGGGACATTTTGTTTGCCAGAGCCTCGTCCGTTGATCGGCAGGTGCACCACTTGCAGGTGAGGTTGGCTTGGGACCCTAAGTTCTTGGTGGGAACCCTATGCACACTTATAATCAAAGTAATTTATTTATCTTCGCAGTCAGATTTGAACAATTTCCAACTAAATTTTCACGTAGTTTGAAAAGAGCACAGTTTAGAAACACATGTTTAGAAACATATAACTCCTATTTCAGAATATATCTTTGAAACTAATATTTAGTTCCAAAATGATAATAAATAAGGACAATTAGTTAATGGCGATATTTCAGTTTCATTATTTGATAGCACAAGGAAAATTTATCGTTTTAAGCAAACACTAGGATTAGATTCCTAACCAAGGGAGACTTACCAAATAATACATCAATTGCAATAGCTAAGACGTTCAGGTAGGCATATATCTCATATCTTTTCGTCCGTATTTTAAATATCTAGTGGCAAAGAGAACCCGCAATAGGGCAAAATAAACTGTGGCTAGAACAGTATACTGTAGGAACCAGTCATCATCATCATTATAAGCCCAGTACACACACATACTGACCGCGTTTACCGGTACAAGGCCTGTACCCAGCAGTAGAAAAGTTCTGATATTTTAACTATCGACATAATTCAAAAGCCAATAAAATCGAAGCATTCGAATAACCAAGAAGCCGCATCCCCTGTTTACTCAACAAACGCACACATCCACAACAAAAGCTCGCACAACAAACAAAAAGTTACGTGCCAACCAATCCACCACACCGTTTGTGGAGCCTCCGGTTTTTTAGCTGACAGCGCACTATTTTCAGTACAAATCATTCAGGGATATCACACCTCGTCCAACGTCCAATGCGATTCAACCGCGATAAAAAAAATGGCGAGAATGCGTTATGCTTTGACTTTGTTTTGCTGAAGTTGGCGGACTTTTTATTAGTGTGGCGGTGTTATTGTAGTGACAGAAAGAAATTATTGCTTGTAGATATAAGTCACAAATTGCTTACACGGTCAAAATGTAATTCTACTGAACTTGGCTGGCTTTTTTGCATGATTTTTGTGGTAAGAGGTGGTATTCATGTTTTAGCTACAAATATTAACTTGATTGCTTACTCAGTTGAATTCAAGTTTCATCGCACTATTGTTTGGGGCTAGTCCTGTTTCTTGTCCGCTGCTGGGTATATACATAAATACACATACATATACTCACGCCTGTTTCCCGGAGCGGTAGGCACAGACTACGGAACGCCATTTGCAACGATCCTGACATATCTCTCTTGCTTCATTCACTCCCATCAGATTCCTCATGCATGCTCTTCTGTTCAGGGTACTTCTTACCTGTCCTGTTTTTAGGATGTCTCCAATCTGGTCAGAAACTTCCGCCTAGGTCTTACCCTTCGTCCTGTCCCTTCCACACTTGCCTTATATATCTGCTTGGTCAGTCTTTCACCATCCATCCTCTCCACGTGCCCAAACCATCTTAGCATACCTTTCTCGATGCTTGTCACTATATCTTCTTTTACCCCACAACACTCTCTTATCACACAATTCTTTATTCTGTCAGTCAGAGAGACACCACACATACTTCTCAGTGCTCTCATTTCTACAGCATTTATTCTACTTTCATGACTCTTCTGCTATACCCAACTATCACTACCATACATAAGAGTAGGTACTAACTAGAGTGGGTATATAATTGTATGGTATCCAGGTTTAGCAGCAGGGACCTTATAAGGTACCAAATGGTGACACCCTTTAAGACATGAGATTACACTTATTATAGCGGCAGACTTATTAATTTATAAAGTAACACTTGTGGAAGTAAATAGTGCTAAGGCGAGAATAAATCTTTTAGATCTCTTTAGCGGAAATTCTGAAAGAGTTTACAGCAGAAATAAATAAAATAGTCTGTATTTTATTGGTATATGGTTGATTTTAACAACAAATATCTTACGCATCAAGAACTTCTTATCAAAAAAAAATATCTACCTACATCAAAACTCATAAACAGCCAAGATGTAAATCATGAATTCTTGGGCTTTAAAATATAAGAAAAAGCATAGACCAAAGCGTCTCGAGAAGTAATACTATAATTCTCATGGATAAACAATTTTATATGTTTATCAGTCTATGTTTATCTTACTTTTATTCTTATATTCTACCCATTCCGGTACTTTGACTCCAAACATGCCTAAACTCACAGTACTTACGACCACATTATATAGAGATCTAACAAAACAATATAATAAACATACTTACAGGCCATTTGATGTTTACGAAGCCATTAGTGGAGAATACCTGAAATAATAAAAAAGAAGTTATGACCATGTAAAATTTTTTACGGGAACAGTATACGGTTTCCTAGTCACATACATAAAGTTGTCAGATATAAAGAGATAAATTACTTAAGTCTTAGATAAAATACAGCACTATACATTATTTATAAACGTACCGCTTCTCTGCAAAAGGGATGAGTCGGCCATATTGATAAATCGATTTACGAGGTCCAGCTTAGTTACTGATTCAGCAATAAATTATAATGTCTTTGCAATAAGTTCGAAAGCCTAGAATCATCATCTTGGCGTTATTCTGGATTCATTCGATGTTTATCTTGGTCTGACTGTTTAAAAGTAAGTTACAATATGTATGTTAATCCATTACCTAGCTCAGCACAAGCTTTCTTCTAGATGGTGTTGTGTTTATGTGGTAGAATATATTATTATGTATTAATACTCTTGCCCTGGATTTCAGTGAAGTAAATGTCAGCTTCTTGCGCCCAATAGTTTAACTGTGCGTTGTCAGTCAGTCAGTAACGCAATATCAGTATACCTATATAAAATTGTTCCATTACTGACTGACTGCCAGACATTCGGCAAATAGATGATTGGTTTAGCATGTTCACTGAGGTCCGTAGAAGTGCACTAAGGAGGGATTTACCGAAATCCCTACGGCGAAGACAAAAAACGGTTAAATTAAAAATTCATGTACGAACGATCTTCCAGTTTTATATATACAGATCGTTTTAAATTTCAGTTTCTACGCAAGACGCATAATTCACATCTGGTGAATTTTGTTAAACATAAGATATTTATCGAAATACATATTATGTCGGAGTTATTTAGCCAAAAACGTGGTATTATAATTTTACTAGTGACATTATAATTACACAGATTATAGTCAATTGCTTGTATTACTTACAATTTAACGGGCTAGTTTCAGTGCCATTATAATTTCACTAGACCGATACAGTGAAATTGTAAGGCAGTGGTATTTTGACATGAACACTGGTTTAAGATAGCCGTTAGATTATCAGAGCGATCGCTGATTGGTCTGTTTTTGTTATCTTAAACATAGAGTTAGGAAATAAGAGACAGGTTTTTGAAAACCGACCACCTTAATAGGTAGTGTTAGGTTTTCTTGTGACCCTGAACATAAATATAGGAGCCCTGCGTAGCAGGGCTCCATCAACTTAGCCTCATAAACATCGCCAAAGTTCTGATTTTTTCGTTTTATCAGTTTGGTCACTGTAGTACATTCGTGAGTCTGTGCGACTGATTAAGTCAATTGACCAATCAGAACACCCTGGGCTCCCACCACAAACTTAACTTATGATAAACCTAGGTTTCTTATAATATCACTATTGCGGACCTAGTTTTATTACGATATCACTATTGCGGTTTAGTGAAATTACAGCATCACTGAAAAAAGCCCGTGATATTATGCGAACCGGTCGTTATTGACTATAATCTGTGTAATTATAATTTCACTAGTGAAATTATGATATCACGTTTTTGACTAAATACCAGCGACACATATAATTAATAGTGATAATCACACAAAGCAAACTTGAAGTTTCTTTAAACACGATTCGCCCGCGGCAGAAGTGGGTCCGTGTTCAATAGACGTGTGATAACGCGGAGGTTACAATTGTTAGCGATTATATCAGCGAAGCACTTTCGATATCCTTATTTATAAAATTCCTGCGTTACTGACTGACAGACAAGTCATAGCCAAAACTAGTGGATGCAAAAAGCTGAAACTTTTCAGGTATGTTATTTGGGGGGGTTTTTCAAGTATGTTATACACAAGGGTTCATTGAAAAGGGGTTTCTCGAAATTTCCACGGGATCAGGCAGAAACGGTCAAATTGAAATTAAATGTGCGTACGTAGCTGCTCTCCTCTATTAAAATATTTTATTTATCTTCATTCTGTACATAGTTACTACAGTGTACTTCTGTTAAAAGACAGGGTGTGGTGCCCCGTAACGAATCAAAAATCTGCCTCACTGCACCAAGCAAGTGTCAGGGGTTCAATACCCACCTAAAACAAATCTTTGTGTGATAAACGCAATGGCTTTGCTGTAACTTAAATATCTAAAATTTGTATGTATTTAGGAATGATTCAATTATTTTGATTGATTTTGTTTCAGATAAGGTGGATGAGTGGGTTGCACAAGATATTATTATTACAATTACAAGTTTATAAACATGATAATTCATTGATGAAAATCAATTGTTTTGTACAACAATATATAGGGAAGACAATTCAAATATATTCCTTTATTGTATTCGCCTACTTTAGCAAACCTTTACCTTTACATCCAAATCAATACCCTTGTATTGATTTGGATGTAAGTGTAATTGGAGTAGTCCAGTGTACACAAGTCAGTTCAAGCACCGAACTCAATGTGTGTGCTTAGTAGACGAGTGAGAGGAAGGACCAGGTCCCACTGGTGGCGATTTTATTATAAGCATTTTTCTATATGTTTTGGGTTATATAATTTGTCTCTTATTTAATTTGAGGGAAAATATGATAGGTAAACATGCTACCGTAAAAAACTCTATAAAAAAAACAGAGAGTCATAATAAGCTTTATTCTTTGTATGGTTTAAATTCTCAGTAAAAATAACTAAAAATTGAAAGGACTCGTTTTAATGTATATCTTTTGATAAAGAAAAACGCAAAGAAATCAACTGTTTCATACATTCGTCAAGGTCAAAGTTCAATTCAGTATGAAACCGCTGTATTTAGACGCGATTACGGCAATGCCCCAGACTAAAAGTTTTTGGAATAGCGAATAATAAAACCCTCAAGAGGTTTGTAGTATTCTAGGAACAACCTTGTATCTATGTAGCTCTTACTAAATAAAATAAAACAAGGTCAAAATATAGTCTAGGTACGTCTAGATTTTCTATTATTTAACGAGGTCACAAGTGAAAATATATTCATATTATGAAAATCTACTCAGTGGTCCAATTACGTTTTTAATTTACTTATAAGAATCTGACAAAACAGGCACACTTTCTATTAAACAAAACCTAAAAGTATCTAAAATATGGCCGTTAAGGCGCTTAGAGATTTGGTTGTAAGTTGGTAGAATATTTTGCTACAAAAATTGTCTATAAAAGAACAAGTAAAGCTAACGATATTTATAAAAAACAGAAGTGACCAACCTCAAAGTTTGTTTATAATCGTTTTATTACCTACACCTACTGTCTCGAAAAACATCGTCTAACAGAATGGCAATCTACAGACTTTTGTGTTCTCTGACAAAGTCTAGTGGTGCCGGGGGACGGTTTACCACCTCCACGTTTGTTGGAGCTGTTTTATAAGTGCAGCAGTTTAGATATGTGAACCATAAAAAAGTTCCGTGTGATAATTTTAGTTCTATGAGATGAATTTTAGAAAAGTGACACTGCATTAAAAAATTTACGCTTTTATCTAATGTGGCTATAACCTATAACCATTCCAGATTTGTAAACATTTGCTGCAACCATAGCCTAGTGGAGAAAAGCGAACTGACTTTTATGCAGAGGATCTCTAACTAACTTTTCGGAGGTAGTTTAGGTGCATATTAAACTATTAAATTTCACGTATGGCATTCCGTAGTCTCTGCCTACCCTTTCGGGAAACAGGCGTGAGTCTATGTAAGTATGTATGCTATTCTTACGGGCTAAAGGTGAACGCACACTTATCCGAGCCGAACGAATCGAACGAAACGAATTTTAGAATTCTGTATGCAATGCACACTATCGATTCGGACGATTCGACGCGGGCAAGTGTGCGAAGTTACATGAGATTTCATATACAGAATTCTAAAATTCGTTTCCTTCGACTCGTTCGACGCGTTCGGCTCAGATAAGTGTGCGTTCACCTTAAACGGTCAGAAAAAAATCGTGTAGCAAACAGGATGTCTGAAAATTATCCAAAATGTCCTCGCCGATCAACATCTAAAACCATCGTTAGCTTTTCTGTATAATATACAGTATGTTTAGCTTACCGTTAGTTCTGAAAGCTGACGCGATTTATGGATAAACTCAGGTTGTTGTTGTTAAAGATTGAACGAAGTGTGTGTGTAGTCTGGACTAGTAAGCACTACTTACGCTTCTTAGCTAAGCTTTATTGTATCTTACGTATTTGTTGCTCAAGAAAATGTAAAGGTAAACATTTAAAATTTCTGATAGCTTATTACAAAATGAATATAAATGTTATTTGATTCTCTTTGTTTTTGTTAATAGTGATTCGATAAGAGGACCAAAATTGGATATCTGCTGCTATAAGAATAAATCTTGTGTCGCGGTGACTTTACAAACATTCTATCAACGAACGCAACGTACACCAAGACCCATAACAACAGATTGTGAATCAGTTTTTCTTTTTCTCGTGAGCAGATCGAACCCACAACATTCGATACAGGTGCAAACGACGAAACGACCGTTTAAACCACTGCACCATACAATGCAGTTAACTTTAATCCTCGAACAATATTTAAGTCACAAATTACATAATCTTACCCGCTTACAATGAGACCAAATCCTTACCCAAAAACAAGGGAACTTGGTCCCATACCAAAGGACGGGCCAGGCATATTGTTCATTTGTTTTGTACAACCGGCATGTAAACTGAGAGCCTGTTCTTCCCATCAATCGAACTTCTGCAGATAAGCTATTTCGTGATGGAGTATTTTCTTAATTAAGAAAAAGAGGGACATTTCCTGTGTACTACGTTTATAACACCTCTGTTTTTCGTTTGCTACGTGTAGTACGATTTACTACGGTGTATAGAATTTCGTAAAGTATTGGAGCTTCGCGTAGGCGATTGAAAAGAGCCTTACGCAGATTGCTATGTAATCCCGTAAATAACTTACAGTATGTGACGCAACGCGCGAAGTGCATCACTTAATAAATAAAAATCTTTTTTGACCCAAAGAATACGCATATAATTGTAACATTGTTTTTGGACATTAAGACAATGATATAACTTTGCACTAATTACCCTGATGTGATGATAGAAGCAGTTGCGGACAGAGCTGCGGTCAAAACATAGCTCGTTATATTTTATTAGTGACACTTTGATACTTAACCCTCAACTTCTAACGGCAATCAAAAATAGTAATTGAATTAGCTACAGTATTTTAAATACATGCTTATAAGTTTAAACCACCCAAAAAATATTATCAACGTTAATAATACAACCCAACATTTAAAATGCTAAGACTTTCGAGATAACGCGGAAAACATTTGAAGACTCTTTCTTAAAAGATATGTAAATGACACTTTGGGTAACTTTTGCGTCAACATTCGGAAGCTACCAAAGTTACCAGTTAAAACTTGCAAAGCTACCGAGTGTGGAGAAACAGGGTGATGGGCATTTTAAAGCCTTTTAGTAGATAATTGAGGTATCAAATCCCTGTATTGGGAAGTTTGTAAATTTGAAACAGCTTAGAGAAGTGATTTTAGTAAGTTTAAAAATAATTAGTGAAGTTCACTGACTTGCAACTTGTGAGGTTTAAGTATAATGTATCTTATAACGACTTACGTATCATGAAAGACTAGATTTTGCCTGTGACTTTTCTCGTTTTAGTAAAGGTTATCGCGATAAAATGTTGCCCGTGTATTATACTGATGGATAAGCTAGGTATATAATTGCAAAGTACCAGTTTATAAGCATAAAACAACAGAAGCAAAGAATATTCCAGTCTCGAAAAACAGTGTTCCCTTTTTTAATACGAATGGAACCCAGAACAAGTGTTCCGATGTTGCCGATCAGTGGACGCTTAGCATAATACTGCCAAGTAGTATTATGCTAAGCGTCCACTGATCGGCATCGTACGCATCGGACGCATCGCATCAATCGCATTATTTTTTCATACTGCGTCCACTGTATCGGCAGTGATCGGATTGCCGACGCAAGTACCAGTGATCGTACGTGTATTTGTGAGAATGGAGGAAAGCGAAGACGAACAATTTGTCGTTATTGCTTGTTTGTTAGTAGAAAAGGAATAAAAAGCAAAAACATCTAAAAACAGAAAACATATTGTCTGGATACACGTCAGTCCGTATGACGTCATCGGCACGCAACCCAAAAGTTGCCTCTCGGTGTATCCGTGTCGGCATTGCCGATGTGTGATCCGTACGATGCGGATCAGTGGGCGCACTTGTATGACTTTCTATACAAAGAATACTACGATCCGTAAAATGCGATGCGTCCGATACGTACGATGCCGATCAGTGAACGCTTAGCTTTAAGCGGTGAGTGTTTGCTTAAACCAGCATTTGTGCAAACAAACTCTGCCAAGAGAGTATCATTGACTTGATTGACGTTTTAAGTGACGAGTGATTGTTCTAAAATTACCTCATCAGTTTTTTCGGGTAATAAAGTGATCTGGGGAGAGCGAAATTGTGATCAAATTAATAAATATAGGGAATATTGTAATACAGAATTGAGGAAACCTCACTTTCCGGTTCAATTCAGTAATTGTGCTGACAGTATGTAATCGAATCAGGATCACCGTGCAGTGTTGGATGCAATGTATCACAGAATGATTGGTATTCTCAGTGATGGTGCTAAATGTAGTCATATTGGTGCATATAATCGTACCAAGAGAAAATACATACCCAGCTGGAACTTTCACGTCCGCGATGCACATCGGGAGGCTCGATTACATTATCAGATGTGGTAATCGTGTGGAAAACCTACCTCCGGTTCATTCTATAACGATATGTGTTCTAAAAAAAAGATTTTTTAAAGAAAATTAAAGTATTGTTTAGATAATCACCAGCAAATAAAGATGGACATAATAGCACGAAATCACGCAGATAAACAATTCGGGAAATTTTGGAAATCTAATAAATTGAATCCGACAACGAGCATTCCGGTGTGTGTAGAGTGTGTGTGCATGAACCGAAAGAAATAGCGAATACTTTTCAGCGATATTTCAAGGTTGAATCACCCGGTGTGCGAGTGCCGCGACAGAGCTATGCTGTGGCCGCCTGTGGCAGCGGTGACGCTATTGTCCGATTTTCAGCTAAGGAAGTTGCTTCTGTAATCAGTAAAATGCAAAAAGGTGTCGCACGAGTGATCGATTTTCACGGGATAGCCGGGATCGATCACTCGCCGAGCAATAAGAAGAGATGCTTAGGTTGTCTTACGGGAAATAAATAAAAAAATATCACCAGGACAGATTAAACTCGCGTTATATTCCAGATTCACAATGGTTTTGATTACATAAAAGAACTGACACTTGAGGTTAACCGGCTAGATAATTATCCAGGGCGTAGGTCGTAAGTTGACACTCCACAGGTCCACGGATGGATACTCAGCTTTGACGTGTCCCAGCAGAAGAAAAAGAAGGCCAACCACGTGTGTCGCTGGTATATATACTGTCGGCAAGCGGGTGAGGGTCCCCACTCCAGTGCGTCATCGTAGTGGGGCTCGCAAGCGCGGAGGCACGACGTCACACACCCCCCCCCGTTAGGCCGGGATTTTCCCTAAGGAAAATTCCCTAGCCCAACGGGCGTAGCAGCCCCGAAGATACTCCCTGGAATTAGAGAAAACAGGGGCATGAGTACCTTGAACAAGTGACAACCCTATACGCTAATTAGTATACCTAAATAATAATGACCCACGCTTGCATTCTTCACGCGTACAACGGCAGTCTGAACTTGAACATAAACATTTATCATTCATAATTCATCACACATACCTACCTACATGTAAATGCCAAGGCCAGTGTAATGGCCCAATAGCAAAGATAACAATCTATGGAGAAGCGCTTAGGGTAATTATTAGGTAATAATGGTTTGTAGATATGAGAACTTGATCTAGCCCTACGACTTAAAAATCTTGGGTTCGGCCTTTGCCACTAGATAAGTAAACTTTTTGAATATAGTTAGGTGTAACAACAGATTTTTCGTAACGATGAACAAAAATAATATGAGCCTCAGACACGACCGGACCGCTCAATGTCAAAGGAAAGAATTTAATAAATATTTTGCTCTAATTAATACTACAACACGACCAGTAAACACCTTTTGAATGTAAACAATGGTGAGTCATTAGTTAGGCATTTATTTATCGGCGCGTCGCTGAGTGAACGCGCGTGCGTCATAACGACAACTAGGTAGGTACGATCTAAATGGTAGGTACTATTCGACTATTCCGAGCTCGCGACGCACGGTTAATTACTCTGAATGTTTATAAAGTACCTATAATAACAATTGATTATGGAATTTATACAGAATTAAGAATAACAACAGAACTTCAGAACAAGGCACAGCGAAAAACAACACGCCAATCAATATGCATTTATAGAAAATACACATGCGAGAATCGAACACCAGACCGATCCTACAACGACTTTTTAACCACTGAGCCATAACTGATAGTTAGATAAACAACAGATTCTTTGTAACAATATTACATGTAATAAACTTTATTACCATTTATAACTGAAACATTTATTCATTTTATGTTAGCCTGTTTACATAAATCATTAACACAACACAATACATTATCTTGTGGGCTTCGACTCGAAAACATAAGAACCATTGTTGGCCTTCACAAATGATTATGTAGGTAATTATAACTTAGTATAGATATGCGTCTTACATTGTTGTGTTTATGCTTTTATTATTCTTTGTAATTAATCAACTTTAGATCTTTGATGTGCCATTCTCCTAAAGGTTTACCGGCCATGTCGTTAAGTTTGTATACTAGAGGTGACTTTTTTGAGGCAATCTTACATTTAATAAATTTAGGCGCCAATTTCTTGCTAAAGTATTTATCCTTGTCACTAAGTAGAAACGTTCTGCGCCAAACTATATCACCGACATTGAATTCTGCCGGTTTACGGCGAAGATTATAAGATGAACAATTTCGTTGGTGGGCCGACAACAGAGCTGAATGTACCTTCTCGAAAATAGAGGATAAGCAGCCTAAAGTTTCGGCATAGCCGTCCCGTGGTTCGAGCACCATATTGGAATTAAATTCCTTGTCAATATACTGAGAACCACATGTTATGACCTCCCTACCAAAAACAAGGAAATTAGGAGAATAACCAGTAACCTCACTAACTGCGCAGTTAAGGGCGAACTGAACCTTAGTGATTAAAGTGTCCCAGATTCGATGATCAGATTCTATGAAAGTTGAAATAGCTGTAATAATGGTTTTGTTGTAGCGTTCAACTGAGTTAACGTGGGGAGTATACAACGGTGTAAAATGCAAATTTGGAATTTTATATTTTGACAACATACTTTTAAAGGTTGCGCTAATAAATTGTTTACCGTTATCCAAAACGATAGTAGATGGAATTCCATGCACCAAAAATACACTTTCCTCGAGAATTTTTGTTATCACTTCTGCAGTTGCCCGTTTAATGGGGAAAAGCAAACAATATTTAGAGAAACAACAACTGACCACAAATATAAAAGTGTTTTGTTTTCTGCTGGGGGGCAATGGACCGATCAAATTAATACTAATTGTCTGAAAGGGCTTTTGACATGATTTGGGTTTTCCCATTAGACCTAAATTTGGGTGGTTTTGGTGTTTATGGGTGATACAAGGTTCACATGAACTGACGAACTTGACAACATCGGAGTACATACCAGGCCAAAAGTAATTAAGTGCAAGACGTTTGTATGTCTTAAAGATACCCAGATGTCCAGCAGTGGGCGAAGAATGAATCTCCCTTAGAATGTCAATTCTTTGGTCAGACGGAATAACCTCTTTCCATTGAAATTCTCAAGTGAGAGGGTTTAATGTTTTTTTAAAACAATACAATTTATTGTTTATTACTTGATAGTTAACAAAGGAAGTCGGAGAACTTAAACAGCCTTTATAGATATTTAAATACCAAGGATCATTAGTAGAAACTGGTAAATTCTGATTAGAATTAATATCTATATTTATATCATTAGCAATAGCAGAAACGGGTAAAGAGCGAGACAGAAAATCAGGTAAAACGTTATCGGAACCCCGACGATGACGTATTTCGAAATTATAGGAAGATAAGCGAACTCCCCATCTGGCTAACCGGCCAGTAGGGTTATTTAAGGTCAAGAACCATTTCAAAGCAGCGTGATCAGTGTAAACAATAAACTTTTTACCATTTTCAACATAACAACGCCAGTGTTCTATAGCAGATAGAACAGCCAGGGCCTCTCGCTCTGTGGCACTGTAATTTTTTTCTTGCTTACTGAGTGATTTGCTATAGTACGCTATGACTCTTTCCTCACCATTTAACCTTTGACAGAGGATCGCGCCAAGACCAAAATCGCTAGCATCTGAGTGTATTTCAAACGGTTGCGAGTAGTCAGGACAAGCCAACACCGAGTAGGAAATCAAACAATTTTTTAGGTTATTAAACGCCTCATTAGCCTCTGTCGTCCAGCAGAATGGAGGTGCGTTTTTACTTTGAGATGTTAACTTATTTAAGGGTGCAGCAATAGAGCTAAAATTCGGTATAAAACGCCTGTACCACGAGGCTGCGCCTAAAAATCGACGTACTTCTTTTCTATTAGAAGGAGTGGGATAATTTTTCATTGAATTAACTTTATCCGGATCGGGATGCAATCCACTAGAGTCGACAACATAGCCTAAATATTTTAGTTTATCTCTAAAAAATTGACATTTTTCGAGATTAATTGTTAAATTAGCGCTTTTTAGTTTATCAAGAATGCGTAATAAAAGAGTAATATGCTCGCTGAAGCTGGACGTGATACAGATTATGTCATCGATAAAACAGAAAACCTTATTTTCAATTTCTGGGCCATAAAATAAAATATCAACTAATCGTTGTTGAGTAGCTGGCGCATTCGTAAGACCGAAAGGCATTCTTTTGAATTGAAATGTGCCACGCGTGGGAATATAAAAGGCTGTTTTGCAACGGTCCTCTTCTTTAATTAATGTTTGCCAAAAAGATTTAGACAGGTCTAAACTAGACAAGTATTTAGCATCTCTCAGATTATCTAAAATTTCCGAAATATAAGGCAAGCTATAAGCATCTTTTTTTGTAACGGAATTTAATTTTCGACTGTCCAAACAGAAACGCAGTTCACCATTCTTCTTTGGTGTCAAAATGACCGGATTTGACCACGGGCTTTCGGATCGTTCAACAACATCCTCTGAGAGCATGTCGTCAAGATGCTTTATTAATATTCTTTGTTTATCGGGAGACATGCGATAAAATCTTTGCCGAATAGGGGGACAATCACCTGTATCAATTGAATGAGAAATAATATTTGTGCAACCGAGACCCCGCTTCTCGTATGAAATATCGGTAAATTTAGAAATAATGTTGTCAGCGGTAGCTCTCTGGTCGACTGTAAGATGATCATAAGAAACAAGATGTGTAGGGGGAACTGCCTGCAACTCCATTACTTGAGCGTCAGACTTGTTCACAATCAAAACAGACTCCAATTTGTTAGGAAATAGGCCAAAGCTTCGCCAAAAATCCATGCCAAGGATAAGGGAATTTTGAATCCCAGGTACAACATGAACTTCTAAGTTAATCAATTTATCCTGAAACTCGAAGGGTAGAAACACCGATCCCAAGGACTCAAATCGTTCGCCGCCTGCTGTTATTAACCTTAAAGGTTTCGATTTATCCAAAACATTGTCTTTCAAAAATAAGTTATGCAAATTATTACCTAAAATTGTAACGCAAGATCCAGAATCTAAAAGACCTGTGGTAGGTATTCCGTTTAATTTTAGAGTAACGTAAGGTATATATTCTACTTTAGAATTACGGATTGAGGAAATATGATAGCTATTAAAGAATTTTTTTAAAAAGTCCAACCAATTATTCCACTCTGTTTTATTACAATTAGTTGTATAATTTGATTTTCCACAATCCTTATTAACTAGTTTTTTGAAACTGTAGGGGTCGACTTAGATTTACAATTGGGGCAGTCTGACACCTTGAAACCCTTTGTGCCGCACTTAAAACAGATTAGGTAGTGTGGCTGACGGCAATTACGTAATGAGTGCGAATTGCATCTACAACGCACGCAAAAAGTTTTATTTATATTAGAAGTACTCGATACGGCGTTGACTTGTGGTACAGACTTGTATCTCGATGTATCGGCGACAGAGTTATATTTATTGAAGTTATTATGATTGTAAACATTTTTGTTTGAAGAAAAATTAGAAAACGGATAATTATACGCTAGATCGGGTGCTACAGTATTCTTTGAAACTTTAGGGGGTTCAGAAAATTGCTTACTGCGACTTTGGTAATTTTCGAAAAGACGACAAACTTCGACCAGACTATCAACGTCAACAACCTTTGCAGTGAGCAGACAATTAGTGTAACAAGGTCTAATATTATTTAGTAAAATTTCTAGCTTCTCCGAATCAGAGAACTAAGTCGCGAAAACAGACCGTGCATTTTTGCCACGTAAATAGTTATTGATTCGTTCTCGCCTTGTGAGCGCTGACGAATCTCCGTCATAAGTCGGTAATCGTAGTTATGCGGACTAAAATCTCGTTTTAAAAGTTCGCAAAGTTCTAACCAAGTCTTTACATTATTTTGAACAGAACGATACCAAACTAATGCGTCACCCGAAAATATTTCAAAAGCGAAAGACAACATCTTGTCATGTGGAATAGATCTACAGGACATAAATTCATCAATTTTTTCAATAAAAGATCTTACACATGATTTACCGTTAAATTTGAATTTACCTAATTCCGAGAAAAGCTTACGGTCGTAATTATAGGAAGTGTTTCCCTCTGCCACTGAGCAATCCGACCGCGAACTACGACGCGTGATTAATTGTAATTTCGCATATAAGTCATTAAATTTATTCCACACAGACTCAATTTTTTTAGACTGCCGGTATCCACCCTATTCAGTCGATGAAAACAATGGTGAAGCACGGTTTCGACCTTCTGTTGAAGCTCGGAGGTATAGTTTGCTTCCAACATAGATAAGTGTCTATTTGATCTTAATAACGACTTTTCCACTTCAGCCACATCCTCCTCTGGTGGAAAGGGTGAAGATAATATATCCTCCGAGGGAATTTTAACTGAAAGTTTAGCGATTTGTTTGCGGGGATCGTCAGGCTTTGAAACGCCGCGTATTGTAGTCTCATATTCTAATTCCGCTTTAGTTAATAATGAGAAATTTATAATGTAAGCCATTATTACAAAACAATAATAGAAAATCTAAGTATTTACGCCGGTACTAGAAAAAAAATTAAATATCGCCAGAAAATCGAATACCGTGCTAAAAAAAGCTGAAATACACTAAATTATACAATGGTGTGATGATTGGTAAAGGATTAAGAAAAATTTCTTAAAGGTTACTCAAAGGTTGAATCACAATATTTTTTTCGCGAACACGAGGCACGTAGTTCAACGGCAAAGCGGTTAGAACCGGTTGGCGGCTCGACACGCTGCCCGCAGTGGAACGTGATTTTAGACCGACGTTAATTAAATCACCGTTATGTTATTTACATAGTTAAATTGCTTATGGCCAACCAAAATAGATAGAAATTGTACCTGTACGCAGTTCACCACACCAGAATATATGCACACACAGGAGAAAAATATACAAGAGAAAAAGAAATTATTTCACTCACCTGTAAAGTGCCAACTTACTTTTTTTTTTTTAAATATATTTAAAAATTCTATTGGGCGCCAATGTCGCACGAGTGATCGATTTTCACGGGATAGCCGGGATCGATCACTCGCCGAGCAATAAGAAGAGATGCTTAGGTTGTCCCACGGGAAATAAATAAAAAAATATCACCAGGACAGATTAAACTCGCGTTATATTCCAGATTCACAATGGTTTTGATTACATAAAAGAACTGACACTTGAGGTTAACCGGCTAGATAATTATCCAGGGCGTAGGTCGTAAGTTGACACTCCACAGGTCCACGGATGGATACTCAGCTTTGACGTGTCCCAGCAGAAGAAAAAGAAGGCCAACCACGTGTGTCGCTGGTATATATATCGTCGGCAAGCGGGTGAGGGTCCCCACTCCAGTGCGTCATCGTAGTGGGGCTCGCAAGCGCGGAGGCACGACGTCACAAAGGTAAGTCCCCGGGCCACGACGGCCTCAGCATAGAGCACCTGAAGCATGGAGGTGTACATGTACCTCGTGTGTTAGCTTTATTGTTTAATTTGTGTATAAGACATTCTTATCTGCTGGATGACATGATGTATACAATTGTAGTGCCAATTTTAAAGAACAAGATGGGGGGCGCCTCTGACATGTCCAATTACAGGCCCATTTCACTGGCGACAGTGGTAGCCAAGGTCTTGAATAGTCTGCTTGATAAACATAATTATGATAAAACACTGCAACATACACGACTCTCAGTTCGGTTTTCAACCAGGTCTTTCTACGGAAAGTGCTATCTTATGTCTCAAGCAGACTGTTCAATACTATTCAGGAAGGAAAACACCAGTGTTTGCCTGTTTTTTAGACTTGTTGCGGGCTTTCGACCTGGTCCAACATGATGTATTGTGGCGTAAACTTGAGACGGAGACTACCTTGCCGCCGGAACTTACCTCAATATTTAAGTATTGGTATACCAGCCAGAGAAACAGTGTTAGGTGGGCGGGACACTCAAGTGACTACCGTTTGGAATGTGGTGTACAGCAGGGGGGTCTCACATCGCCTCGCTTGTTTAATCTATAAATTAATCAGCTAATAGTTGAACTCAGCAGTACCTATGTAGGATGCCATGTCGATGGCGTTTGCATGAATAATTATAGTTATGCAGATGACATGGTACTTCTGGGACCATCTGTTGGTGCCTTAAGATGTCTATTGGCTATTTGTGAATCCTATGCGGTGACTTATGGGCTTAAATATAACACAAATAAAAGTGAGATCATGCTCTTTAGTGCAAAAACTGTTGCCTACACAGAAATACCTACAGTATCACTCAATGGACAGGTCCTACGAAGGGTTAACAAATATAAGTATTTAGGCCACTGGGTCACCGAGGATTTAAAAGATGATTGCGATTTAGAAAGGGAGCGCAGGTCGCTGGCTGTCCGATGGAATATGCTGGCTCGCAGATTTACACGCTGTACAATACCAGCTAAGATAACGCTTTTTAAAGCTTATTGCCAATCTTTTTACACGTGCAATCTGTGGGTTGGTTACACGCAGCGGGCATACAGCGCTTATACAGGTATTTGCACGATCTACGCGGCCAAAAGTCCAAAATGTCAAAATAACAAAATCATTCTTAAACCGAGTGTCACGAATAGATTACGAACCCGGGAACAATATCCAAGGTTTATCTACCTGCTAGCCCACACCCCGCACCCGTGGGGTCAGTCGGAAGTTGACCGTGTTACCTAGTGTACGTATCTATTCTCGGCGGTTTTCTAAACATTAAACTTACAAAGTCATTTTTTATGTTATCAAGTTCTTTTTACGAACTGAAAATAATGGATTCTGATGAACAAGGTAAGAGACTTACATATTACATAAATAAAGTCATGACCAACTATCAAATTACATTTTATTTTTTGTAAATAAAAAACCCATTTTAATACTGTGATTTTCTGCAATATTTTTTATTTGCTGGTGTTTTTGTTTATGTATCGGGGTAGATCGGGCTATTCTTTTTAATATAGCTTATTATTTGATCCTTTTCCTTATAAGTACTATCAAAATCGTGTCCGCATAAGTCCGGTTAGATACATTTTTGAAGGATCAAAGATATTTAGCGAAATTTCGTCTAAAATTGAAAATGTTTTTAGCGACTTTTAACACAGTTTATGTTTGATTAAGGTTCGCAGGAAGCATCAGGAGTAAGGATTGTGACACCACAATACTTATTTGACCTCATGACGAACGAAAATTTGCCTAATTTAGATGCCAAATTAAAATATATAAAAGATCATCTTTTGTCATGTGAAGGTTACAATGAAGACCAAATTGTTACAATTTGTACCAAGGTGGACGAAAGCTCATTATAAAAAGATAAATTTATAAAAAACAAGCAGTGTTGGCTGGATGGTACTTTTGAAATACCTATTGTTGATACACAAAATCGGCCAGGGCGACAATCAAAGTTATTCGAAGACGCAAGTGAAAGAGGCAAGAGGCGAAAGACTGAAGAACTTCGTTCTAATTTTGAATCTGGTAAAAAGGATGCGTCAAATGTCCTAAAAGATATTACTAGTTCTCCAACACGAGCAACTAAATATAAAAAGGCGTTTTATCATTTGAAATCAGAAAATGGGCAGCCCTCCTTGACACCAATGCAAGCTTTGCAAATGTTAATAGATGCCGATTTGACACAAGGACAGTACGAAATTATAAGAAAGAGTCATAAGAAGTTTTTTCCGTGCTATAATGCCTTACACAAAGCCAAGAAGAAATGTTACCCACTTACGAATGACGACGAACGACAATGACGAAGAAAGCCAAAAAACTCTAATCAGGTAAGGTACAATTTGGCCACAATTTGGCCTACTTTGCCGCGCTGGTCAGATTCTCTGATTGACAAGGTTGATACAGAGTTTGATATAGAGTTTCCAGTTAGTATCCTTGGTAGGAACCAAAGATACTTACTGCTTCATGTATTTTCTTTAGGCGCCTCTGACGACACCCATAGAGTGAAATGGGGTAAGAATACAATTGTTTCTATTGTACCTCAGTAGAATTTATTAAAAAGCAGACAAAGTCGCAATTTTTACTAGAAAGAACATATTAACTAAACCCCACAACATGCTACACAGGCGTGTGACATTATCCCACAGCTGTGTAGCATCAGTTTCAATATTCGCAAACAGTGCTAAAGCCAGACGGCCATAAAGCAAGCCTAAACTGTTATAAGTATGACAAACTTTCACTACAGACTGTCAGATAGTTTGTCGTATATTTACTGCTAGTGGTTCTATAGGCCATTTTTCATAAAATGTAGAACAATGCCAGATGATGCTCGCATATTTCGATTTAGATTGGTTTTATATTCTTAGACTTAAATACTGTCTGTGCTGTGGTCTTTTATACACTTGATCATCATCCTTGTTGGTATTCTGCCCCACCGCTGGGCACAAACCACTTCTAATTATAAGAATAAGGCACTATGTCACGTCTTTCGCGAACATTGTCTCTCTAACATAAACAATTCTTCAAGATGTTTTCCTTCACAGGTTAGCAAGCGATAATCAACAGTCATCTATCTGTTATCTTACTTGATCTGGGGGCCGTAATAGATACATATAATACTCAATGAAGCAAAAACTTCAATCAATTAACTAACTAAACAAAATAAGTTAAATAGTCTCGCCCCCTATTGCGTGGGTCCTAAAATTCATAAGCCGAAATGTGGGTATAATACTTATTAAACCTCTGTCTAACCCTTTGGGGATACCAGGGTGAGGTTATAAAAAAAATTAATAGTCAATTTTATTTTAAATTAAATAGCATACATACAAAAACCAAAACAAGCCACCTACATACATAACCAAGCAAAAAAATAAAGATTGTTTTAACACAAAATCAACTGAAGCACGTTGGCTGACTCAGCGACAATGTGTAAAGAAGCATGTAATATACATTGTTACTTATTTACCAATGTATGTACGAGTATTCAAAGGTGCGATGAGTAAGCATATTTGGGTTAACTGTAGGTCTTGTCGATTTACAAGGTGATGTTGAAAGACAAGTTATTTTAACCCTACCGTGCATGATTTTTTGTTTTTCCCCCAAAAAATATATGTGCTAGTAAATGTGTTTTTAGGAAAAATAATAAAAAAAATCACAGCTCAACTTAAACATAGATAATATCTTTTTTTAAGCATGTCCCACATATGTCACACCATGTATTACCTTACTACTATTTACTTAATAGGATATATGTTTAGTAATGAAACAACTTAGTAATTGTGGTTAATTTATTATGGAAAATTAATGTTTTATAAGAGTCTATACTAAGTCTTCGTATTAGGAACTTTTGATCAAACAGTTTTTCCATTAGAAAATAAAAAAGAAGTATGAAATATAGGAACATTGGAAAACAAAAAAAAAAACTTTATTTGTGGAACGCCAAAAAACAGTTCTTGTCCTTATTCAGACAAAGTGCTACCTTGCATTTTTGACAGGAAACAAATGATTTACCTTTACAAGCTGGTAACTTACACCGCTGTCTATTATTTGACCAGCAAGAAAAATTTACAATTCCGTCGGTCCTAACATCTTTAGGTGGTACGTAGGCTTTTGGCTTTTTCTTCTTTCTTTCGTCAAGCATACATATATAATGTCTCAATTATGATAGGTATTCCTAAGGGCTCATTCAGACAGAGAGCGGTCACGCGGTCAAGCGTTCAAGCGGTCAGTTTTGCGTTGCGTGACCGCTCTCTGTCTGATAGACCCTATGAAACGTAATATAACACAAAGAACGCAAAACTGACCGCTTGAACGCTTGACCGCGTGACCGCTCTCTGTCTGATAGAGCCCTGATTCTGAATCCCACAACATGCGGATATTTGGTTGTGGCACCAGTCCTAACAGGAGACATATAACTAAATATTTCTTGAGATCTACCTTTGAAACCAAAACAGGTTTTGAAGAATCCTTCTGTATACTGTATTTAGTTGATTCCTCAGCAATATGTTGTAACAAATCATCGTCAAAAAATACAAAAAGTATTGTAAGGGCGTCTCAAAACCAATATACGGTTCTTCTAGTATGTCGTCGCCTGTAAATGTAGAAATGGGCGGCTGAAACTCCACCTTTCTCCATATGTATCTCCGTTTCATTCTTCTTGCATTGACAGTCCGTTGAGCTGGTAGAACTGAAGATGGATTGGGTAGTGGGTGAGCCCTTGATGATGTCCGGCTGGATCTAGAGCTTACTTCAACTGACGAACTAGGTTGTGATGCAGGCGTTGGTTGAACTAAAGAGGGAGTAGGTGCCGGCTGAGTTCGTGATGATGATCGGTTGGATCGAGGTTTTACGGCATCAGAAGTACTCAGCTGTGGCAAAGAGCTGGTATTACTTGGTATACACGATGAACAACAACTAGGCTGCGGACTGGGTATACTGAAGTCGTCATTTAGATCATTTTGTAGTATTCCAGAAGGCACTTCAAATTCTCCCATCACCAGATCCTGAATTTTGACCATGTCGTCATCGCTATCCCCATCAGACAGTTCTAATTCATCTTTACTACCAGACGGTACCTCAAGTAGGTGTTGAATATCTGTAGAACCTAGACGATTCCTTCGATTCATTTGCAAATAGGATGTATATTTTTAATACACTTATTGCACAGATTTATGTACTATTTATGAATTAATCTACGAGAAAACAATTGTAATTACAAATAGAAACATAACCTTACCTTCTCAAATGCAAAACTACTTGTAGTTTTGCATCATTAATTTTCGTGATCTAGTAAGGGCTTTCAGAGGGTTTCAGATTAGCGTTTTATACGCGCGAATTGGCTCGTTTTCGGAAGCGCATTTAGGTGCGCCTTTTGGCACACGCGCAACTCGTACGAGCGTTGAGTACGCGCTTCTATGTTCATATAAGCGGCTGGTGTAACTCATATCGAAACGTCGGAGCCAAATAAGGTATTCAGTTTTATTTTCAGATAATTAGCCGACAACATAGACCCGTTACATAAATATATTTCCAGATCCGTTTGCACGGATCAGAATGCGAATTTCCGATTATGCAACAAATTTTATTAGTTATTTTTTCTACTCTATATTTAGTTTATAGTCCTCTATCGAATGACTAAGCTAACGGAATAAGTTGCTAAGCCGAGTGAAATACTTCTAAATGTAAGTCAGAAATTATTATACTCTTATAATTATAATACATACCTATGTATATTGTTCGGTAGAATAATGTTTGTAAATAAGACTCAATTTTCATGATAAACAGCTGATTTTAATTTGTGTGCACAACACCAAAAAGAGCAACATTTGAACAGTCATACGCTGCGCACCCTTGGTTGAATTGGCTCCGATATTCCATCAACGACCGGTACGATTCCAATCATCGTCTCTCGCCAGAATCGAATTATGTCCCACAAGACGTAACGGCGCTCTCGAATGTGGTTCCGGATTCCATCCACTTGTGATGGACCATTTCACTGATCTATGTGCTTCGGAGCTTTATCAACATCCGGTTTGGTGAGCCGCGTTTATGTTAAAAAGCTAGGGTCTGAATCACGGTCAGACAAGCTGACTTCAATAAGTCATAGAAGTCCTTAATTTTTCATACATTTTCTGATTTTGACTTTTTTGTTACAGGAAAATAGTTATGCCTCGTTTTCGCTCGCGTGTGAGTCGGGACAACAGTTGGTATTCTAATGTATGAGCCATATTACTGCAAAGTTTCATTTAAATCCTTCCTGCAGTAATTACGTGCAAGCCATTCTCACAAACATTCGAATTTAGCACCTGATTTAATTAAAGTTTTAGAAATATGTCTGGACTGTATGAATGATTTGTGTGTAGTGGGTTCAATAACCACACAGAACAGCACTTTGTGATCCACCATTGCTTCTTCTTGTCTTATAGTCATTTAGTTCCGTTGTTTGAATATTTGCAGAGACTTATTCCTACCATGGTGGTGACTTTTTGAAACTAATAGCCTTTTTATTGCTAAATACAAATGTTGTTTTTCACATTTAAGCAACCACGTTCGCCCAAACGCATAGCATCAAAATAATCAAAGAATATTAATTAATGCCATAGATAAAAATGTTTTCAAAGTCCTTTGTTTATTCCACCTATGCATTTTGCCTTTAACCTGAAATTGCATGGAGCTATTATCAGCATAATGATGTTATAAAATGATTTCATCATGCAAATAGTGCCGCTTTTGTTTAATTATTCTTTTTAATTAATAGATAAAATTTTATATACACAGGGTTGCTATTGTTAATATTAAATTAGTTATTCTTGAAATTGATTACGTTGCTGTTTTTATTGTAGGTAGTAATATAATATTTATGTCAATGGTTGGTAGATAGGTTTAAACAGAAAAGAGGACAATCTTAGTCTGCGTCAGATAAATCGACCCTCAGCTTAATTTTTGCTTTGTGGGAAGATTGAGTCCATTATTGGGACAGTTTATAAATAGGATACTTTATCAGCTCATCTGGTATAAATTTGATGCCCGAAGTAAAGCGTGGTTAAGCTAAGTAACGGTTTCTCTTGGCGTAAGTTTTAAAAAATCATACAAATATGAGGTCACTAACATATTTGAGCGGCGATAGCCTAGTGGAAAGGCCGTCGGACTGCTACGCAGAAGAACTCGAGTTCGAATCCACGGCGCGCACCAATGACCGGCTTTACATGCTCTCTCAAAAAGTTTTCAGACTGATCACCCATCTATAAACCTGACAAATAAAACGTGCTTAACCTCCCCAATCGATAAATTAGTCTGGCACTCTCTAGACGGCTAAATTTATTCAAAAATAAAAACTCGCAGTATAAGCACGGATATTTTCCCTGAAACGTTAGACATAGGGACATTAAAAATTCAATAGCATCCGCATTAATACTCATATTTCGCTATAGAACACTTAAAATATTTTATAACAGGTATCCGACTCATTTTTTGTGTTCACAGATAAAAAGGCAGCATTTTTGGCATGAGAATCGTGTCGGCACAGTATATTGTTAGGCGCCAAGATGGTTTAAAAAGTCCGTAATAAACATCGATTTGTGTACCCATCTGATAGTATAAGTAGAGACATAAGCTTTGACCGTGTGCCGTTGGCAATAAATCGGAAAACTTAAGCAACGTTCACATCGGTCACTATTGGGATGGGTGACCGCTTAAGTGACATACACAGCATTCGGTGACAGTATTTGCCTCTCTTCGCCTCTTACCAGATTTCAAAGAAATATCTTATCTAGTAAAAAAACCAATCAACTAAACGTATTATTCAATCCAATCTAAAATCGTTATTGCTCCTTCCTCATCCCTACTAATATTATAAATTTGAAAGTGTGTATGTATGTATGTATGTATGTATGTATGTTCCGTTTTCACGCTAAAACGGCTGAACCGATTTTGTTGATATTTAATATAGAGATATATTGGACCATGGAGACGGACATAGGCTACCATAAGTTGCAAAAATTAAACTGGGAGGGATTGTAGGGAGGGTAGAAGTTTGTACGGCACTAATTTACCTCTTGGAAGTAAGAACGCATGCGCAAATAATTGAGTGTTGCGCATGTGCTAACATATCTGTCAGTACTGTCACGTCATACATAATGTCATATTTTGCACGTTGAAAAACCAGCCAGATAATTCAGTTCAGCCAAAGAGGTTTGATTACTAATAATACATTCGAAATAATAAAATACTTTTGCCCCGACCTATTACATAAAATTGTTCGCATATATAAACTAATAATTATATAATAAGCTTAAACGGCGCAAACGATTGTCCCTACTAATATTAAAAATGTGAAAATGTTTATAGAGATATATTGTGATGTTATTATGTACCTTTCAGTAGATAATGGTAGATAATGTCATGGATACTGACTGAGTTACTTTGTACCCCATAGAGTTTCTGAAGTCTTTAGAATAAGCATGTGTCTTCACACATCTTGAGACTGAAAGTAGGTTTGTGTTACCCCGAATTTAACGCGCGCGAAGCGGCGGGCAAAAGCTAGTAAAATATATTTCATATTCTTCCCACTTAATAACCTGAAAGAGCATAAAAGACGATCCCTGTTCTTGACAGGGGTAAGCAACCGTAATAATTTTAGCGGAACTCAAACTTCTATGACTGAGTTCTCAAAGGTTATATATATCTACATGTTAACTTGCTGGAATTTCGGACCAGTAGGCCGTAGTGGAATTTTGGACTATCCAAAGTAATAACTGGGGACAAAGTTTTAGAGAGCTCGAAATCGGATATTGCTGTGTGAGACACTTATACTATCTAAACTTAATTATGCCGATACAGTGTTTGGTCCGTGTATATTGAAAAGAACGGAGAAATTGATCCAGAGGGTTCAGAATGCATGTGCTCGATTCTGCTACAACATCCCACCTCGTGCACATGTCACTCCTTTCCTTAACAGTGGCAATCTTATGAAGATGACTGCCCGCAGGCACCTTCATCTGGCAACTTTACTCTTTGGCATAGTTCTACACAAAAAACCTGAATATTTGTATAAAAAATTTACGTGGTCTCGCAATGTTCATCAGTATAGTACACGAGCGGCTTCTTACATTATGGTCACAGCGATTCATAGAACTCATGCGTTCGAAGGAAGTTTTCGTTACTCATCCTCGAATTGTTGGAATAATCTTCCACCCCCTATGCGTAATCTGAAAACATTGCATACATTTAGAAATAAGTTTAAGTTATTTTTGATCAACAAACAAAAATCATTGCTGTAATTTTACATACCTTTATGACGGCTAATTCGGGCATATTTGCTTACGTGTATAGTAACCTTATTTTACTTAATAATTATAATGCAGAGATATTAGAAATTAATATAATTGCTGTGTCATTTTGGTGTATAGTATGTATTATTTTTTGTTATTAGCGCGTACGCAACGCAATTATGGACATTTGGACAGCATAGACGCTTTCTTGAGTTTCTTGACAGTCATGACAGATGGACATGGAACTCCTTGCGATCACGTGACACCCACAAGTTGCGTTCGGAAACACGAACGGTTTTTGCAATTAAATAAAATTGAGACATACAGGGTTTTTAACATAATATCATATTATTTCTATAAATATTTATATTAAGTATGTGTGTATATATACACCACAATTTTTTAATTAGTATAAAATCTTTAAGGACAGATTATCGAAGATATTATTATCATATATGTGACGTAAGAATTTCATAATATCAATAAAGAGCAAAGTTATTATCATTTGTTTATTGTAGAAAATCTCACTAAAATCATAGTCATATTTTACAATCCATTCACTAATTCATTGATAATATTCCATCCTGCTCATTCGCATTCTCTCTGTCGCACTTATGATGTAGGTATCCATAGAAAATAAAATGAAGGAAAATAATAAATGTGGGTAGTTATTTTTTAATTTTGTTAATTCTACCCTCTCCTTCATACTTCATTCAGGCTTAGGACCGGTAAAATTTATCGTTTAACAAGTAATTTAATACGGAGGTATGTAATTAGAAAGCAAACAAATATCAAAATAAAAGATGGTGTTCAGGACTAAAAGAAAAGAGTAATTTTGGCGTATTTATGAAGTTAGAATCATCTGCTATTTACAAATTATTTTATCATAATCATGTCAGTCTAGAGACGTCCACTGTTGGACATAGGCCTTCCTCAAGGTGTGTGGAGAACACAGAGCGATTTTGAGCCGCCCGCATCAAATTATTATTTACTTAAGTACGTATTATTTACTAAACTTACAAGTATTTCCATTGTTCTTCGAAATGTCCACCACCGTTGTCAAAAGCATCCAATATGCACTGTTTTAATTGTTTGACAATGACCCGGTCACTTTTGTACACTCACAATACGATGTCCATGGGTACACATGCATTCGCGATTTTTCCACTCAAAAAGTACGCACGAAGCATAGCTACATACTCCCGTGATATGAACTGATATGATAGGCCATCGCGTCGGGCAAACAGACAAACAATTAACTTTTGCAACGAAATTAGATACGCTCACTTCAGCTAACAATTTAGTACTGTTTATCGCATCGTCGGGGCGTGGCGCAGGCGCAGAAGGGCGGGGGTGGGGGGGAGGAATTTATCAATGGTTAATTTTACTATGATAGTACACGGGTCGGTCATAGTATTAGTATTGCATTTACCAATTATCACGTATTTTTGTGGACAGTTTTGAGACAGTTTTGGGACTTAGTGTTTTTATTTTTCAACTACATAAATATGATCAGTTAAAGATACTTAGTGCCCTGTTAAATTTTTTGTACTAATTAAAAAATAGTGGTGTATATGTATATACACCATATATTTTATTGTTCTTTATCATATATTAAATATGTATATGTGTGTATTATTTATGTGTATTTATTTATTTACTCGGCCTGCGAGAATATTTTGCAAAATACTTTCAAGAGTAAAACAGTCACACTAAAGGGTTCTATGGGATCTTTTAACCAGTGGGCCACTATAGGTATATACAAAAGTAGAGCCAAGTTGTTTGAACTATATGGTATGAAACAACATAGATTTGACACACCTTTTCGAGATTATGTAAAAAAGTACTCAAAAATTTTTAAACAAGTTTGTATTATGGCAAAATCTAAATTTATTAGTAGTAAAATTAAGAATTCAACAAATATAATTAAAGAAACTTGGAGAATTATAAATAATGAAACAGGAAGAGCACGACCACGGGAAAACCAATTTGAACTAAAAGAAAACAATTTATTAGTCACCAATAAAACTCAAGTAGCGCATATGTTCAATAGTTTCTTTGCGAGCATACCTTTAACAACTACTAGCTGTTTACAATCATCATCTTTAGACGCTGGAAATTTTTTGCTTAGCAGTGTACCTGAATGCAAGAGCGTGTTTAGATTCGAGCATGTTACCCCGCGAGATATATTGATCGCATATAATTCAATTAATATTAAAAATACCGGCGACTTTTGGGGCATTTCAATTAAAATTTTAGGTACTATAGTTGAGACTGTTGCGCCTTACCTATCTATAATTTTTAATCAATGCTTTGACCTAGGCGTATTTCCGGATTTGATGAAATTAAGTAAAATTATACCCTTATTCAAATCTGGCAGTAAGAATGAAATTAATAATTTTAGGCCCATATCTATCTTGCCGGCATTTAGTAAAATATTTGAAAAGATTCTTTTAAAGCAGCTACTAAACCACTTCAATTTAAATAGTCTGCTTCACAAAGATCAATATGGGTTTACTAAAGGTAGATCCACTACTGATGCGGGTGTTGCTCTCATAAAACACGTTTATAGTGCTTGGGAGTCATCAAAGAATGCTATTGGAGTGTTCTGTGACCTATCTAAAGCATTTGACTGCGTTCAGCACGACACACTACTGCGGAAGCTCCGCCACTATGGTGTAGAGAAAACCGCACTTAGTGTTGTCGATTCGTACCTGCGGCAGAGATTTCAGTGCGTCGATGTAAATGGGACTACATCCTCTAAATTACCTATACAGCTAGGCGTTCCACAAGGCTCAATTTTAGGTCCTTTTCTATTTCTTGTATATATTAATGACTTACCTTTTTATTTAAAAAACATCTGTGATGTTGTACTTTTTGCAGATGATACGTCACTTATTTTTAAAGTAGATAGAAATAGAAATCAATTTGATGATGTAAATAATGCACTATTACAAGTTACACAATGGTTTACAGCAAACAACTTAGTACTTAATTCTAGGAAAACTAAATGCGTTAAATTTGCTTTACCTAACGTAAGACAACTGGGACCTAATATTATGCTAGATAGGGAGGAACTTGACACAGTAGACTCTACAGTGTTCCTAGGTATTACATTAGATAATAAGTTACAATGGGGTGCACATATAGCATGTCTTGCAGGAAAGCTCAGCTCTGCTGCGTATGCCGTCAGAAAAGTTAGGCAACTTACTGACATCGACACGGCTCGTTTAGTATATTTTAGCTATTTTCACAGTGTTATGTCCTACGGCATTTTGTTATGGGGCAAAGCTGCGGATATTCAGAATATCTTCGTTCTACAGAAACGAGCGGTACGAGCAATATACATGTTAGGTGCAAAAGATACTCTTAGGGAACGCTTTAAGTCTATAGGAATTCTTACAGTAGCCTCGCAATTTTTATTTGCTAATATTTTGTACATTAGGCAAAATATAGGTTTATTTACCACAAAAAGCGATATACATAATATAAATACACGAAACAGGCATAGGTTATATGCCCCTTATCATCGTTTACATAAAGTTAATAATTCTTTTGTAGGGCTAGGTATCCGTATTTACAATAAAATACCAATTGGTATTTTAGAATTACCATTTAGTACATTTAAAACTAAAATAAAAGACTGCCTTATTAAGAAAGGTTATTATACTATAAATGATTATTTCAGTGATAAGGATAGCTGGTCACTTCGCTAGACAACTCATGATCTTTATACCAAATTAGAATTATATAGATACTTTGCATTTTTCAGTTAATCTTTATATAATATTTCTAGTTCTTTTAAATTACTGTTCATGTATTATTAGGTCATTAAACTTAGGTACTACATTTACATTTGCATTGTTGTTCCACTAATTTTATTAAAGTTTTACTGCACTGTAAGATGAAGATAACTCGTGATCATGGGCTGTAAACTAATGTTTTTGTAATTTTGTATATTCATATACAGTCATTTCTTTAACATACATTTCCACCATAGTTCTGAACATGGTCGCGAGTTGCCTACATTACAAGACGTAAGTGGATGCTCCTGTTACACAATATTCACATTGGAAGGCTAACTAAGGCACTTAATTTAGTAACTGCATTAATTTCTTAAGTATTATGTCTGTCACTAATTACTATTTTCAAGTAATTTAGTACAATGTGAAACAGTTGCAGCTCCTTACAAAAACAAAATATGTAACATAACACTGGCGATTAAAAAGAGTGGCCACGAGTTTTATTGCCCGTTCTTTCTCGTGGTTCTACCTATTGCTTTGCGAATGGGCAGTAAATGTAAATGTAGAAGCATTAAGTAATGTACATTAAAATTTGACGTTCATAAGCGTCACCTTGTGACCTAGATGAATAAACGATTTTGAGTTTGAAAGAATACCAGCGTTGCAGTTTATACTGCAACAATAGCTGACGCAGCGCCTCCACGTAACGCCACCATTAATAATGTACCTACTTATATCTTTAGTGTACCTGTAGTTAAAGTTTATTTGTTTGTTAAGTTGTTTTTTTAAGTGTTTCTTAAGTTTGTGTGGAGGTGCAAATAAAACATTTTCATTTTCAATTAAAATAGATTGTGAGGAAATGTTGAGTGAGCCATTATAAGTTGGGCTCTGGCATTCTGCCAGTGTTTGTAAAGTACGTTAGTTTTATGAATATTGATGCGGTATTGGTGCAAGGCAGCGCCGTGATTGAATTTAATCAATACTTGGTTGAAAACATGATGACCTTTTTAGTTATAAGTTTGGGAGAATATGCTTTGAAGTTTGTTTAGGGGGTACAAATGGTTTGATCGTTATACGCACAGAGGGATAGCTGTACTGTCTGTGAGGCATCGAAGGATCTACTGTTTAGGAGACCCAATTATCCTCAATGATGCTTGATAAATATTTTTTTAAATGGTCTGTTCAATATGTATAACTGTCCCACTGCATTGAGTATGTGATCTATACTTTACAAACATTGCATGGCCAGGTAAGCTCATAGGCCATCACCCTGACTAAATGTGGCTCAGCAGGCTTCACATATCTTTTGAGAATTTTATGTAAAGATTCGTTGTGAGTGAACGAGGAACGGCGTAACAACAGGTAACGCAGCTAAAACGAGCGAAGTACATCTAGAAATTTTTATTTTGAGAAGAATATTTTAAGTATGTCCAAGGTATTTCCATGCGAATACTGTTCACATGTACTTATATTAATCACAACGTAAGAATTTCAGAGCCTTTCATCGAATACACAACTTTATTTTGGCCTCCATCCCATAAAACTAAACACTCCCTTTCAAGACTTTGGTGAAAGCACATCTCTTACGTACAACACATACAGTCCTATTCAAGTAATAGTTTGTACAAAAACATTTGGCAAGTCTTTACAACTTATCACACAAATGAGACTCTATTTGGTAGCACGCCAATATTGCATAGAAAGCATTTAGTTCGCAGTTTTGTCTGAGTAAATAAATACCAGTTTGAGAAGACCCTACCGTATGTAAAAAAGGAGAGTAAATGTATATCAACTTATATATATTGGTAGTTACTATTTGGATAAATAACCAGTTTTACTAGAACTCTCTGAGTGTACATTTTTGTTTAGCTAGCAAGGTCAAGTTGGAATGCTAAATTTAGACGTTCTTTTGCAAAAACCAGTGTCCTTAGACCTATCTGTACGTAAACTATTTTATTGACGTACGGGTCATACTAATTTGTCTATTCTGAGAATAGATTATTGAACTTAGGCGGGATTACGAATTAGATTTTTGTAAGTTTACGTATCTTAGGGGTCTTCCACATCATGCTCAAGTATACATACATACATATCGTCACGCCTTTTATCCCCGAAGGGGTAGGCAGAGGTGTATTTCTACACCAACTTTTCGCCAGATATACTTTAGTCGCACGTAATAGTGGCGAGCCTATTGCCGTACCGGGCACATTTCCAGACTCCGTGCTGCTACTGAGAATTTCGTGACAGAAAAACCCAATAACACTGCCCGACCCAGGAATCGAACCCGGGACCTCCCGATCCCACGCGCACATTTATGCCGCGAGACCAACGAGGCAGTCGTATAGGGTTTGATGTCGAGTTTTCCGTCTCTACGCAAAGATGGTATTTACATCGTGTTATCCCTTAGTCGCCTCTTACGACACCCACGGGAAGATAGGGGGTGGTGACACTTGTATTCTATGCCGTCAACCACACGGCAAGTATCCACTAAGTGCTCAAGTATCCACTAAGTTATTCAAATATTAATATGACAGTGAACGTATATAACTTAAAGTTACTTTTGGTAGGACGCCAGGCATTAAATTGAGAGTTTTCCGATGTTATAAATGTCAGTAGTATTTGGTGAATCTCATCTCTATATTTGATGCCAAGTCAGATTTCGGTTAGGTCAACGACTTATGGTAAAAAGCTCGTAAAAGAAATTATGATTAAGGAAGGAGTTAATAATCAAGGTTAGAATAAGTGGCTTGTTGCTACAAAAATGTATATTAGTTCAAAACTAAGCATTATACTCCAATAGCATAATTTATCATTTTTTGTATATATTTGACTGCACGGTTGGCTTAGTGGTTTAAGCGGCCGCCTCGCCGCTTGACACTGCGCCGAATGTTGTGGGTTCGATCCCCACATGAGGCAACACTTTGTGTAATTCACAAATTGTTGCTTCGAGTCTGGGTGTTAATTGTGTCCGTTTGTTGTATGTTTGTAAAGTCCCCCGTGACACAGGATTTAGTCGTAATGCGGGAGTTGCCTTTAAGAAAAAGTATGATACTCAGTGCCGACTTCTTTCGTCAAATAAGATTATAGTAATTTATAAGTATGTTTATAAGCTATGTGGTTGCCATAGTACAGGCTATGTCTTTAACTTCATCATCAAGCCTTTATATCTACTGTCCCACTGCAGGACACGATTTACTTACTATGAAAAAGGCAAGGCCATAGTCCACAACGCTGGTTAAGTGCAAGTTAGCGGATCTCACGTCTCTTCCGAGAACATCCTGGAGAACTCTCAGTCTTTAACTTGGCCCATGATATTATGTTATTATCAGATGTGCTGCTAAAAATATCCATATTCATACGCACATATGAAACCAAGTACCAACTTAGGTACGCGACTTAGCTAAAGACACAAATACCAACTAAGAACCACATGACCCCACCGTTCTCCTGTCCATACGGTTCCTCACAATAACGACTGCGCCAGCGTGGAAACTAGATCGTAAATTACAAATACTACAGCTAGCATATTTGCCGCTATTATGCGACAAACAACTATGTCTTAATACCTGCTTGTGGATGATGAAATATGGTCTGAATACTTAAACGTTTGTTGGTAAAGAGTTTGAACGAAGAGAAGCGGGAATATTTAACTTTATTTGGAGTAATGTTTTGAGTAGATAACCTATAAAAACAGCTCTTGCACTAAGAAAATTGTTTATGTGGCAAGGATTTTACATGCATTCAAAAACAGACAGTATCACCCTATTTTTGGATCACACAAAGTGATATCCTGTGCTTATTTCAAATTATGTGCATACCTAATGGCGTAATAAAGCAGTGGCGAAGCAACCACTTATTGTGAAATGAAACCAGCTATTTTATATTTCTCTATTGAAGTAGTTTTAAGAACCGAAACGTTATTCTTGGACTGAGTGCTCAAGAATAACTTCTCGGGTCATATTTCTTTCGAATATGTTCATTATCAGCTATTATATATTTTTTTATAAAGTAAGATAGTAAAAGGGTTGTCTTATTATAATTCAGTTTATGCATTTCAGATGTCGACTATGCAACTTGCAATATATAATTTATTCAAAAGCAGCTAACCCGATCCAAAGAACCAGTGTACATAATTTCAAGTTTTTGAAATCACAGGTTTGTGCCGTTCGTTTTTAAAGAAATAATTATCTCTTTGTTTAATATTTCTGTTCAAATAACTTTATATTCATTTAAGACGACGTATGAAAAGCAGAGGAAGAAAAAGAAAATAAAATACATCGCAAAAATACGTTGTAATTTAATTTCAATCCTCCACATCTCTCGAAAACAGAACTGACACAGACATAATATAAAAAACCTTCCACTCGGTACCCGGAAGCATCACAGACGCGAAAGCCAGCCTGGTTATACAAAGAAACACATCATGCAGTTTTTCATAAGGAAAAATAAGAAAACCTGAAACACAAAACACAACTTTCTATGTAAGCACCGTGTACGCGCGTGAAAAATACACGGGGAACTTTAAAGAGACTTCACACTGGCCGTTTGTGACCGTGTTTTGAATAAGACTGTTTTGCTGCCTTTGAGCACTGAGTTTACTGCGAATAAGCTGAGAACACGCGATATAATGATTTTGTAGGCTGTGTAAATAAGGCATGGAATAGCCTAAGGCTTTTTAATGCTATTATAGCATTAAAAAAACTGGGCTTTCCTCTTGTAAGCAATGTCTAACTCATCGCCACGCAGAGCGGTCCCTTAGCCAAATACAAGCTTTGAGAAAGTAGAGAAATGTCATGCTTATAATGGATAGGTGGGACAAAGAACAGTGCGACAACGAAGAACGTGCGTGTTATAAGGCTAACGCTCTGTCAATTACTGATCGTGATTAGGCCAACACGCGGTCAAGTCAAGATTACAGATTTTCACAAAAATTTACTATGAAAGCTAGTCATTTCCAGGTCAGACTGACCCCAGACGCTCATCTGATAAGCAGTATGGTCAGCCAAATTAACGGTAGGCAGTCAAGATTGTGTGTCAACAGTGTGTACCCGAAAAAACCTTAAGACATGTAGTCAAATACTTTATTTGTGCCATTATAACTACTAGGTTAGCAACCCATATAACCCAAGAGGGAGAGCTATTTTGCCTTATTAGTACAAGCAACCAACAAATACTCACAAAGCACCACGTTCCTACGGCAAGTCCAAAAATTTCATATACCCGCTGATATTTTCGCAAATTGCCAGTATGCTAGCTCTTTTACAGCAACGTAACCTTCGATATATGACGGTATGTGTCACGAACACACGTTTTCCCGGAAAGTAACGTGGTAAAATATTGCAAAATTAGATTTTTCATCTTAATTGTTTGATTGTGGTGGAGTTCGGGGTTTTAGTGTAGACGAGGGAATGGCGTGAACCTTAATGTTCTAAAGAGACGTTTATATAATTAGTTGGTTGCTTATTGTAGATAAACTGGCGATTTCTAAACATTATATACCAAATACTTAACGAGGTAAACGCTATTTGGCCATACTCGTATTAAAATTTGGGGGTGTATATACTTATGTCATCATCATTATCATCATCATCATCAACCTGCAAGAGTCCACTGCTGGATATAGGCCTCTCCAATGGCATATCAATCACTAAAGAAATAAAAAATATATTGTGTAAACAATTGCCGACGACCTTTTCTCAGACCTACGAAATATAAGTCAACATTTTCATAAGTCGGCCCAGCTGCTTCAGACGAGTTTGATACATACACGAGATAATATATTTATATAACGGGTCTTAGTTCGTTCTCGTAGTTCTCTATAATACTACCCCGACGTTTCAACAGATTTATACAAGCCCGTTGCCACGCGTTGTCTGTAACTTAAAACATATTATTATAACCTATTGGAAGGAAAGTGGAACCCACCACTTACCCTCGGATCGACCACCCCAACTATTGCAATAGAAAAAGGCTGCCAATACCGAACACCTCTAAATGGGTAAGGAATATATAGGAATGGTATGGGTTCCATAATACCTGACTTGCAGCAGCCCGCTGTATGCGCCAACTATTCTTCGAGATGTGTTTCGCCTTTCGCCTCTGCACGAGGCATCTTCAGAAGCGATGGTCAACGACTGAGCCTATATGAGGCTATTTATCCCTTATCCTTTTAAAGGAGTTCGGTATTGTCTACCTATTTCTATTGCAATAGTTGGGGTGGTAAATCCGAGGGTGCGTGGTGGATTCTTCTTGCTTCCATTAGGTTACAATGTAGTTCCGCCAAGTAACGCCTGATTCAATTAACTACATATTATTAAAATTATTAGAACATATATTTTTGTTTCATTTGTGTTGTTTTCGCCTGTTACTGTCATCAATTATGTGCTTGAGCTATGTGCGAAGTTCTAAATGAATTTTGCATGAACTCTTTTGTGTCCATTTATCTTGAATATTAATTGCCATGCACCACTTCAATGTCATAATTATAACTTTACTCATGATAAATTTTACTTTAAAATGCATCCAAAGTAAAACTAGATAAACTTTGCAATAAAACTTAAACAAGAATTTGTATAAAATCTCATAAAATATGATTGACAGTCAGAATGCTTTATTGCTAAGCTGTTTGGTTTTCTTTGGTAAATTGTTATTGGATGGATCAGTAATACAAGTCTTCAGAAGAGTACAGAATCTAGTAATAAACCTACTTGGCTATCTTGATGTTTATGTTTGCTATGGGGGTTTTAAAAATGTGAGCCCTCACATTTTTACATTCATTTTATTTTAACGATTGACGTTGATGTAATTAGTTATCGATAGGAAGGTAGATGGCGCTACCATATCCCCCCCGGCCCTAAAGGGTTGCCTTTAAAAAAAATAGAATTGAACTTAGCTATGTTGGGTGTACTACCGCATAACCCATCAATAGGCTAAGACAGCGATATGATAATAAAATTAATCTAAATTACCTTTAGCGAAAATTACAAACGCAATAACAGCGAAAACTACAAACTAAATACTTAAACTAAGAGGTAGATCCAACTTCAGTCTAGATCTCACTGAGTTGGAAGCGGACAGAGACGTACAACAGGGCGCACGTAGCTCCCCTTCGCGGTTTTCACGGTAACAACGCGGGTTGTACCGTCCTTGGAAGTATGTAGTTTCTCTACGATGGCTAACGGCCATGAAAGCGGCGGAGCATTATCATGTATTATGACGACCAACATACCCTCCTGTATAGGGGATGTAGGACTATTCCACTTGGATCTAGCCTGAAGCTGGTGTAGATATTCCACACGCCAGCGCCGCCAGAACGACTGCACGAGTTTATCCAGCAGAGTATGTCTCTGGAGCAAGCTTGAAGAGTCTGCTTCAGGAGCCGGAAATGACGATAATGGCACTGTGTTCAGAAAATGTGCAGGGCTTAACGCGGATGGTTCTGCAGGGTCACTACTCAATGCCGTGAGCGGACGCGAGTTGATCAGTACCTCGACTTGTGCAAGGACAGTTAAAAGCTCTTCGTAACAGAGGATCTGTTGACCTATAACTTTGAAGAGATGCGTTTTAATTACTTTGACCATGCTTTCCCAACATCCACCGAAATGTGGTGATGCTGGCGGAATAAACTTCCAGTCAATATGATTTATGGAAAGTTCTTCCTGAAGACGAGTACTATATTCTTCCCTGAGGAACTTATAGAGGTCGCGTAAATAAGAGCTTGCGCCCACGAAACAAGTGTCGTTATCCGTATACAAACACTGTATAGGGCCGCGCCGTGAGAGAAATCGTTTAAGGGCTGCAAGGAATGACACCGTGTTTAAATCTGTCGCAACTTCAATATGCGTAGCGCGCGTCGTTAAGCATGTAAAAATACATAGCCAAGCTTTACGGCTTTTTACACCTCGACCACGCACTGGCGTATACTGCAGCGGCCCTGCGTAATCACAACCGGTATGTGTAAACGTTTATCAACTTGATTGACGCGTTGGCTAGGAAGATCTGCCATGGGAGGGAAAGTCGGACGCGGACGAAATTTGAAACAGACGTTACATTTATGTATTCTGTGACGAATTATTCGTCGAGCGGCTAAAATCCAATACTTATGCCTAAGTCGACGTCCCCCGCGAATAATCCGGTAATGACCTATTACGGGGTTTGTCATGTTATGCCTTTTTCGGCATGTAGAAGTCAAAATACACCATGTAATTTTTTTCAGAATTTTTCTATCTTTATTTACGAAGATATGAAAAACTACGCGTATATTCCATAAAAATTCATTAAAATGTATTTTAAACGAATAATATGGTTTTAGATCTTTACGAAAAAAAATATCAATATGATTTGACAGTAAACATTGTAACGATATACACATACATACATATACATATCGTCACGCCTTTTATCCCCGAAGGGGTAGGCAGAGGTGTATTTCTACACCCACTTTTCGCCAGATATACTTTAGTCCCACGTAATAAGGGGCGGGCTTATTGCCGTACCGGGCACATTTCCAGACTCCATGCTGCTACTGAGAATTTCGTGATAGAAAATCCCAATAACACTGCCCGACCCAGGAATCGAACCCAGGACCTCCCGATCCCACGCGCACATTTATGCCGCGAGACCAACGAGGCAGTCACGATATTATTCGTGTAAATAGTTTTCTACCTTATTTAAGTAATTGCGCCTGTAAAAAAAGTTGCAGATTAAAATTCAATACAGAAGACAGGTTACCCCCTACATACAAATTTTTATAAATTAGCCAATCGAGAATTTCAATATTATTTTCAAGATCTTAATTTTAACATAATTTTCCCCTCAAGTAAAGTAGGTATTTTTTAAACACTCTTTCTATTACTGAGCAAATGATTTACGCGGCCTTAGAAAAATAAAAGAGATGAAAGTTTGATCGATAAACGAGGCAGGCATCAGAATAGATCACATCAAATGAAGCTAGATACAGAAGACAGTATCAGAAATCATATTGATTTATTTCCCAAAGTAGAATCGCATTACACGAGAAAATAGTCTAAACTAGAATATTTGTCTAAATCTCTTAATATTTCAAAAATGTACTGACTTTACAAGTCATGGTTTGCAAATCAGAACTATCCAGATATTGTTGAGATGGCTTCAAAACGACAGAATGAAAGAGTGTTTAATACTAACTACAACTATTCCTTTGCTAAGCCTAAAAGGGGGCAGTGTACTTTATGTTCACAATATCAGCAAGCTGATTACGTTGAAAAGGCGTCTTTAGAAGAAAATTACAGAAAGTGAAAATTACTGAGTGTGAAAGAAAGAGTTCGTGAAACTAAAAAAGAAGGAAAAGAAACACTAAATAAAGATGACACCGTTGTGGCCATTTTTTATTTAGAAAACTTTTTGAATGTACCACAGTCTGAAGTGTGAATTTTCTACTACAAATGTAAATACCCGATTTCTAATTTTACAGTTTTTGACGCTCTAAACAAACTAGGGTTCTGTTAGATTTGGCAAGCCCAAATCGGAAAAAAGGGTGCATCGAAATAAGGAGTTGCTTGTTTCAATTTGTCAAGACCGTACACAAAAAAGATATACGCAAAATTATATTTTACTCTAGTGGTTGTTATGGCCGGAATAAAAACAGATACATTTTTGCATTGTATCTTTACATTGCAATGACTCTTCAAATTGACATTACCCATCGGTTTTTTGTTGGTGGGCATAGCCAAAATGCAGGCGACTCCATGCACGCATGTATTGAAAGAGCTTTGAAAAACAAAGTTTTGTACACACCGGACCAAGTATATATATCATCATGAACGCTAAAGTCTCCGGAGACAAATATATCCTAAAAGAAATGCAACAGTCTGAAATCCTCAACATAAAAGAACTTGTTGAATCCAAAATATGGCTTCAAGATAAGACAGGAGAAAAAGTACGATGGTCCGATGTGATAGAGGTTAGTGTGTCATACAGTAAACCTAACTGTTTTCTTTTCAAATATGATTTTGATCAGGATTATATTGAATTAGATTACGATGCAGGCAGAAGTAGACAGCTTCGGCAGAAACAGGTGTCCAAAACAATTGAAAGTATTGAATTAAAGCCAGCATACGACAAGCCCCTCCCTATTAAAAAAGCTTTGTATAGTGATCTCCTAATCCTGCGTAACTCCCAAGTAAGTCCCAACCATTATCAACTATTTTAAAGGAACTTAAGCTTTTGTGATACTGAATCAGGTCTTGATGAGGACTCTGATTAAGATTTTTAACTGTAATAGGACCTTATTATAATTTTCATGATTGTGTATTCATGTAAATGTCTTCAGTGCAGTGTCTATTTTTTATGATAATAATAACTATCGTGTTTTGTCAAACTAACCAAAGTTGTTTCATTTACCAGAATGTCCTTTATTTCATAAAACATATTATAATAATCATCAAATAGCTATACTTAAGTAAACTATTCGAATAAACAGTAATAGTCAAAACAGTAAAATGTACGTTACTGTTAAACAATCGAATAACCTGATAAATGCTTTTTACAAATGTTCAGTATATAAACCAAATTACATGAATAATAGCGCAACACGATTTTACCGTTACCGTTGAAAATATAAATTTACACGAACAATATTCTAAGTGACCTTACTGATCAAAGCTTGACCTACACTAATATAGTAAAATGCATCCAGTTAAATTATAAGGAAGCCCTTGGGACTACTTAAATTTTGTTGAAATAACCAGATAGCTGAAAAATAGCTTCCATATGCAAAATAAAAAGTCTCTGATACTTGTTGTTTAATGGAGTTATTAAGGAAAAATTGTTTTTTATTTTTCCTGAACATTTACACTTTTACGATTACCGGATTATTTGCGGGGGCCATCGAAGTAAGGACATAAGCAACTCTGGACCAGCATGGAGGTGCTTCTTGTGATAAAAATCAACAAGAAGGTCGAAAACATGATCATGACGCGGCAGAATGCAAGGATGTTTGAAGTTATAAGGTTCATCCGAATTTGACAGACGACCCCCAACGCGTATGACGCCGTGTTCATCGAGAAATGGCTTGAGTCTTAGGATAGCGGGAGAACAAGGTAGATTGTTTTTCAAATTTTGAATGTCGTTACTAAAATGAACAGCCTGTACAGCTCGTAGTAACTTACATTCTGCAAATTTGATGTCAGTACTTGATACAAAAGTCCCATTAGGTAGGTGCCTAAGAAACCTACAGACATAAACGATGGCGCGGAGTAACTTAGACCACGATGACATGCGTAGTGCGAGTGCATAGATCGGAGACTGCGCAACCTCAGCAATCACGGGATAAGAAACAGACTTCCGTTCGGGTACATCTTCGTCTTCTGCACTGTGGTCAAAGGGTTGCATGGGCCACTCTGACGGAACATGGGAAATCCAAGAAGGTCCACGATGCCACAATGGATGATGCAGAAGATTAAGTGGAGTGACACCACGAGACAAGCAATCAGCGGGGTTCTCAGTACCCGCGACGTGATTGAAACAAGTAGCGGGAACAAGTTCAATCAATTTACTAACGCGTCTGGCGACAAAAGTATGCCAGCGGTGAGGAGATGAATAAATCCAAGCGAGCACTACTTTGGAGTCAGAAAATGCGTATATTTTATTAATAGGGTAGTGGGGCAAAACTGTGTCTTGAACCTTGCGGAGCAACTGAGACAGCAGAAGGGCCGCGCACAACTTCAGTCTCGCAACCGAAATGGTTTTAACAGGCGAGACCTTAGACTTGGCACAAACTAACTGCACCGAGTAGTTAGAACCAAAGCGGCTTTGCAGATATACGACTCCGCCGTAAGCACGCTCGCTGGCGTCAGCGAAACCTATTAAGTTGATGGTACATCCATCTACCAACCCAAGATGACGCGAAATAGTAATTTGATTGAGCGCGGTAAGCTCAATACAAAACTGGCCCCAAGCGGTGACAATATGGTCAGGGGGTGTTTCATCCCACTCACACTTTGATATCCAAAGCTCTTTGATCAAGAGCTTGGCGTACAAAATTGTGGGAGCCACAAAACCCATTATGTCCCATAGTCGAGCCACTGTGGACAGCATAGTGCGTTTGGTGCACTTATCATCTGGCGGTGAGACGTCAAACCGAAAACTATCGCAGGATTTGTCCCAGCGGAAACCGAGGATCTTATGCGTTACAGACTTCTCAAACTCAATGTCTGGAGAAGCTTTATGAGAATCTGGTATGCGTGCGAGAACCTCCTTAGAGTTGCTTGTCCATTTGAAAAGATCAAACTGGCCTTGCTTGAAAAGCTGAATAAGCTCTTCACAAAGCGAAATTGCTAGCGGAGCGGATATGACACTACAGGCAATGTCATCCATATACAAAGCGGAAGTAGCAACAGCTACTGCGTCGGAAAAGTGATCGCCTTCATCAGCGATCAACTGGCGAACAACTCGTAACGCGTGATATGGGCTAGACTTGAGTCCAAAACAAACACGATCGAACTGATACACAGATAAAGGTTCCTTATTGTTAAAACGATAAAAGATCCGTTGAAATCTACAGTTAGACTCGCAAACGCCGATATTGAGGAACATTTGGCGGCAATCAGCTGACAGAGCGATTTGGAAAAGACGAAACTTTATTATGATGTTCAATAAATCACCCTGTAGATTAGGGCCGGCATGCAAAATGTCATTAATCGACTGACCCGATGTAGTCTTACAACTAGATTCTAAAACCACACGAAGTTTAGTAGATTAGTAGGTTTTATCTTCGCGAACTACGCCGTGATGCGGGATATAATATGAGGGAAGAGAGTTGCCCTCGTTGTTTATAACTACACTCAAAAAACCTTTATCTATGTAGTCACGAATGACGTCATTATAGGCGCTGCGTAACTTAAGTGATGCATCGAGTTTACGTTCCAAACAATGGAAACGTCTAAGCGCAGCAGCGTACGAGTCGCCTAACGAATAAGGGTCACCATAGAATGGCAACGCCACAACGTATCTGCCACTGTCGTCACGAACAGTGGTAGCGCGGAAATGCTCTTCACACTCGAGATCCTTACGGCTCATCGAGGGCGGTGCGGTAACCTCTTCAAGCTCCCAAAATCGCTTGAGAAGAGAATCAATATTATTTTCTTGAAGAACAGAACAACAGCAAGACGTAATATATTGAGAAGTATGTAACGTAGGTACGGTACCCATAATCACATACCCAAATACCGTCTCAATAGCGGGCGGTAAGTTATATTGCTCACTACGTACCACTTTAGTTAGTAGCAAATGCGGAAATATTGCAGCTCCGACCAAAAGAACAATGTCTGCCGGATTCGCAAACTCCGAGTCTGCCAGCGGCAATGACTCGAGGTGAGTGAGTGATGGTACGTCTACATTAGCGTTCGGCAATGCGTCCGTGATACGCTCCACGATAAGCGAAGAAATGTTAAAATTAATATCCCTATCAAAACGCGAATGTATTTTAACATCTACGGAACCCTTGTAATGTTTTTCTGAACCGCCGATCCCTTTGACTACTGAGTTAGTATTTTTAAAGTTATTCCACAATCCGAGGCGTTTGAAACAATCAAAAGTTATCAAATTGCTCTGAGATGCGCTATCGAGTAGACAACGTACCACGTGCGGCGATCCATTAATATCATAAACGATAACTTGCGCTGTTGCTAACAATACCGTCTTGGACGCCATACACTGCGGCTTGGCCCCGCGTGGATCATTATAGATGCGCGAGGGCCGTCCGCGCGTGCACGTCGCCCGCGCGATGGATGTCGTACACAACGATATTTCATTCTGAGTCGTGGGAGGCGCAGTTATCGTGGCCTGCACTTGCGACGTAAGTGTATCAAGGTTAGCGGCTTGGCTTGACAACGTACTGCCTTTAACGAAGTGCAACAATGAGTGGTGTCGCTGATTACATGAACGACATCTCGTCTTACTAGAACAATCACTCGTTTTATGCTTTATACTTAAGCAATTAATGCATGCTTTGTTTTCTTTTACGCACTTGAAACGAGCAGTCGGATTTAAACCATTAAAGGCGGGACACTTATAGAAATGGTCGTGCACTATATTACTGCACAGACACTTCTGTGAATTATTATTATTAGATTCCGAGCATGTAACGTAAGATTGCGGATTAGGGACCGAGTTATTATTACTATTTCGCGCTTTATTCGACCTTTGTTTGCTGTTGTTAGTATTAGACGGGCTAGATGAACTAGACTGCGTTTTATGAAATATTCGACACTGATCTTTGATGAACGACATAGCACTATCTAGTGTAGGTATTTTATTATTGCGTTCTGTCATTTCGAAAGCACGAATTGTTTCATTGTCAAACTTTTTTAAAGCGAGTTGAAGCAACATGAAGTCGGAAAGATCTTCTAATTTTAAGTACCTAAGAGAATTGACCGCGGTAAGAAAGTTATTTATAAACAGCTGGAAATTCGCGACAGACGCGGCACCGGACAGTTTAAGATTTAAAGCTTGATCAAAGTAGGTAGACGCTAGGACGCGAGTGTCTTGATAACTATCAAGTAGTGACTAAAATATGACCTGATAATTATCAGCACTGGGTGTGACACCTGCAAATACGGACTGAGCCTTCGGTGACAGTTTACCTATTAAATAGTACAACCTGTCAGCATCTGTCAGAGAACCCGCATAGAATAACGGCCAATTTCGTAAATCTCCGTCAAACGACATAATCTCGATTGGCGGTAATCTTGGCGTGCAAGCCGCTGAAACGGGCTGTGCCGAATATTTACCCTCTAATTGTGATTGTATTCGCTTAATGATACAATAAAGATCTTCGAATGAGGTGTACGCCTGATAATTCAGTTTTTCATCAGGATTAGTAGAAAGCAATCTTGCGTCATAATCGTCTAACAACTTATGAAAATCTGTTCGAATACTATCTACTGTCATACAATAACTGAGAAATGACTCCCTATTACTATCAGAAGCGGCGGCGGTCTTTGAGCGCTCGTAAATGTTTTGAATATGCTCAAATAAAATATTGCGTTTTGCTTCTAAGATTGTCTGCTCTCTGTCTTCCGACACGCGTGGCTTCTTTTGTTGTGACATGCTTACGTAGGTATAAGCTAATGAGACCGAATCAAAATAAGAATACCTAAAGTACCTATTATTTTACCTAAGTAGGCAACACTTTAAGGCGGTGGAATTAAAAGGTGCTTGAAATATGAGATTTACAAGACAACTATGATAGTTCCAGAAATAATAATTGGGTAAGTAGGTAGCTACATAAAAGTATATTACCTACTGATGCGTGTGGAAATAACCATGCGACGGTTATGTAAATGGACTAGGAGTATAGCTAGGTGCTATAACTGCCTAGGTATAGAGATATAACGAGGTGTTACGTATAAAACGTAAATGAATCCGGCTCGAAGGACCAAAAAATGTTTCGGCGAACCGAATGTTCCTAGGCGATTTGGGAAAAGTGGACTGTAAGGATTTGGGTTCTTATCGACTAGGAAACGTAAGGGAGGAAAAGTGTGTGGGATAGGAGGAATTATAGGATGCGGAAGGATGAGGGCACACCTACCTTACACATCAGTCTTCTTCTTCTCAAATGGCAGCCTCCCGGTGTCTTCGAGAATCCTGAAGCTGCGGTGAATCACTCCACTACACTCGCGCGTGGTTTAGTTCTCGTTATATCCCGGGAGCGGTAAAAAAAAAAATATGGCGGTGCGGTTTTGCGGGACGCGTATGCTATACACACCCGTCAGCCGAGTTGTTCTTTCTAGCCTGTTCTGTCGCGTCGATGAACGCGGCGACCAATCCGCGAAAGGCGTGCCCCTTCTAGGGAATGGGATAGACAGGGACGGAAACAAAAGGCATCGCTCGCATTGGACAAGCAAGCGAGGAACGATTGACGTTGATGTAATTAGTTATCGATAGGAAGGTAGATGGCGCTACCACTAGTGGTGAATAGGTGAGTCAGACTCGGCTGCCACTTATTCAAGAAATAATACAGTTTATTAATTTACTATTATGACCTTTTGTTAATGCTTAGTAAGACAGTGATAATTTGATAGAAAAATAAATTAAGCCTGTATCGCGGCTCATTTTACAAACAGTGAACCGACTCACGCAGACTAAAATAATATATATTTTTTGAGGATGCCCGCACTAGTAATAAATTCTGTATCCCGGAGGACTTTACAAACATGCAACTAACAGACACAATGAACACCCAGACTTGAAACAACAATTTATAGATCACACCAAGTGCAGTCACGTATGGAAATCGAACCCACAACACTCGACGCAGTGGCATGCGACGAGGCAACCCTTTGAACCGCTACGCCAACCGTGCAGACAACAGTGCAGTTAAACATGTTGGTGATTTATATGCTAGCTGCAACCATTTGGCTTCATATACATTTCAACATTAAGAAGTGTATTAAGGCTATGATTATTCTGTATTTGGAAAATATTATTGCATTGACGTTACTTTTAATACCTCTCTACTTCTGGAGAAAGATTGGAGGTTTATTGATATTTTGGACACAAATTTAGCAATTTACAAATCCGATCGTCAAATCTCTCCCTGACTAACTTCCAAAAATATACATATACAACAATTTCTAGATTCTTGTTGACAATTAAATGTTGACTTGATATATCAAGAAGGCCACAAGTATTCCATAATGCCAACAACTTCCAAATAATAATTTCACCTTATTTCTTTATAATAACCACGAACTTCGAAAGGCAACATACACCTACTTAAAAACAACATAGGCAAAGTAATTTTCGATGCAAATAAAGCATTAGCTTAAGCATTTACACAAACTTCTTCTCACTTATAGAACAACACATTGAGAACAAAAAGCACGGAAAGTGAAAACGCCATTACAGTAACTTGCGAGACTAATTTCGCATGTGTGTATCGTAAAATTTTGTCTCCAAACTTTGGAGCTGATGAAGATTCCTGCAAATTTCAGTCCAGTGACATACGAACTTTTTTAATGAATACTCCCATTTTGTTAATGTTGTCGTTAAGGGGATACTTACGTTAAGCAGTGAAAGTTACTTCAACTGAGGGTTTTTGGTGGACCAAAGTTTTCCAGGTGGTTTTATGAGTAGGTATTTTACTTGTAAGTCCAACAAGATGGTGGCAAATTGTTTGGCAATGGTAATAGTTTCTTCGTTAGCGGTTACTTTCGCGTAAGTTATGTATTGTGATTTTACGTACGTAGCCATCAGGGGCTCAAAGTATTATATTACACTCCGGACACTGATAACAATATGAAGATCACCCCAAGTGTAATTGCATGCGGCGACCAATCGGCTTACATTTCCTTTCGCAGTCAATGGCAAACATGTAAAGCACATCCCAAGAAAATTCTGTTCAAAACAGTCATTAAAATAATCTTTTACTGTAATATTCGGTTACTTCGTTTCTGAACCGAAAAGTCATGGTTTCTGAAGAATTGCATTTTATTCCGAAATACCGCTATACTTGAGCAAGATCTCACGTGACCAAGAGGCTAGTATCTTGGCCTTCATTCTATTTAATCTGTTTTTATTTTTTTAAAGAGCCAGGAGCAATACAGAGCGGCAACGCCAGTCTTCTAGATACGTTACTTAAGAAACTTTTAATAATAATGAATTACTTCTAAACAGTACGAATAGTTCATGTTATAACTGGAACAAGTAACTCTGAAAGTAAGAAATGAATACAAATTGAGCACCTTAAAAATACTGCAACCGACTTGACCTACCTGGATTATAAAATGACTTCTTGCCACAGCAGAGAAATAAAACACAATTTTATTCTAGATTACTCTTTCGCCTTGGGGTTAATGAAGTTACCAAGAATTCGAAATGAAACCGAGATGTGGTGGAAGGTCTGATGAACCGAGATTCATTGTTATTAATAAGTTTTAATTATTGTTTCAAAGTTATATATTATTTAGTTATATTATATGATTTTTTATTGGTTTAGGAAAAAAAAAACCTCACGTTGGAAAAAATATCTGCTATTCATATTCAAAATCAAAATTTACCTACCACGTAAAATAAAAAAGTTATAAAAGTCTATAACTCTAGAAACTACAAAGTAACACACGACTCGATCGAGCGCGTCGGCGCACTGTACCTAAAACAGCTGTTGAACTCACGCGGCGAGGTCAACAGCTGTTTTATACAGCGCGCTAGTGCGTGTAAGTACAGTACAGTAGGCAACTTCCTACACATAAAACACGTATCAGTCAGCACAGCACTCAGAAGTACGGATGGATAGAGATATCTAATTTACGTACTTACAAAACACAAATTAATTACGATGACAACTACAATTTTAAGCACATAATAACGATTAAAGTAATAAACACATGTAACTAAATAGCTGTACCTACCTATTCCTTCGTAAGTCAACAGAAATAAGCTGTGGGATCACGCAATCTTAATAAACTAGTAGGAGAAAGAACGATGAACTTGTTATTAGTTACGTATTAGTCGTAGGTACATAATCATTTTCAATAACTAGTAAAAGCCGAATTTAGGTACTTATTTACTTATTTCTGGCGTGTTTTAAACATGTTATCACAATAATTAGTAAATAAAATCATTTACCTTTACAGTCTTCTGCTTACATCACAATCAATTTACACATTCCGCACTCGGAATACCTACAGCACATGTTTCTCGCGTTCTCGCAACTCCGTTTCTTCTTTGTACACAAATCTTATAACCTCGATCCACTAATAAAACACTATGGAGTCAGGTCAGGTTGCGGCCTATCAATCCACTAGCGAACACATCAGTAAGGATCCACAATTGTAGTTTTATTACGTAACACGGACACAGAGTGACGGGAGCGTGATATACGACTGTCCCGTTGACCTAATTTCTTAAGACTGAAGGTCAACTTGCGCCCGCGCCGCACGGCCGTACCCCGCCGCGCCCCCGCCGCCCCCTGCTGGCGCCCTGCGGAGGGTGGAGCGCGTTCAATGACTAATGCCAGTGTGTGTGTGACACGATCGCACATACTTCGCCAATGTGCGGCAAACTGATACTTTGCGTTCTCGTACTATTAAATTAATGAATTTCTCAAGATTTTTTTAGCTTATATTTCAAATATTATTAGCTGGTTAGGTTCTATTAACGATAAGTAATAAGATGGCTTTAGCTCCAAAACCAATTAAAAATCAGCGTGTATATTTAAACAGCGTTTTGTGGTTTTCATTAGAGATACGTATCATCGACATTGTGGTGTAGACAAAATCTTGTAAGAGCCTTTTGAAAGCGTAGAATATTTGAGCGACAATTCGGTTTAAGTAATACCGAGTTTATATCGTTTTAGGGCGGTATAAACTCAGTGTATTATTATTATGTACCATCTCATACTGGTTTTATCTCGGTTACTCGGCTCGGAGCCAGCTTTCATGTTTAAACACTTTGACAGTATAATAGCTTTCTTACATTGTGACATCCGCAACTCGAAGCAATAGATGTGTTCTATGGTTTCTGATGGTTTTATATGTAAGGGCGATACCTAAAAGCATAGGTCTTTATGACATCCGGGACTAACGACTTAACGTGCACTTCGAGGTTCGGGCTAGGACTACTGATGAGTCCACTTGTTTCATCACTTTGCTACGTGTCCTTCAAATTATATTATATTATACAAAGTATATTTTTAAAGTGTATGGAAAGGTACGGTATTTTAAATCTCCTATATTATCATGCATGTCAAATATAATTATTTGAAATGCAAGCAACATGATTATAGACTGCCAGAAAAAGAACCATGAATATGAACAATTAAAATAAATATACAACGATCCTTAAACGTCATGATCGTGATTCAAATTCCTTTACTGTATTACTTGTACTACCAAGTCTGAACGCAGACACTGTCCGCTCATAAAGACGAAGTCTCGTCCATCATCATCAGCCCTGTAGGTATATAAACTAACCCACTACTGGGCAAGAGCTTCTTCTCACTATGAAGGGTAAAGCCATAGTCCATCACGCTGGCCAAGTGCGGGTTGGCAGATTTCAAATGTCTTTCGAGAACATTATAGAGAACTCTCAGACATGCAATTTTCCTCACGATGTCTTCCTTCGCCGTTAAGCAACCGGTTAAAAAGTCTCGTCTATGATACGTTAAACGTCGAACTAAATACCACATGCCAAAAAAAGCAACCGAATTACTCACCATATTATCCGTCCGTTGACTCATAATAAATATGACAGTAAAACATAGTGAAACAAGATTATGCTTAACATGTTGAGTCGTGACGTCAGCAGGTTCGCCGGGGGAAATCAAAATAACACGACCACCTCCATCAGTTTGGTTTTAATTAATCCTACATTTTGTGTACCGGTGATATGTTTTACTTGCATATTTAAAGGTTATTTTGGATTTGAGGAGCATCAAAATTGATCGTTTATTGGAGGTAAAGTCAAGTTTTATTAACAGTCAAACGGAAAATATTTAACTGAACGGAAAATATATTTCAACGCAAAAATATATAAAAAAAATATATACTTATGTCAGTCGAACGCAGGAGGATCCATTAAAGCAAAAAATATGTTTCACCATGCTACTTACTTTATCAAAGACGATGTTAAAATTTCATAAATTTTACTTGGTATTCCATTTGTCGAATTGCATATATTTTTATCGTGGAAGCAGGCAATGGTAACAGCTTTTCAATAATCTCAACGACGGCTGAACCAAAACTAGTCGACGGCTTCATACTGCCAATCAAAGGTTCTTTGATAGGATCTTAATAATAATAATAATCTTTATTGTACACCAAATGAATTTAACACAGAAATTACAATAGATAAATATATGTTGCACAAACGGCGGCCTTATCGCTAAAAAGCAATCTCTTACAGGCACCCCTTATGGAAAAAGAGAAGTAAGGACAATTTACGAATGGTTTTTACTTTTACAAGTATTTATACATAGCATTATAAGAGTTATAATAGGATTAGGATATTAGGATATTATTTAGGATCTTTATGAGGATCTATCTTTGATACAAAATCCTTAAACAGGTTTTCACCGCAGGACTGGTTTTATATAATTCCATTATTTAAGACCCTAAAAGAACATTATTATAACTTGTAGAGAGTGCGACCTACTGAACCGATTTAAAGGTAATATTGTTACGTCAGGGCAATTTTACTAGCAAATTTGTTTGACCACTGCTGCCGAAATACAGCTGAATAGCACGCTATCTTCCGACGACATGCCGAAATATTGGCACCTCAACAGACAGATCTCTAAGTCTCTGACTCGCGATCTCCGCCAATACAACACAAAATGTGTTCGTGAGGCGATCGAGCAGAATAAGGGATCCAAAGTGTTCCAGAGGGATCTGTCTGTTGGGCAGAGTCAGCACACAAAGCTGAAGACGGAGGATGGCAGAATCGTATCGTCCAAGCCTGAGCTCTTGGAGGAGATCGAAAGGTTCTATGGACAGCTATACACGACAACGCAACAACCCGCAAGCACTCCAGCGTCAGACCCTAGAGCTGGATTGACCCGACACTATACCGAAGATATCCCGGACGTCAGCATGCACGAGATTAGAGTGGCTCTCAAACAGCTTAAAAACAACAAGGCGCTGGGTGATGACGGAATTACGAATGAGCTTCTGAAGGCCGGCGGTGCACCCGCTAGAGAAGCCCTCCGGAAGCTATTTAATTCCGTCATTCTCGAGGGTAAAACGCCACAGGCGTGGCACAGAGGTGTGGTGGTGCTTTTCTTTAAGAAAGGGGATAAAACCACATCACACTTCTGAGCCACGTCTACAAGCTGTTTTCGAGGGTCATCACGAATCGTCTCGAGAGCAAGCTAGACGACTTCCAGCCTCCCGAACAAGCCGGTTTCCGTAAAGGCTATAGTACCATAGACCACATACATACGCTGCGGCAGGTTATACAGAAGTCCGAGGAGTATAACCAGCCCCTATGCTTGGCGTTTGTGGACTATGAGAAAGCCTTCGATTCGATCGAAACCGGGGCAGTGCTACAGTCTCTCCAACGGTGCCGGATTGACTACCGATATATCGAAGTGCTGAAGTGTTTGTATGAAAACGCCACTATGTCAGTCCGCCTCCAGGACCAGAGTTCGAAACCTATTAAACTCCAGCGAGGGGTGAGACAGGGGGATGTCATATCCCCGAAACTGTTTACCACTGCGCTGGAGGATGTTTTCAAGCTTCTGGACTGGAATGGACTCGGCATCAACAGCAACGGCGAGTATATCACTCACCTTCGATTCGCAGACGATATCGTAGTCATGGCTGAGACCATGGAAGACCTAGGCACAATGCTCGATGACCTCTGTAGAGTCTCCCAACAAGTAGGTCTTAAGATGAACATGGACAAGACGAAAATCATGTCGAACGTCCATGTTGTACCTGTTCCTATTCAGGTTGGGAACTCTACGCTCGAAGTTGTCGACAAGTATATCTACCTGGGACAAGTAGTCCAATTAGGTAGGTCCAACTTCGAGAAGGAGGTCAATCGTCGAATCCAACTCGGATGGGCAGCGTTCGGGAAGCTACGACATATCTTCTCGTCCGATATCCCGCAGTGTCTCAAGACGAAAGTCTTTGACCAGTGTGTGTTGCCAGTAATGACTTACGGATCAGAGACGTGGTCGCTCACTATGGGCCTTATCAGAAGGCTCAAGGTCACTCAGAGGGCGATGGAGAGAGCTATGCTTGGAGTTTCCCTGCGAGATCGAATCAGAAATGAGGAGATCCGCAGTAGAACCAAAGTCGCCGACATAGCTCTCCGGATAGCCAAGCTGAAGTGGCAGTGGGCAGGGCACATAGCTCGAAGAACCGATGGCCGTTGGGGCAGAAAGGTTCTGGAGTGGCGGCCACGTACCGGACGACGCAGCAGAGGTAGGCCCCCCGCAAGGTGGACCGACGATCTTGTCAAGATCGCGGGAGGAGGTTGGATGCGGGCGGCTCAAGTCTCTGTGTGGAGAACCTTGGGGGAGGCCTATTTCCAGCAGTGGACGTCGTTTGGCTGATATGATGAATATGATGATGAGCACGCTGTATAATATGGGCTTTAATAGTTTAAAGCAGAGCTGAAAAATTTTGCTTTGTTGGTGAATTGCAGGGGCGTAAATGAGTGTTTGCATAATTGCTTATAATGAGTAGGAGATCAAGGTATGATTCTAAGTTAGACCTGGATTAGACTTAAAGTTATACTGGAATGAACAAGGCCCTTCTGAAAGAGATCTGCGAACTGAAGGACTTATCCTGGATCTTGTTAATATGCTGCGAATATGTGCAGTGAAAATGTTTCTAGACTTCTTAAAAACCGGTGTGCTGAACTATGTTTATTATCTTAATTTTCCGAAAGTACGGATTAAATCATATTTCAAAATCTCATATTATGTTGAAGACAAAACTGCATGGGATGAAGCTCGGCAGAAACGCAAACTAATAAAAAAAACATATCAGTTAAGTTTTTGCCTGTTGTTCCGAGCAGGAGGAGCCACGACCTGGAGTGATGGCTGGCAATAAAAAATACGCTTCGAATATACTCGCAAAAGTTAACACGAAATAAATAATTATTCTAAGACTGTTTTCATGGCAACGAGTTTTATAAATATTACAGAAATCAGGTCGATTCTGGCTGATGAAAAGATGTTAAGTGTATTTGGTACCGCATAGCCGCCATGCTTAGCCTTATTTGTGTGCCAACTATATTAACCTTAAAACTTAGACCTGGTCTTGTTTGGCTAGTAAAACTTTAACGTAAAGTATTACATAAATAAATACAAAGACACCAAAACCATAACACATATGAGGAAAAATAAAAAGATGTTAAATCAAATCAGCCTTAATATAACAGGATACGGAAGCCTCTGTTCCAGTAGTATCATCTCTAATGGCTCCCCCGTGCGCTTTGAGAAACGCTGTCTCACTGCTTATAGTCAGGGAGTTTGCGGATTAAAGCAATACATAATGTAGTTTTTGTCACGACTATTTTATAATATGTTTACAACTTGTGATTTAATAGCTGGGTGTTCCTGAAATTAAAAATTTCATCAATACTAAGGCAATAATTAAAACGATTTTTATCTAGAAGAAAGAAAAAAAGAAGGGGCCTCACGCGGGAAAAGTCTAGTAAATGATAATATAGAATGATAAAAATCAAAAATATTAGTAAATACTTATGGTTAGTTTCACCGGTGCGTGATAAGTTCCGATCGAAATTTTTTTCAGATAAATCAAACAAAACAGATCCAATTTTGAACATATCTGGAAGATTACGGGCTACCCTGAGGTGTCGAAACTAGGCCTTCGTTTTTTCAGTCACGATGGATTAACATCATCGTCATCTTTGGCTTAAAAAGAGATGACAAAACTCCAAAGTGCAATCGAAACTTTTGTAAAAACAGATAATTAAATGCAAAAAAAATACTACTTTAAGCCGGCGGAAACATCGACGAACGCTGTAGGAAATTTAATATTCTAGTCAACTTAGAACTTGACGTATTCTTAGACAGAAGACACTATTAAACACAAAGCTCCTTAGTTAATTTTTTTTCTCTTTATTTGTTTTGGGACTTATATAGGTATAATTTTATATGTCAGTCCCATCATAACAAGAACAGTTTACAGCTTTTAAAATTACTAATTACTTACTTATATCTTATATACATACGTTAATTCACAAAACATCTTAGCTTCTTCAGAAATGGGGTTACTTAATATGCTTTGCACTACACCAACATTTACACAGTTTATATTTAAGATATTTATGATACTTGTTCTTTTACTACTGTTTTTGACACATTCCATCAAAACGTGTTGAACATCATCTACTTTATTACACACTTCACAAAATGGTGAAATAGCTCGTCTCATTAGATAGTCAAATTTCGTAGATGGAATGTATCCTAAACGTAATCTGTTCAGCATTACTACATATTTACGGTTCATTTTAACATTAAAAAACCAGTGTATTTGAAGAGGCTGACACTGTATTGTTTTATACCATATTCCTTTTGTTGCAGACTGTTCATCAAAATACTCTTTCCACTTATTTTAACAAATATATTTAAATTTAAATAAAATTTCCGAAAAGTATGGTACTAAATTTAAACTTTCTCCTTCTCTTATAGCAATTTTGCGCCTTAGTTAAATTAAAACCTAACACAAATTCAGGCCGTCAGCTCCTTACCTATCACGTATAATACTATAATGTCTTCGATCTCTCATTCCGAATACGATTTCTATGTTTGTTTAAAGTCGGCTGATCCCGCGGGTTTCGGTCGTATGATCCGTAATATTTCTTCCGGCTTCGAGTGATTCCGCTTCGTCTTTCTTTGTAAATAGTATTGTGTGTTTGAAGATGAAACGATGCCGTAGTTTCCATTGAATGCGTGTATTTATTTATGTACTGTTTTGACGTTTACTGTCATTTTGGTTATTGTTATAGGTCGTGGCATGGTATTAAATCAAATATATTATACATATACGGCCATTTTCAATATTCGAACTAAATCTGTAGATTTTAGATTCGTGTTTGACATGTTTTGTATGAAGCTTATGTCAAAAACTGTCAAAAACGAATCTAAAATCTACAGATCTATCTATATTTCGAATATTGATTTCCGTAGTTAATCAAATATATTACTTAGGTACACACACAATTGCAAAGCAATTAATTAAAAAAAACCTCTTCCTCGTAGACTAATAATTTGTATTTATAGTATTATATAATGGCTTAATATTTAGCTATGCAGGTTAACATGTCATTTTTTATTGAGAATAGCGTATTTATTTATTTTATTGAGTACCTTTACCTATTTATGTCCTTAAAAATTATGTACCTTACCTCAAATTAATTTTCTGTGCGTTATTTAATACTTAATATATAAAGCTAAAGAGATATTTTTTTTGTTTGTTTGCTTAAACGGGCTAATCTCAAGTACTACTGGTCGATTTGAAAAATCCTTTCAGTGTTAGATAGGCCATTTATCGAGGAAGGCTAGGCTATAATATAGCCTAGCCTTCCTCAATAAATGGCCATTAATATAAATTTGATGACAGGTTTTGTAAAGGTTATATTATAACCTTTACAAACACATTCATCATCCTCCTCTTAGCGTTATCCCAGTTTCAATCTGGGGTCCGCTTTCTAGTCTAACCGGATTTGACTGAATATTGGCTTTTCCACGGAGCGACTGCCTGTCTGACCTCCGCGACCCGAAGGGATAGCGATATTCCATGGTTTAGACTAGTGTCAGTTTATTTAGAAGGTACTGACGCCCTGTAACGATTGTCAAAGATCTTCATGACAACCGGGACCGACGGCTTAACGTGCTCTCCGAGGCACGGGACAAGCGATAATTAACCATTCAATACGCACATATCTCCGAAAAGTCATTGGTGCGCGCCGTGGATTCGAACCCGATACCCTCTGCATGGCAGTCTGTTGGTATATCCACTCGGCTATCGCCGCCTTTACAAACACATTGCACTATTAAAATTCATATATGCATCTAAAACCGTAAAAATTTCAAAACGTTTTTAATAAAAAATAAACTTCCTCTATTTAGTGAAATCGAATAAATTTTCGGTGCATATCGTGAGCGAATTTCAACTTTATTTGTGAAAAATAAGGTCTATATTTGATTAGGGTTGTTGAATATTTTTGTGGCAAGCATTTTGGATTCTGCAATATCAGAAATGGAACAAGCAAAAAGTATTACTCTGCGGATAGTAATAAAGTCTATTATGAACTTAGCGTTTTATTGGAAGTCATCAGTTGTCATTCTAGTCGTTAGTGGAATGTCTGACTGTCTGTGGTAGTCTACTTTTATACCCACTAGATTGAACGCTTGGTTTTTGAAACTGACGAAAAATATATGTCGGAGATTGGAAAACGGAACGTCAAATCTTAATAGATTTGGGCGTATTCGGATACGATGGTTGGCAACACTGAGGTTTGCAGTTGACAGCTGTCAATGTCATTAAATGTTTTATAAGCCAGAGAGGTTGGACTAGTAATAGAGACCGCATTAAAATAGCAACCTTACCCAATATATGCACTTCACTCTGACTTATGATTTTTTTCTCATATAAGAGAAAGATAAATACACAAATGTAATTTCGAATCTTCGAACATTCTTCGAAATTGTCGTAAATATTAACTAGACTAGTGATGTGCTTACTCAAAATGAATTTCGATAAAATATCGATCATATTTGCAATAAATCCATAGATTTGGTTTACTCAGAATGAATATCAATTGAATGTTGATAAATCCTCAGATAAAGTAAAATATGTGAATAAATACAGCTTATATTTAAACACTAGTAAATAAGTTACGATAAAAAATATATTTTTAAATGACCTTTTTAAGGTGAATAAAGCAATTGATGTACCTATATAATACATACATACATACATACATAGACTCACGCCTGTTTCCCCGAAGGGGTAGGCAGAGGCATATTAAACGCCCAATTTTCGCCAGTGTTTTGATCCCACGTAATAGGTGGCGAGCCTATTGCCGCTTATTGGGACATTTTGTTTGCCAGAGCCTCGTCCGTTGCTCGGCAGGTGCACCACTTGCAGGTGAGGTTGGCTTGGGACCCTAAGTTCTTGGTGGGAACCCTATGCACCCTACATACTAAATAATATCACTAATAATCACTACCTATATGCAATGATAGGGTCAATGACGAGATCATGACCACGTAATAGTTTTCGAATACAAAACCACGTTACGTATTTCAGACTTTTGGAAGTTATATGCTTACTAGAGGATGCCAGCAGCTACGCCTGCATTTTTTTTAATTTACCCGTTTTGGCCGATCCCGTGGGAATTTCGAGAAATCCCTTCTTAGTGCACCCCTACGGTCCCCAAGGAACATACATGCCAAATTTCAGCTTCCTGCACCCAATAGTTTCGGCTGTAGCGTGTCTGTCAGTCAGTCAGTAACGCAAGGATTTTATATATTAAGATTATTTAGCAAATTATCACGATCGTCAAGTGTTTGTCTAAAATCTTCCAAACTAAATTAGACCTTCTGAAATTGAAGGGAGGCACGATCCTAGTATGCTCGGTTACATAATTATATTAAATCACCAATCGAGAGCAGGCTGCAGTAATAAGTGAGTTAACTAATACGTAGATTAGAAATAAAATTTAACTTCAGGGTCAATTTAAAATAAAATATTTCACACATAATGAATCACATTTATTTAAGGTAAAATAGAAAAAGTCTCTGACAATGTCATTGGCTTACTTAGAAAAATAACTCAAATCTTTACAAAATCATATTATATATACAGGTCAAATTAATTACACCCTTATAGATACGCCTAGGTCTAAAATAACTGAGAGATAATATAATTTAAAAGAATTAAACCAGGAGTCCGCATGGTGAGTAAGAAAGAAAATAAAATTGTGTGCGTACTTCTAACTGACACCGAACTCAAAAAGTGTTGTTTTTAAAAATATTAGTTTTTCTGCGGCCTAGTGCAAGCATCTTTAGATGTTGTAAAGGCTCTTGGCGATTAGTCCATTTACTGACACAACTATCGGCACAATGATCGCCGAGTTCACATCCCTCATATCGACAATCTCATGAGCTGGGACCAAATATTTGATCTCCTTCTCTTTTTCTGCTTTTACGACATTGCTGTCATGCGATGAGGTAATAACGTCTATCAATGCTAATTGCTCTGCTCGGTCGATCACTACAATATCAAGCTTATTGGCTACAATAAACCTGTCTGTAATGATAGACCTTTCCCAGGACAACAACGTACGACCATTTTTTCGAGAACTGAGAACAAATATTTTAAGGGTTCACAGCAGTCTACTTGTCATTTGCATGACGACAGGTTTATCATGGCTACGATTATATAATCGTGATAATTACTCACACGATTAGAATCATGCAAATTTATCGTTTTTTGGCAATCTGTCGCCACTGCAAAAAAAGTAGTCAATGACTACTCAGTACTTAGTACAGTTAATAGTATCGTCCTACATGTGAAGTCTTGCAATTAATTAAACAAGCTTTAAACTTACTTGTTAGCAGCAGATGGTTTTATTTGAACTTTTATAAACACGAAAGTTTGTGATGATCGATGAAAACACTTTTCTTGAGATATATAATTATATTCAAGTATACTTATTTTTCAAAGAAATATTGCAGTATAGCTTCTACATCACAATAGTGCAAAGGCTACCTTTTTTTTGCAATAACTGTCACCTACATCGGCGAATACGTGGGCCGAAGCTAGTCTGTAAAATAAAAGTATCGATTAAGTTATAACGTCACTATGTTTATGCGTCACATTTTTATACGAATAAATCAAAATGTCTATGAACGAAGTATCAAAGTTTCAAATGAAGTTCTATTGTGTATAGTGATACAGATCGTGCTGGCTCCCTCAATTAAGGTTGAGCCGTACGATTGCTGTTGAATGCGGGCCATCAGTGGGCCGAGTCAGTCAAAAGCGTCAGATAATTTCCTGCATTGTACTTGCATACTAAACCCTTTTTTGTCTGGACTTTAAAAGATGAAGAAAAGACTAAAGAAATTGATGTGACAAAAAAAAACAATGACTCTGAGTTTGTTTCGGCCTTTCTTCTCAAGAAGTCATTTAGCTAGGAAAAGCCGGCTTCATCTAGAATAGGGTTTTGACATGTATAAGTGTTGTAAACAACCAAAATGCAGAAATAAATATGTCTTTATTAAATTTTGACGGGTAATGGGGCCCACACCGGAGCCCAGTCCCAGACCTTTGAGTGATGGGATTCCTCCGTCTATTTACATAATATATATAGTCTAAGTTATAAGCGAACGTGGAGCTGTCAACGGACACTTTGGCGACAAACACAGCGGAGGAAACAAGTGTGGCCTACCTCCTTCCGACTGCGCCGCGTTTCCAAAAGTAATCCATGTTCATCCGGCACGTGTGCATATTTAGTTTGTGAAGTGAACTAATTAGTTTGAGTAAAACCTATTGAGTGTATACCGAGTCTTATTTTCCTGAAATGTACGATGGAGAAAGACCTGAGAGACGAAGAACGCCCACATTCTCCTACGTTACCTACGTTATATATTTATATGCCTTTGTATGTTTTTAAATGTAGACTGTAGACCCAAGTTTTGTTTAAAAGAGATTAATTTCAAATTTTGCCCGACAGGTTTAAGCTTTATTTTTTTGATTGCCAACGATAAATGATAATGTGGATGGAAATGTCCGTGGTCCAGAGAATAGCATATGCGTCTGCTAATCGGAGGCCCCGGGTTCGATTCCCGGGTCGGGCAAAAGTGGTACTGGGTTTTTCCAAATTCTCAGTAGCAGCACGGAGTCTGGTGATGTGCCTGGTAGCGGCCATAGGCTCACTCAGTATTGCGTGGAACCTAAAAATTCATGGCGAAATGTGGTTGTAAGATTGCACCTCTGCCTAGCCCTTCGGAGAAAAGGCGTGAGTCCATAAAAAAATAGATAGCTGAGAAGTGGTAGTAGACCCGGCTCATAGACATGGCTGTGTACGAAAACACAACCAAGCCGCTGCCTATCGCGATGATAACTCCATCTTTAGGATACGCAGCAAAGAAACAGTAATGGAGTTGAATGAAGAATAAGAAAAAGGGGATAGAATCGGTCTCGTTTTCCATACATACGCAGTTCGTGTGTCTGCGGTCGCTAAAGCCAGGTAAGTTAAAGTTACTCGTGTGGTCTTAGCGCGCCAAATCGGCTACTATATCAATATAGCAGTGAAGACGTCTTTGATCACTTTAAAAAGTAACCGCTCTGAAAGCAGGTGCTATAAGTAAATAACTTAAGAAAACATCGACTAGGAAGTGTTTTGAATTGATTGTCACGACAGTCTTACTGCTGTACCTTATTCCTCTATTTCTCCATAGAAAACCCAAAGGCGATATTAAAGCTTAACAATCAAAGTCATAGTGTATTAACAACAAAAGTGCGCCTAGCTTTCTAATTAAATCAGTGCAGATACGTTAGAAAACGGTAAAAAGTAAAATAAAATTACAGTAGAATGAAACCCATTGGAGAAGGAAGAGAATATAGCGATCATTAAAGGAAAAATAAATTACGGGCGATCTGAGGTCGGGAAGTGGATGGGGTTGCGATTTTAAGGGTAAAAAAGGGTTTATCTCGATTGCCATCAAAACTACAAGTCCTACGGGAAAAACGTCAATGGCAAAGTTGTAGGTAATAAAAAGATCTACAACTTTTGTTTTTACACTTTATTCACGCAACGTCATAGTTTATGTGAAAAATTCAAATAACCAAGTTTTTGGTTTTTTATTTTTAATTTTTAGAATAGTTTTTTCTTTTACACGAAATTTGGTGAAAACTTGCCTTTTTATATTCCAAACACACTGTTAATGTTTTTTATTTCAAGTATTTATTTTTACGCCTTATTTTCACCTAATATCGAAATAAAGCACTATAATTTTCTATCGTTTCAAAAATATCTACCCTGGTCTAAATCAGTTAAGAGCGGTTTCAGATTAGCTTATTTTTCTGCGCGTATATGGTCGTTTCAGCATACGCGCTTACACGTGCGCTACATTACGGGCTTCAAAAAACTGGACTTGCGTAAACGGACATATTTCGGCGTGTTCGCTCGAAACGCTAGTGACATCTTGTCTGTGTCAACATGGATTGTGACGGCTCACGCTTATACGAGGTTAGAAGCGTGTCAACGCTCGTACGAGGTGCGCGTGTGCCAAAAGTCGCGCCTATACGCACCTACATGCGCTTCCAAAAAAGAGCTTATACGGGCGTATAAAACGCTAATCTGAAACCACCCTAAAATAAAAACTTGAGCAATTTATAGTCCATCCGAGCGAAACAAACGCAAATGCCGCATCAAAACATATTCCATAGCTAAACACATCAAATGAGATTCAGATCGATTGCCTGAACATTTGTTATCATCGATAATATCAGACTAACTGGCAACTCGTGATGTCATCAATCATCGTGAAAACGTCATTAATATTAGAATGTTCGAAACCACCAAGTTTAAGCGTTACAAACGATTTCCGATATGTAATCTTTGTACGGATAAAATGTATGTAGGCTGATGAAACGCCGAGGGTAATGTTTATACCGAGGTATGTTTATGGTAGGTATGTCGTGGCGCAGTTATAGGAACCAATGGGGTAAAGTATTTAAAGATCAGTAAGTAGCAGGCCGTGAATGATTCACAGTGCACCAGGAAGAAAAATAATTATCTATCGATAGCCCAGTGGAGAGACCGACGGTCTGCTACGCACAGGGTTTCGGTTCGAATCCACGGCACGCACCAACGACTTTTCGAAGTTAAGTGCGTATTAAATTGGTAATTATAGCTTGCTAAACGGTGAAGGAAAATATCGTAAGGAAATCTGCATGTCTGAGAGTTCTCCATGATATTCTCGAAAGGCATGTGAAGTCTGCCATCTCGCACTTGGCCAGCGTGGTGGACTATCGCCTTACCCTTCTCATAGTGAGTAGAGGCCTGTGCCTAGCAGTGGGACAATACATATATATGACTGATGATAATAGATTTACGCAAACTGAATCCTTAATACCTATACGGAGAAGTTTAAGAGAAACTACTGAACGAAATTTATTGACACTCTGTACCTTATATAAAGACACTAGAGGACGCCAGCAGCAACGCCTGCACAGTTTTTTAAATTTATCTGTTTTGACCGATCCCGTGGGTATTTCGGGAAATCCCTTCTTAGTGCACCTCTACGATCCCCAAGGAACATACATGCCAAATTTCAGCTTCCTGCGCCCAATCGTTTTGGCTGTAGCGTGTCTGTCAGTCAGTCAGTAACGCAAGGATTTTGTACATTAAGATTAGAATAGCAGATAGTTAGGTTACGTTTGGTCGCCATATATGACATGTGTCACACGTCAATACACGGGTGGCGACAAAGGCAGAAGCTAGTGAAATAATAATACTTTAAGAACTAAGTACAAATAGCCGAAAACATGTCATGACAAACTTCACTTTGATAGCCTTTAGATATGCATAGTTTCGTGCTGTTCCGCTAAAGAATCCGTAAAATATTCATGTACATTCATGTAAATGTTATTCCGTAATGATAAACCATAAAATAACAACAAAACATCTACATTTACGAGAAAACTTTCACCACCACGACTTTATTATACGACCTTGAAAGAAATCATGTCCAATGTCCTAAACTTCCATATAACTAATGCACAAGTCACAAAAAAGTAGGAAGCCCTAAATGCGTGAGTTGAGTTGCCGTTTTTAATAGATCAGCAAAGTTACGTTTGCATCGGTCATTATTTTGATGGGTACCGCTTTTCGTGGTATGAAAAAATTGTTAGGCCATGTAGGACGCTTTCGGGCGGTCTATAAACTCCAACACCAGAGTTGGCCACACATTCACGAAAAAGAACGAGACAAACAATTAATATTCATTAAATATTAACCAAGTGTCCAATAATTTGAATGCCATGGTTATCTGCCTTATCAACATTCGCTCACAAAAATTTACTAACCTCACTGCTGACTTCAACAAATCTTTAGCAAGACGCTTTTCAATATTATATAGAATACTTACGTATCCTGTCTTCAGCAAACCTGGACTGTACCTAATAGCTTTCATAATTTAATTTAGTACAAAGGTTCTTATGGCAGAGGTCCAAGTGAAAACTATCATGATCAGTACTTAGCTAGGATCAATTGAACGAGCGGACTCTTACGTCACCAACTTGAAATAGTGATTCCAAGAAACCTACATTGGATTTCATATATATTGAGTTTCTTCCAAGCACTTCTCGTCAGTTAGGTCTCACAAATTGAAAAGAAGAATCCATTTGTTATTGTGTTAAAGTTGAACCTCCTGAGAGTGTAAAGGTTTATTTATTTACTGATGTCAACTGAATTACCCATTTCTAAACAATGAATTATATTTTCCTATTGCCTTGCTGAAATGTGGCAGGATGCGTATGTTAGTAGCCTCGGGTTTGATTCTTGGGTAATGTTTGGTATTTCTAATGAAATGTGAGTCATAGATTTCAGGTTCCATACCTATGTTGACATATTATTATTATTACATAAAAGCAACTAATCCTTGATAAGAAAATGATCTTGATGCTTATCTTAATACCTACTTGATCAGTGTTTCTAGATAATATCATAATTAACAAACGATATCTATTATATTATCGATTTAGAAAAATTGTTATCATTAACGTGCCTAGGCCTATAAAACACCTCACCAACAAATTACATCTCTGTATTTTATGACATTGCGTAACATTATCGCTCGTGTCAAATTTTAAACAATGAATGCATATTGCTTTACAAAAATATACATTACTAGAGGACGCCAGCAGCTAAGCCTGCAATTTTTTTAAATTTACCCGTATTGGCCGATCCCGTGGGAATTTCGGGAAATCCTTTCTTAGTGCACCCCTACGGTCCCCAAGGCACACACATGCCAAATTTCAGCTTCCTGCGCCCAATAGTCTCGGTTGTAGCGTGTTTGTCAGTCAGTCAGTAACGCAAGGATTTTATATATTAAGATGATAAGTCCACATCAAGCTTGTCTAATGACGAAAATAATTACCTATAGAAATGGTTACATAATCTATCACTGCCTCTCCCAAAAGAGGTTAACCAACCAGCAAGTGAAGGAGGCTATTTTATAAACCTTACATACATATAAATCGAATACCGATACATTACTAGGGCTTCCTTAATCAACTTCCAGAAGTATCGTTACGATGTGTCAACATTCCCCTTCCTACACAATAACTGACTCAGTACAGCAGAGATAAGGTTGGTATTGCAATGCCTGAAGGTTCCTTAAGGGTCTCAATGACAGCGAATTCCTCGCAAAGATAACGAATGACCTTTGTTAGAAAGCTTTTGTATATTCAATCTCGTTCTTTTAAGGCGTCAGGAGAATATAATGTCGAGACCATTTATTGAAGCTGTATTTATTTTTCATGTATATGAATAGTGCTATGGTTATATCCTTCTAGTCAATACGACTAGAAGAATATACGGATAAACGGCAACGTTATGTTTAAGAAGAAGAATGAAGTGAAAAGATGCCTTTATAAGCATTTGGGAAGCTAAACATTTAATAGAGCACATTTCCAGGAAGGACTAAGCTTTGTATTTGTGCATGCTTCTTTGAAAATAAAGATTTAGAACATCATTAAGACATAAAACGTCTATAAATCGCAGCAGTGCAGTAGATTAAAATGAAGCGATAAAAATATAAAAAGAAGGTCTTTCAGTGCAGTTATCTGCAGAGGAAATAACTATTTCATTGATTATAACATAGTAATATTTACATAGTCAAATTATTAGGGCTCGGCTCCAAACAACGAATTCCTCTTTTCACAAACCAAACTTATAACTTAATTAACACGAAACCCCACCTATGTTTAACTAAACTGTATGCTGTATTATAATAAGCAAAACCATAATTTACTTTAGTGCCGAAATCACACGCGTATAATCTCGGATTTTCGGATAACCTCGATATTCGGTGAATGGTTTGAATCTAATATCCTAGCTTTTGTAACACCTGAGAAATACTTAGAATTCTTATATACCTATGTATTGCTACAAAGGTTATTTAGCGCAGCAAGGTAAAGGCGGCGACGCAATTGTTCAATGCTTAATCGATTGAACGAATTAGCATTTGAATAAGTAATAGAAATGTATATTTGTGTCAAGCAAAAGCGATTTATTTACCTAGGCTTTGAAAATTCGATACAAAAATTGGGATACCATTAGACGCTTATACATTTATGTGGTTTTACAAATTAAACTTCTTTTTTCTTGTTGACTTGCTTAGAACGCGCGCTGGCTTCACATACCTACATCTTATAAATAATTTCTATAAATGCAGTATTGTTTATAAGATTGCTTAATGTAAATTGGGGCCATGGGGTCCAAGTGCGAGATCCCTTTTTAGAGAATTCGCAAAGAGACTGATCGACGCCTCGGGTTACTAGAGGGCTGGCACGTATTTGGCACAAAAGATGAGCATTTCTATACAACGAGGCAATGCTGCCAATCTTCTGGGCTCGCTTCCTTTTGACAGCGATGCGGATGACTTTCATGACACCTTTTAAATTTAAATTTAATTTTCGATTCTTGTTTCGATTCTTTGCGCTTATTTTAATTTAATACTTTCAGTTGCTTTCTACATATAATTTATTGTATGTTTTATTGAAATAAAAGTAAAAATAAATATGTCTATTGTATTTTGTGAATAGCAATGAAAAATAAAACACTATCTGCACAAACATACAAACTTGAACTAATGCTGTCTAGTAATGTAATGATACTTTGCAAAATATGAAGAAAGTACTCACTGCTACTCGTTCTTACGGCTAAGGAAATAAGGATTAAAATGGTAATGCAGCTGTTAATCTTGACTTGTCGCTGTGCGTAAAACTGTATAATTATGTATCTACGAATATAAGCTTGCACAAAGTAAGCCGTCTTCTCCCTATTATTTATATAAGACAATTACTTATATATATTTATACTTAGTAGTCGCTTGACAGTGTCTAATGGTTGGCGAAATGTTTCCCTCCTTTGACAAATGTGGATAAAATGGGGGACCGAATAATATTATTCCTCCTCTGAGAATACATATACGTATGTCTATATAGGATGAATACTCATGATTTCGGCCGAAAGACCTCTACGGAATAGAGGCTTCCTCCGAGGTACGTACAGCACTTTATTTACTCATGTGACGTACAGTAAATATTTTTGAATAGATGAGGCCCAGAGATGAACTTGTAAAATATGTATATCTACCTACTAGATGAGCCCGCGGTTATACCTGCGATATTTAAGGCTACTACTCCGCTCCCGTGGTTCACAGCGTGATCTTATATAGCATACAACCTTCCGGATAAATGGGCTATCTAACACTGAAATATTTTTTCAAATGGGACCAGTGGTTCCTGTGATTAGCGTGTTCAAGCAAACAAACAAACTCTTCAGCTTTATTTATCTATTGGTATTAGATTTCAGTTCTGAGAACTGATGGTGAAAACATGTTGAACAATGAATATACAGCAATACAAACATTATATACTGTCTAAAAATGACAAATTATTAAGTATTTTACCTTTATTTACAAATAACTACGCGACTATGACCCATGGTAAATAAAAATGTGTCAAAGTGGCGAAGGTTTTATAAGTATTCATTACTTTAGGTGTTAAGGTCTTTAAGACAAAATTTATTAGAAAAAAATAGGTTGCCAAGATTTAGTAGCTATTTAAATACAAAACGCTAGTACATCTTTATGAAGTAAAATATTCTTATTGTGTTGGTTTTGGACAAAGTTACCAAACTATTATTCGTTATCGGCTTAGTATCTACATAATATGGAGCAGTATTCTGTCACAGAGTACAAGTTTTCTCAGACATTATTTTGAACGAACTCTCAGATAATTATACAACAAACCTTTTGTTCTAATAATCTGTGTACGAACTAACAAGTATTCTGTAAACGAAAATGATTTCACTCACTATTGAAAAGATGAACTAAATTACCATTTTTTTTGTTTTGTATAAATTCAGTTTAATTTCAGTGTATTTAGATTCGGCAAATATTCGCAGCGTGTAAGATGAACTGACTTACCAAATATGTTTCATTATTATTATTACTGATATTACCGACCATCCGGATTCGGCGAACATTCGCAGCGTGCTTAGAAGTAAGTCTGTGACCACCATAACTCACCAACATTACGCGAACCACTGAAAGAGCACATAAATTGTCTTAAAGTTAGTTAACCGCGAATTACAATGGCATATAATAGAGCCCATTGTACGGTATACAATTCAGAGCACCACGTCACCACAATACAATTGTCTAGAGAATGCCTACTTAAATTAAACACCTGTATTTAACTGTAACATGTTTGTTTGTGCGGTTACACTAGAGTGCTTTTTATTTATTCATTTTGGGTTTTAACGTATAAATGTAAATATCAAACATTAGGTCAGTACCTTTTCAAATATAACGAAGAAACATTAAACAGTACCTATTAAAATTTTTGGCCTCGACGTAATTGACTCAAAGTATTTTTATCTCGTTTACTATCCACATATTATCGAACATTCCCAAAAACATTTTCTTTACCTTTTTACTCCTATTAATTTATTTCTGGAATGATTCATTATCCTGCACACATTACCGCTATTTGGTTTGATTTTACGGTGAAATCCCTGTGGCGAGACTCGGCTTTTGCGATATTTGGCTAACCACCTAAAACCACTACGGTATTTATCTAACGATCAATCGTGACAGATAGGGTCATGGTGACTACGTTAGTATGCTGTATAACTTATCCATGATTAGAAATTACCGGACGCTATACGCATCTAGTTATATTCCTTATGGAGAGTTAGGGTGCACTAAGAAGGTCTTGTCCGAAATTCTAACGCGATCGGGCAAATCAAACTACGGAAAATAAAAACAATGTGCGGGCGTGGCTGTGGGCATCCCCTCGTAAAGAATAAAACGAAAACAAATTAGTCAGTAAAATTAACGTCTGGGTGTTTTTAATAAATCACTAAGAATTTTCCAAGTTAAATCACCTTGACCCTAACAATATCCAACAGTGTCAAGAAGTGTGACTTACGATCGTATTAATAACTTGGAATTAAGACAATGTGTCAATCAATATAATGAACATGGTCAAACGATAACCTTGACCTTGGATACGTGACAATGTCATGGGCACGTGACCTTTGAGCGTGTAATATTGAAAAGTAATAGCAGCCCATATATCAGAAGTATAACACATCGGTCTAGAGTCACACTTTATAATAAGCTAGAGCATGCCTGCAGATACATATACCTATACTTTTTTTAATTTAACTGCTTTTCCAGATTCTGTGGGAATTTTGGCAAATCACTCTTTAATGCACCTCTACCTACTATATAATATAGTATGCCAAATCTTAGCTTCTTGCGCACAGTAGTTTCAGCTGTGTGGCCAGTCAGTCAGTAACTGTAGAATTTAAAACATAGGTATTGACGATTGATTCATCAGTTACCATTAACTAAGGACTGCACTGCAAATTTCAAATAAGTTTACATTATTTGTGAAGAAATCGTTGCCGGGATAAAGGACAATGGCAGATCTCCATACATCAAAATGTCTGAAATTAAATTGAAGCGTACAGTAGTAAAAAATATATAAAAAAATTCGGCGTAAGTAACAGAGTCTCACGTCTATTCCTGTCACACCATTGTCTATGGCAACAATCAAATAATAAAGTAGGTACCAAGTTCGTTATCAATTAGAATGCTTTTTATCATCATATAAAATACTCCGGCTTTAACGAGACAAAGTGAAATATTAAAAATCGTAGAAAAAAAATACAGTTTGTTTTGTTCATATGAAGTTTAAGGTCGCCACAACAAACCCAGACCAAATTCTGCCATTGTTCTTTGTTAAACAGATAATTATTACTACTCCACATTATGTTTGTCATTAAAGTACTATTCTATTTTAGAAGCCGTTTATTTATAACAGTAGATACTTTTGAAGCGACGATGTTACTAAACATTTTAAAATATTTGGATTGAATGACTAAAATGGCGCTGTTGGATGTTTGAATGTCAATTAACTGAATCTTATATGCAGAGTGAACGAGACTGAAGATTTATAAACGTACCATTTTAGCGAGTCATTAGTTTAAAAATTTTAAATGTGCACAAATAATACAAACATTTCTAGACTGCGGAGAGTGCGTTTATTTATTTTAAACTTGCCTATTAAGTTCTACCGAAATACTATCTTGATCCATCATCAATCTATACTAATATTATAGAACTGAAGAGTTTATTTATCTGCTTCAACGCGCTAATCTCAGGAACTACTTGTCCGATTTTCAGCGTTAGATAGCCCATTTATCGGAAAAAAGCCACGGGAGGTGTAACCGCAGGCTCATCTTATCTGGTTTATAAACCGTCCCACTGCTGGACACAGACCTCTTTGCGTTTTGAGAAGGGTAAGGCCATCCATGACTCTGGCAAAATGCGGATTGGTAAACTTTTTTGGACTTTCATGAACATTACGAAAAATAATCACACATGCAGTTTTTCTCGAGATGTTGCCCTCCACCGTTTATCAAGCGAAATACTTATTAAATAACTTCGAAAATTTATTGTTGCCGTGAGTTTGAACTCGAGGCCCTCTGCATAGAAGTCTGTTAATCTCTTCTCAAGGACGAATTCATCATGGGCAAACAGTCAAATTAATATTGAACAGATACAGCTCGTCTAATGCTCAGTATCACACCTATATAGGCCCTATCTTTCAAATCAATTCATAATTGGTACCATGTCTTTATGATCTATCTTACAAAATTAATTTATGAGCAACTTATCAGGCCCTGAAACTAGACAAAACACTTATATCTGTCAGTTTCGCAGTCACGGTTCATTTGATCAGAATAGCTCGCCTTTATCCTCATTTTTCCTTCGACACCTTTCATTTCACTTTGTATCAGATATTTCTTTTATCTCTTTTACACTTCGCTGAAGATAATCAATTACCACTTCGGAGAAGTTCTTGATTGCTCTGATCAGCTTCCTTGTTTTCTTTTTCTTTTCTGAAGCGTTGTTTGCTTTTAAATGTACAGGGTAATGAATTCGGCGAATGATTTCTAATGGGTATTTATTTATTGTGTTGAAATGTGTGATAAGTATACTGGTAGAAGTGATATCATATTTTTGTTTATTAGTTGATTAGATGGATGTCCTTTGGGTGATTTTTAGGGTTCCGTACCTCAAGGTAAAAAAAGGAACCCTTATAAGATCACTTTCTTGTCCGTCTGTCTGTCTGTCTGTCTGTCGGTCTGTCTGTCTGTCTGTCTGTCTGTCTGTCCGTGTGTCACCACCGATTTTCTCAGGAACGGGTGGACCTAGCAAATTGTAATTTATACCAGATACTGAGGTCTATGGTTGCTATTAGGTGTATGAAAATCGGGGTCCTGGGTCAACCCAATAAAAAGATATGGTCAAAATTAGATTTTTGCGAAAACTTGTAAGTACCAAAATTAACCTTAATTTTCAACAATTTTTAATTTTCGGAATTTTTCCTTTACTTGTGCTGTAAGACCTTGGTTTTGACCCAAATTGACAATTCTAGGTCAACCGTAAGTACCCTATAGGTTTTGGGTCGAAAACCTATATGGTAGTTCCCGTTGAACTAGAATCACGAAATTTGGCCAAAAGCAGGGTCTTACAGCACAAATAAAGGAAAAATTACAAAAAATAAAAAAGTGGAAAATTTAAGGGTGTCCCCATACATACATAGTAGACTCTATTTAAGATAGTCCTCTAAGTTGTATGGGCACTCATACAGATTTAGAGGACTAGCGTAATTCAACCTCAAATAAGGTAAAATGCGTACGGAACCCTCGGTGTGCGAGTCAGACACGCACTTGCCCGATTTTTGGTAACCAATCGCGATAGGTACAAGGTTTATTCCTAGGGCGCTTGTTGTCCCAAAAATATATTTTTTAATAAATAATATAAACAGAGCATTTGTCGCACAAAAGAAATGTATCAGAGCTATGTGTGGAAAACAACCTGATGAATCGTGTCGACCGATATTTAAAGATCTTGGTTTGCTGCCGCTACCGTATCTCTATATTTATGAAATTTGTACGTTTGTAAAGAAATATAAAGAATTGTTCAAGACAGCAAACAGTGTTAATCCAAGGAGTAGACGAGACCCCCACAGACTTGTGCTTGATGATGTTGCAAGGTTAACTAAATATAATAAAAGCTGCCTAGTTATGTGTATACGTATATTTAATAAGATACCTTGTCACTTAAAAGTGTTAAATAATCGACTATTTCAAATACAATTACATAAATGGCTTAATGAAAATAATTTTTATAGTATTAAAGAATTCGTTGATAAAAAATTGTAACTATTAGACTGCTTTAAATGTATTGCATGCTATGTTAAGCAAAACATGTGTAACATTCTTTCACAATTGTAACATCTTTTTATACCATGTTTGATGCAAATAAATATATTATTATATTATTATTAATTTAATTAGAAGTTGTTGATGTTTATTTGCCACAAAATATTCCAATTCCGCATATTTTTCTTCATATACGAGAAGCTCACGTTTTGCAAAGCATGACATAATAATATTCATAAATCACGACCAATCAAATTAAATTGTCAATCTAGGGACTCATATAGAACCGCCCTTGCCAGACACCAATTTTATGTAACTAGTGACAAGTTTTACAGTGGAGCAAGCTTGGAGAATAATATACGTATTTGCTATTTAGGTCAAGAAATGTAAGGATATAAGTTCGTCAATAGCTTGGGCTTGAGCTATGATCAGACAGAGGACATTTTAATGCCTAAACTGAAGTTTACACTTGTGAATAATATGTCTGTATGAGAGTAAGTATTTACTTACTAATATTTCATTAATGACTATGGCGCCTGTAATGTATTTGCCTATACTTATTTGTCTTGCAGATTTATTCTGAATACACGACAGACATTTCAATTATAGCGTGGTAGACTTTTTATTTACTACAAATAAATTTTCTGGATTGTGGCTTTGCAATAGTAATAATTTATAATGTTATTTCTTATAACATGTCTATACGTGTATAGATACATAGAAACCTTATTTCCATAATCTCATTTTGTTTAAAATATCAACTGCGAAACACTTAACAAAAATAACTACGAAAATATTAAACAAAAGATATTCTCATATGTAATATTATTATGTTTCGAAAATATCTTCTTAGAAATATAGGCACCTTTTTCATTCAAAAACATTTACAAAGAAAACTTTTGGCAGAAATAATATATTATACATATATATTTGCTTAACGAGAATTTATAAAGTAATTAAGTTCGTCCTCCAAACTTTAGTTTTAAAAAAATAGTTGACACAACTAAATTAAAGTACATTTTAGGTAGCAAGAATTGTTATACTTCTTTCTTTTCCAAAACTGACAAGACGTGTAAGACTAGGTGCGATAGACAGCGATTTTATAATTCACTCTAAGCATTTTTTTATTAGATTGGTTATGTTGGATACAATACTGTACAGGTGATGTAGTAGTTTAACATTAAGTCCAGTGGGTTCGATGCCCAAACGGGACAACTTTGTGTGATACACAAGTTTTCGCGTCAGTCAGTCGCGAATCTCACGATACTATGGATACATATAATACGAAATACACGTAACCAAAATGATTGCTTTAGGAGTGAAAATACTAGCCAAGGCAGTTTACAACATATATTGCTTTTACTTTTACTTACACGGAATCACAAATATAATCCTTATCAGGAAATAGTTACGCTTAAAAGGAAATAATTAAATGCTCTGCATCCCAAACTAACCGCAAATAATTTATAACATCACTTACGTACACGAGAAATACGGAACCTGTTAAAATTATACAACCCTCGGTATTTACGAATCAAGTTCAAAGGTTATTTTGAATTATTTCATTAAAATAATATTGCTACTAGTTCAACAAAGTAACTTATTTCCATATAGATAACGAATGTAAAGCAGGCAATCTCGGTAATACACATAAGTTAATGCAGGTACATAAATAATTTTAGCGTATAAAATATTTACATCGAAAAATTTGCTTGAGTGAGAGAGAGTTGCTGATGAAACGAATAAATTATAAACCTAATAAAATACTTGTGGTCTAGTGTATGATTTGACTTTATATTTAAGTTATATCTATTTCTGTTATATTAGTAGCGCTCAAAATGTGACGTAGCTTGCCTTTCGTAATAGGTCGGCAAAGTAAAGCAATGCTTGCACAGGTCCCACTTGGATGTGTGAACACGTAAGGCATCTCAAGCGGATCATTACTACCGTGCTTCGGAGGGCACATAAAGCTGGCAGGAAAGAATCGTTAGGCCATGCTGGGGGCCTTACGGCGATCTGAAAACTCTGACAACAGAGTTGGCCACATCCCCACATAAAAAAGAAGAATATTAGACAAAGCTTTAGGTCGACTTATCAATAGACTTTTCGTTAACGTGTCCGTTTAAAAGCACGAAGACTCAATTACGCTTACTGTATTTGGAGGACAGGAAGTCAGAAATTAAAGGATCACCTTGAATATTATTCTACGATATATGTGTTTTGCTGTGGTGTGAGTGACACCTTAGTATTATATCTACAATACTCAGCGAATATAGGAGAAGCCATATCCATTTGAGGTCAGCATCTGAACAGCTGTTGGCCGACACCAAGTAAAATAAGAAACTACAGAGCTAGTGTGTGTGACGCAACGGGGACTGTAACGCCTTTAGAAACATTCGACCACAATATTAATACAATTTAAACTTTTGCGATTTGTATACATCGTACAAAATGATTAAGCGGGTCTTAATTGCGTAAAATCGCGTTGGCTGTACTTTCCGAGTTCAATCGCCCACACGGGACGAAAGTTTGAAATTTCTGCGGACCGTAGAAATTCACTTAATATAATTGCGATTACTAAGATATGTTTTTGCTGACGTTTCTGAAGGTTGCAGTTTTTAACCCAGCGTAATTTACCCGCTCGCAGTTACACCTCGGCCTTACTAAAAACTCATTGTACTTAAGATACCTAATTGTCCTTTTGTTAACTTAGGACCTTTGTAGACGGCGAACCGTTTAGACTTATCCTTTAATTGCGTTTCATAGAATGTTGCCGGGCAAAGACATCATTATTTATTAATAATAATTATTTCCAAAGTGCGATTGGAAAAATACAAAGTCTGGAAAAAGTAGGTACCTATTGTTTACACACTTTTTATCATCATCACAGCCTTGAGACGTCCAATACTGGACATAGGCTTCAATTTTGAGCCGCCCGCATACAAGCGCTTTCGGCGATCTCTGATCGTCGCGTCGGTCCGTCCTGCGCAGGAAAGTCAGCATACTCAACAAATAATCGTTTTAAATCAGTGTACTATCGTATTTTTGTTCAAGCTACTACAGTACCGAAGTAAAACTGCTAGAGACCTTACAATATAATATTAAACCTCTCAACTTAAATGACGATTAATGTATGTTACTTCAGTTACTTCAACAAGCCTAAGTAGGTACCGAAATTTGAATCAAAATTCCTCCCTGTCAACCACAACTCCTATTAAAATATAGGTATAGAAGTATTTTCAACCCTAGACACAATGATAAATAAAAAACTGTCAACACACACCTACCTTTAATATATTTGATTCAACAAAAAATATTGCGTCGTCTATATAAGACTGAGGTCTCGTTAGGCTAATAACTTACGGCTGAGGTTATGTTCTTAAATGAAATGAAATGAAATGAAATGAAATGAAATGAAATGAAATGAAATGAAATGAAATGAAATGATATTTATTTCACGTTAAATAGAGTACATGCAGGTGTTACAGAATATTTTTGAACTTCTATTTAGCCAACAAGTGGCATGTGAAATGTCACATAATTTTAAATTTATTAGGTACAATGCATGCATACTAACATTTTATTACATTCATAAATTAGTCCTACACATAGAATATAATGTCATCATTGGTAGTACAATGTAATATATTTAATAAAAAAAATTATATAATAAGAATTGTGTTTGATTGTGAACAATTACAACAGTTATGATGTGCACATTATACATAATTAATTATAACTTTTCATTGTACATGTACTAAAAGTGACATGACACTGATATTTATTTTGTCTCAAGGAATTCTTTCAGGGAATAATATGCCTTCTCTAATAGCCATTTTTTAACTTGGTTCTTAAAAGGATTTAAGGGCAATTCTTTGAAACAATCTGGTAGTTTATTGTAGATTTGGATACACATTGCATTGCAGTTATTTTTATATAGACTTGTTTTTGGAATCATCTCAAGAACCAGCCGGTCAGGATTCCTAGTGTTTCTTGGATATTTATCTTTTGCCTTGGTGAAAAGGTTTGGATGCGTTTTGACGAAGATTGATATTTCTAAGATGTACATACAGTATAAGGTAAGTATGCCTAAATTTTTAAAATGGGGTTTGCATGACTCATCGGGAGCAATCCCAACTATGGCTCTTATGCATCGTTTTTGTGTTATGAAACATCTATTAGCTTCTGGAGAGTTACCCCACAATATTAAACCATATCTTAGCACAGAACTGACGTAACCATGATAAGCTAACAGGGTAGTCTCTTTTGTGGAGGTGTTCCTAAGCTTACTTAAGACATAAACAAATTTATTTATTTTGGTACATGTAGCATGAATGTGTGGTTTCCAATTTACATTCTTATCTAGTGTTATTCCCAAAAATGTTATCTGATCTTTCTCACAAATGCTTATATTATTAAGGTTCTTAGCTACTGATCGAATATTATGAAATAGTATATAATTAGTCTTATTTAAATTTACATTCAGATTATTACATTCTAGCCATTTTGTCACCCTAAGGATCGTCTCATTTATTTGGTCACTAAGGTAAGTCAAATTGTTGCATGTCAAAATTATGGAAATGTCATCTGCAAATAGAATACTGTTATAATGTGTTATGTCAGGTAAATCATTGATATATAAAAGGAATAAAAGCGGGCCTAATACACTGCCTTGCGGTACTCCGAATTTGTTCACTTTGAATGGCGAGCTACTGATCGTTAAGGCTGAGTCATGTCCTATATATGGCATGTCTACCCTTTGTAAACGATTCTTCAGGTATGATTCAATCCATGATAATGCTTGTCCCCGAATTCCATACTGTTCCAATTTTAGTAATAGTATTTTATGTGACACGAAATCGAAAGCCTTGGTCATATCAAAGAATATAACCACTGTTGGCAACTTTTTATCAATGCTAGTGACAATTCTATGAATTAAATTGAAAGCTGCTAAAGTTGTGGACTTTCCCCGTTGAAATCCATTTTGTTCAGGTTTTATTATATTGAATTTATTTAGAAACGAGGTCAGGCGTGAGTGCATCGCCTTTTCAAATATTTTGGATAAAATAGGAATGAGTGTGATTGGTCTATAGTTAGTCATATCAGTTTTGTCACCTTTTTTATAAATAGGTTTCACAATGGCTTTTTTTAACATTTCAGGAAAGGTACCTTGTTCAAATGATAGGTTAATTAGATATGTTAAAACAGGGGCAATAAACATAGCACTTTTTTTTAGTACAAGAGTAGATATTTCATCATACCCTACGGAATTACCATTATTTAAACTCATGACAATCTTTAGTATTTCCGAATCACTAAAAGGCTCCAGAAATATACTATTCTGAAGAGTAGTTTTGTTAGTGTTCTTGATGTGGTGCTGTGTATTACATAAGTCAATATAGTAGTCATTAAATTTACATGCTATTTCGGTTGGGTTTATTATTGTCTGATTGTCTACTTTAACTTCTGTGATTAAGTTTTTCATTAAGGACCTTTCAGTGTCATCTTTTATGATTCTCCATGCAGCCTTACATCTGTTCCTTGAGGCATGTATGTATTTGTGATTACAAATTTGTTGGGATTTTGATAGACACTGTTTTAAAAGCTTTGAGTATTTTTTGAATATTAGCTTATTATATAGTGTCCTATCATTATAGAATCTATAGCGTAAAATTCGCTTTGTATTGCAACTACGTCGCAGTCCCTTAGTAATCCATTTAAGTTTACGTTGTTTGTGAGTAGCTTTATACCTCACAACAGGGAAGCATAGATTGAAATATAGTATCAAGTCATTGTGAAATGTGGTAAATGCTTTGTTAATATTGTTTTCTTTGTAGGTCTCACTAAAACTAAGGTTGCTCATACAACTACAGAACTTTTTAATGTGGTCCGGGTGGCAATCTCTCTTATAAATAAATACAACATTAGGTTGCTTAGTTACGGTTTTGACAGGTATGTACAGCATTTGAGCTGTGTCATGATCGGACAGCCCTAACCTTATTACCTCACTATATGCCTTGTTGATTTTACTTCCTATAATATGGTCAATACAAGAATTCTGTCTAGTGGCTTCTTTAATGTAGAATGTCAAATTATAATTCTTTACAATGTCAATCAATTGTTGGACCACTCTGGTATGCCTCAAAGTATTAATATTAATATCACCGACCAGGATAGTTCTTCGCCTTTTTCTATAGATTAATTTAAAAAGAAGTAGGTCAAGTCGATGAAAGAACATGTTTATGTTAGAGTGTGGTGTTCTATAAATGCATATAACACTAATATTATGTTCAGATATTTCTACACCACAGCACTCAAAATTATCTTTGCATGAATAATTAGTCAGGTCAAGGGATTGAGTTTTAATTCTAGAATCAGCATATATGCAGACTCCGCCTCTAGATTTATCTCTGCAGTATGTAGAAGCCAATGCATAACCATTAATCTTAGCATTCGTTTCAAAACCCTTTTTAATGAATGTTTCTGAGAAGCACAGAATGGCAGGTGGCTTATTATGGGTGCTTAAATCATATAATGCTACTTCTATTAGATCCCTCTTTGAAATAAGACCAGCTATATTTTGATGAAATATTATCAATGGTGTATTAGCTTGTACAACCCCTGGTAAATGTATTTTCATTGAATTTAGTGTACTTGAGGAACTAGTTGTGTTTAGGTGGTGTACTTTATGCCCGAAAAAACGTCTCTGTTGATGTATTGGAGACCTCTATACAAAAATTGTCTGTTTGGGTTTCGGCATCTACTCTAGTCCGGATGTCACACATACATATTTTGCGATTAGTTCGATGATAACTAGATAAATTATTGGTTTTCTCTATTTTTTTATACGTCAGATACTTCTCATCATAATCGAACTGGTCTAATAAACGATTTGTTTGTTTACACATGTTGAAAGTATTAAAATAATAATTATAACTACACATAAAGTCAACAAATATACAATTTAAGTATTGCCTGCTTACCATAATTAACATGTCATTCAGTTTACATTCATTTAGATGTCTATTAATTGCCGTTTTTAGAATAAAAACAGGGCATTTTACATTTTTTAGAAAAATAGATAGTTCAGTCATAATTTTAAATGGATTACTGTCATGTTCTCCCACAGATAATATAACGCGGTCGTTTTGACAGATGTCGAACAACTTTGCGCTTGAGAGTATTTCTTCACTTGAAGCATTTGGTTTTATTAATTTAGCTGTGAGTATACTAGGTGAGTTAGGTATTATATATGTAGAATGTGTTTGTATCTAGTATGTGTCACATTTTATATAGTTTATGGCATTGCATTTAGATTGATTACTACATACTACATATATTAAATCGGTGGCCACCCTCACGTTGGGTATGCGCGTGCCCCGAGCGTGCGGTCGGCGTGCGCTAAGCATATATTTGGCGTGCTCTATTTTGTCCTGTTATGCCTACAGATAGCACGAAAATGTATTTTCTTCCCTAACTTTCGAAAAATGTACACAACGCAAATCTTCCGCCACAATCACATCGCCAAACGCGAACACACATAACATTACTAAAAAACCTTTTCTTTCTCTAAGTCAATATACGTTTGGGTGTCGATAACTCAAACTATATTAGGTGCAATGGTAGGGACAAATGACGTCATCAATCGTACAGCGCGATGCGGCCGATAGACCGTTACATCACCGTGATACTGATACTGACGGATCTCGAAAGAGTTTACACACAATATTTAGAAGATTTTGTTTTGAAATTTATTTTCTTTAAAAAGAATTCTTCACGTCTGTATCTCCGGAGGGGTAGGTAGAGGCGCATTTCGCCTTATGATATTTTAGGTCCCATGTGATAGAGGGCACGCCGTTATCTCCGTTACTAGGCACATAGTCATACTTTGTGCTGCTACTAAGAATTTTGAAATCTCAGTAACACTTAAGGCCAACCTGGGAATCATACTCAGGATCCTATCAGTAGACGTATACGCTATCCACTGGCCCACGGCGGCAGCAATTTTAAGTGATCTAAATTTTATAATGAATGTACGAACATATAAAAACATACAATTTCTAATTTAAAACTCAAGAATTGAAACTATATTGGATGGTAAGAACAAATGACGTCATCAATGGTACAGTGCGATGTGGCCAATATACCGTTAAATCATTGACAGACTTCGGCAGGGTTTACAAACATCAATATTTAAGTAGTGTGTGAATATTTCTTTTTGAAATTTACTTTTATTTATTTACCTCATCCTTTTTTTAAAATACAGTGTGTTCATATGCATTTGCAAAATATTTTCAGGTGTGAATATACTACTATAACTGAATACAAATAAATGAAAAAATGACAAACTTTATTTTTCCTAAGCGTGCATTCCAAAAATCAGATAAGTGTTTTGACCGCCGCCGCCGCTCATCTGATCGCCGCGGGGTCGCATTGCAGGTACCTAACATACACAAGCACACGTACCTACCGTGCAGTCTTTTTCTGTACCAGTAAACAGATTTTTCTGATTTACTATCTAAGTAACATTTAATGAAATTAAGGTGTTATGTCATCGCACACTGTGTGAAATAATGATTAAACATATTGACTATATCATGTTATTAAAAATGGTATGTCACTCTCCAGCCTCAAAACTATCTACACACACAGAAACCATACCATAAAATTGCTCCTTTGCAACGTGAAAAATATAAAAGAACATTATTTCGCGTTTGTAACATTAGTATGGATTCTTACCATCTAATTAAATGCGTTATACAATCTTTTGACCCCGAAATTAAAAAATTAACATACTTTTATTTCAAATATAGCCGCGATAACCGACTTCTACGCGGGCGCACCGCGGGCAAAGTCTAGTATAATACTCAACGCAGTACTAAGCCTATGATAGGATCTATAAAATCTGAAAACGTGTTAGCAATAAATCTTATTTTAATGGTCTTGTGACATCGTTTCGCATTTTTTGCTTTATTTGACGATTATTGAACCATGACACAAGATGCATTATTGGCGATGCAAAGATTATCCGCGAGCCTCTAGCGGCGAATTCGGAAGTTGTCCGGGTACGACACTTTTGACAGCTTTAAATACAACTTTGCTTTCAGGTTATAGTATTAATTGTAATGAGCTGTCAAAAGTGTCGTACCCGGACAACTTCCAAATTCGCCGCTAGAGTCGCTACTTGGAATCATCAAGCATAGCCAATAGAAATTGACTTTAATGAGTTTTTATTTGTAACGTCACGATGTATATGACAGATTTAAAGGAAGGTTCAGAGTAAAAAGTTTAGTTTCATATTCATAGTATAAATGTAAAAAGTTTCTGTTGACTTACTTACCTACTGCAGATATGTGTTAGTTTATCTCAGAGTGTTCTTAATTTGTGAAATGTAGGTACCTGTAATGAGAAAAAGAAACACATTATTCCTGTTTTTCTGCTGAAACACATGGCTGAAGGAAATCCGACATCGAGATTGTTCAATACCTGGACTACCAAATACCTTATGTTCAATATAAAATCAATTCACATAGGTATGTTTACTTATTTACAATTTAAGACCATTTATCAAAAAGTGCTACTTATTTCGAATTTGGTTTTTTGATATTATGTAACGTGCGATATCGCAACTAAATGGCAAATTTTACGACCTGGATCCAAACACGATTTAGGAGAAAATCCAAATACTCTTTAGACTTGACTTGCCTCTTTTGTGAGGGAAAGAAACTTTCATCATCATCAGCCTTTAACAGTCCACTGCTGGACTAGGCCTCTCCTCTGAAAGGGAGAATTGGCCTACTATACCACGCTGGCCAAACGGGTTGGTATAGGGTTTGTATCAAGTTTTCCTTCTCTTACACTGCTGTTCTCTGCATAGTATGAAAAGAAGAAACCTTAGAGGCTACTTAAAGCAAATGAAACCATTATATTTTCACAATATGCTATTATGTTGTGATAATATATATTATCCTTCTAAATTACTATACAAGTTACAAGAATAAAGATAAGTCGAGAAATTCTTTAAATCAAATTGGTCGTAATGTTGAAATGAGATTATATGGTAAGGACGGTCGACCTTGAAGTCACAAGATTGACACCCTAATAAGGCCTGAAAATTCGGTACTTTTTATATCAAGTTTTGATCAATCTGCATAATATTGCTTATGATTATATTGTGTAAGACTAACTATAATTCCTTTAGTCGTAAAGGGTCAACTGAAAAAAGAAACACAGAATTATCTTTGGGAAGAGACGAAAATCTCGACATCGAACCCTATAAAAACCCGCCTGGCCAGCCTGGTATATAGTAGGCAAAATTCTCCAAAAGACTTACAATGGTATGACGCAAATATTAGGCATAATTACGACCAGCAGTGACTTGCGAAAGGCAGAAAAGATAAAATATGACTCTAAAAGAAAAGAGAAAATTACTTCAACATTTTTATTTACCACTACTGAAATAGCATATTCTAGAATTACTAAAATATGAAGTATAATAACACATTATTTATATTCCATGTGTTCCGTCAATAAATAACCGTCACAAAAATAAAAACAGTTATGAATTATACAAGCATTCTTCATTGAATCTGCTGCTTATAAGAACATCAATAACAGAAAACCACTCCGTAAATTATAAAATATGTTTTCTTATTTACTTGTACGAAGCTGGAATTAATCATATTCGTTCTAAGACCGCAAAATATAGTCTGTATAAACATAAACTAAGTATATATTGTATTTAATATTTATGCCACAAGCTACTTGACTAGTTTTTGCTGAAATACTTTTTTTAATAAGACAACTGTTATTTTTTTGTACGTGACGGATTAAGAATGTAAAGTTAACTTCGTGTTTGACAAGAAGTACATTATTCAACTGTACGAGGATCTACATGGAGGAACGGTTAACCATAATGAGCTCACGATCTTCACAGATGAGTCAAAGACGGACAGGTTCGGGTTCGGGAGTATGCTCCGTGGACCTAAATATCAATATCGCAGCATTGCTGGCAGCCTATAACACGGTCTACCAGGTCGAATGTTTCGGCATATTCCTAGCTGCCACAGCAATCATGGCACGTGAGGTAAGGGAACGATCCATTAGGATCCTTTCGGATAGTATGGCTGTCCTCTCAGCCCTCAAAAGCCATACTTTCAGCTCGGCACTCACACTAGAATGCCACCAGAAACTAACAGAGGTAGGTAAACTAAACAAACTAACACTGCAATGGATCAAGGGCCACAGTGCCTCAAGAGGGAATGACGCCGCCGACGTACTTGTCTGAAGAGTTTCCACCTTAGAGGTGGTGGGACCCGAGCCCATTATTCCCCTTCCTTGTGGTTTTTATCGCAAACTGGTAAGAAACAGAACCAGGACCCAGGACAACCAGTCCTGGATTGGTATTTAAACATGCAGACAGGCCAAGTAGGCTCTTCCCGCTGTATGATAGCCAAACAAGTCCTCCTGTCAAAACAACAACTGCGGACAGTCACGGCCGCCTACACAGGACAAGGATTCTTTAATAAGCACCTATTTACTATAGGTATTACCGACAGCCCGCTGTGCAGAGCCTGTATGGCAGCAGACGAGACAGCAGCCCACCTGCTCCTTGACTGCCCTGAGGTCTCACAGTATAGGCAGCAGTACCTGACCAGACACAGCGCCCTAAAAGAAGCAGTGGGCCACATCAAGAGCCTGCTAGCCTTCCTCGAAGAGCTGGGGTGGCTCGAGTGACAAGACCATTCCCACCCGCACGCAAAATACAAGCCAAGACGTGGAGTTGCGGAAACAGCCCGTGCTATCAAGTGGTAGTGTAATCAACTGCGGTCTTGAGCTCTCAGGTTCGATGCCCAGGTCGAGCGAAATGTGATGATAGGTTTTTGTTAAGAACACTCTAATAGAAGCCCAGTGAGAAGCACAAAAAAGCATATTCAGCCGTTGGTGCTGTGTCACATCTCTCTCTGGTCCTGTCAGATATGCCGTCTCACATCAGACTATGAGAGTGAAGGAATAAAGGATGCACTTAGATTTGCGGACTCACTTATGCACTATAGTAGCTCCCGCACAATTGACTTGTCCCTGTGGACACTAACCATTATGGCCGAAATTACATGTGATGTAGTGATTTAAGCACTGACCTTGCCATTTAGACCTGCAGCGTTTGTTATTGGTTTGAACCCCAAAGGAGGCAACACTTTGTGTGATCCACAAATTGTTGTTTCGAGTCTAGGTGTACTTTGTGTCCGTTAACTGAATGTTTAAGTCCACGGCGACATCAGATCCAATCTTAGTGCACATTTCTTTTTTAAAAAAGTTAACAAGTCTTGAAAATAAATGAGACTTGTGGACCCGATCATTATCTTTGTAAAATCTTTTAGCTATTCACTTTCACACATTTTTAATACCTACTACCTTACGAGTCTGTCTGACAAGCGGTACCTATTTTTCTTAAACAATAGTCAGATTAAGAGAGTTTTTATCATCTTTATAATCTGTGACCTTTTTACTTGATTGCACGGGCTGTTTCCGCAATTCCACGTCTTGGCGCGTATTTTGCGTGCGGGTGGGAATGGTGTCTTCATTCGAGCCACCCCAGCTCTTCGAGGAAGGCCAGCAGACTCTTGATGTGGCCCACTGCCTCCCTCAGGGTTCTGTATCTCGTCAAGTACTGCTGCCTGTACTGTGCGACCTCAGGGCAGTCGAGGAGCAGGTGGGCTGCCGTCTCGTCTGCTGCCATACAGGCCCTGCACAGCGGGCTGTCGGTGATAACTATAGTAAATAGGTGTTTATTAAAGAATCCGTGTCCTGTGTAGGCGGCCGTGACTGTCCGCAGTTGTTGTTTGGACAGCCGGAGGATTTGTTTGGCTATCTTACCGTCTACTGCGGGAAGAGCCTCCTTGGCCTGCCTACATGTTTCAATACCAATCCAGGACTGGTTGTGTTGGGTCCTGGTCCTATTTCTTACCAGGTTGCGATAAAAACCAGAAGGGAGGGGAATAATGGGCTCGGGTCCCACCACCTCTAAAGTGGCCCCTCTTCTGGCAAGTACGTCGGCTGCGTCATTCCCTCTTGAGCCACTGTGGCCCTTGATCCATTGCAGTGTTAATTTGTTTTGTTTACCTACCTCTGTTAGTTTCTGGTGGCATTCAAGCGTGAGTGCCGAGGTGATAGTATGGTTTTTGAGGGCTGAGAGGACCGCCTTACTATCTGAGAGGATCCTAATGGATCGTTCTCTTACCTCACGTGCCATGATTGCTGTGGCAGCTAGGATTATGCCAAAACATTCGGCCTGGTAGACCGTGTTGTAGGCTCCCAGTGGTGCTGCGATGTTGATGTTTAGGTCCTCGGAGAATACTCCTGAACCCGTACCTGTATCCGTCTTAGACCCATCTGTGAAGATCGTGAGCTCGTTGTGATTAACCGCTCCTTCGTGTAGATCCTCGTACAGTTGGATTTTGTACTTCTTGTCGAACACAAATTGTTTCGGTATTTGGTCGCCAATGGCTGGTGTGAGAGGAACTTCTTTAAAGAGTGTATTTAAATTGCTAGTGTGCGGACCGGACTCTTAGCCGGACCGCCGTCATCGTTGCTTCCTGTTGTATAAACAGGTGCAATGGAGGCAGGTCCAGCAACACTTCGAGTGCCGCTGTAGGTGTAGTTTTCATGCAGCCCGTTGCCGCTAGGCATGCAAGTTTTTGAAGCTTTTGAAGCTTGTTGGCGGCCGTTGTTAGGTTGGTCCGAGGCCACCACACTACTGCGCCGTAGCTTATCATCGGACGTATTATTGTCTTATAAAGCCATAAGACAATTTTGGGGGATATGCCCCAGCGTTTGCCTATCATCTTCTTACACTGCCAGAAGACAATGCTGGCTTTGTTGAGCTTATTTTCCATGTGGCTGTTCCATGTCAATTTGCTGTCGAGAGTGACACCTAGGTACTTGACCTCGGTAGACAGCTTAAGCTCTGTATTAAATAACCTGGGCAGTCGGTAAGTGCCCAGCGCGCGTTTGTGTGTGAACATAACTAGTTCGGTCTGGGTCGGGTTTACAGATAATTCGTACTCATTACACCACCACTCTACTATGCGTAGTGCTTGTTGGGTTAGGTCGTACACTGTACTGGTTACCTTACCTGAGGTGAGTATGGTTAGTTAGATCATCTGCATAACCTATTGTGTAGAAGTCTCTCGCGTTGAGTTTGTCTATGAGTTCATTGATGACTAAGTTCCACAATAGCGGGGAGAGTACACCTCCCTGCGGGCACCCTTTAGTTATCAAGGCTGTCTGAGTGTCGCCGTGCAGGCGCACTACCCTTTTGCTGAGCATGTTTTGGATCCACTGTATGAGCATCTGATCCACACCATGCCTGGCTAGGGCGTTGCTTATGCTAGAAAAGTTTGTCTTGTCGAAGGCTCCTTCTATGTCAATGAAGGTGCCCAGACAGATGCATTTTTGTTGTATAGCAGCTTCTATCTGGTTCACGACCTGATGTAAGGCCGATTCCGTCGATTTCCCTGAGCTGTATGCATGTTGATTGGCATGTAGGGGTAAGTGTTTAAGTGCCCCACTTCTTAGTTCCCTCTCGCAGAGCCTTTCCAAGGCTTTAAGCATGAAGGAGGTCAGGCTTATTGGTCTGAAGGACTTTGCATTGGTATAGTCTGTTTTGCCTGGTTTTGGTATGAAAATTAGTTTGACTTCCCTCCATCTCTTCGGTACATATCTGAGGGCCAGGCTAGCCCTCATGATTGCCAGAAGTCTTTTGCGGACAGGTTCACCCCCCCATTGTAATAACCCTGGGAAGATGCCGTCCAGTCCGGCTGCTTTGAAGGGATGGAAGCTGTCGATGGCCCATCGGAGTTTTTCCTCTGTGACCACGGTATTTGCATGTCTCCACTCATGTTCGATCGCCACTGTTTGTGTATCGTGCCACGTTGTTACCGGGGTGAGGACGCAGCCTGGGAAGTGTGTTTCGAGTAGGACGCGTCTTGTCTCCTCCTCCGATGTGGTGTATGTGTTATCCGGTTTACGGAGAGTACCTGGTGCAACCGTTGGTTGCTGAGCCAATAATTTCCTTACCCGGTTTGCTTGTTGGCAAGATTCAATGCTCCCACAGAATTTCCTCCATCCCATGGTACGTCTGAATCTGAGGCACTTCTTGTAGCTTGATTTGGCCGCTTTATAAGCGTCCCAATCTTCGTCTGCGCTTGTGTTCATTGCCCTGTTTAAAGCCCTTCTTACCTTCTTGCGCTTGCGTTCAAGCTCAGCGCCCCACCAGGGTTGTTTGCCTGGGGTTGATGGTATAGTGGTTTCAGGGCAGGCTGCGTGGTAGCTGTCTAACATCGACTGCGTCAGTGTACATACCTGCTCGTTGATCTGTTCATTGTTACCCAGTACTGTCGGCGTAGCAGTCAGGGTAAGTTTCTCTGTAAGTAAGTGGACATACTTTACTTTGTCAGTGTTGTGTGGTTTCCTACGCGGCTGTGTGGGTTGTATAACGAATTCCATGGAGAAGCTGATCCATCTGTGGTCTGAGCACGATGCCTCTTTCGAGACGTGCCATCCCTTGATGCGTTCAGCCGCTCCTTCTGTTGCGAGAGTTAAGTCGATAATTGTCTGACTACGTCTTGTGACGAAGGTGGGCTCCGTACCTGTGTTTAATAGGGTAAGATTGGTGGTGAATAGGTATTCAACCAGTGATTTACCTCTGTTGTTATTGCAGTTCATGCCCCACATTTGGTGGTGGGCATTGGAGTCCGTTCCTATTACGACCTCCGTATTGGTTCTCTCGCACTAGTTAACCAGACGCGTGAGGTCGAACGGAGGCGGGTCTTCGGCCTCGGGCATGTAGACCGATGCGAAAACAACCGCTATACTCCTTGGCTGCTGTGTTATTTCAATTTATATCGCTGTGATGTCTCTGGAACAGAACTCGGTTAGAACTTGGGCTCTGATGTTTTTAGTAGTTAGTATACAGGTTCTTGGATGTGTGTGGTCAGTTGAAGAATAAATCTTACCTCCCAGGCTGGAAAGGCCTCTAATGAGGCCACCCCTTATCCAAGGTTCCTGGATGAGCACGATGGCTGAATGTTGGACCTCCATCCATTTGCGCAGTTGCGCAGTAGCTGTTTGGCTGTGGTGGAGGTTGGTTTGAAGGCAGTTGACGTTACTAGGCGGAGGGTTCATCTTTGGATGATGTCCCCTTCTCCCCAAACGTCAGCTGCGTCAGGCCGGCCAGGATGTCGCCAGCCTCCACCCCGTCGTCCCGCCGCACCGGACTCAGGAGCAGGCACTCATCTTCCGAGTTACCCTCGGCTGATGGGCCAGCCCCCGAGCCAGACTCGGCCGGCTCTGACGGGCCGGATTCTGCGTCGCACCCTGGCTTGGTGTTAGAGTCCTGCTTGACTCGTATGGAGTTGTCGTCGCATCCCGGAGGATGGTCGACAAACTTACCTGAGGGGTCCCGGAACCTGACGTAGACGGCACCCACCCCAACGCAAGGCGGCGCTCGTTCTTCAACAGGATCGGGACCTGTTCCTCTGGGACGCCCACCACCAGGAACCACCCACCTGACTGCCTTTCGGAGTGCAGCATCGACCATTTGTCACCCTCCAACCAGGGGTTCTGGAACTCCAGAGCGCGACCCACGTCGCGCACGTTGTCCCAGACCCCCTGTTCGTCGGGTACGACAATACCGCACCGCACTCTCTTCGGGGTCTCTTCCTGGCCCCTGACATCCAGTTCGAAGCCCGGTGGTGGGACCAGGAGAGAGACTGCCTCCGTCAGCCAGGTGCGCGTTGCCTCGTCGGCGCACCAAAGTTTGAGGACCCCGTCCGCATGCACGGGTTTCCCGGTGAACGCTGGAGCGGGGCGATTGGGGGTTTTGGTCGACCAGGCGTCACTCAGGATCTTCCTCTGGAGCTCCCGGAGTACTTGGTCCACCAAATCCTTCGGCAAGTTCCCTGTGCATTTGCATGTTACTGCAACACCCAGGGACGCCTTGGAGGCCTGTGCGTAGGACTTACCTACTGTCGTCCTGGAGGAGTCGAGGCGGGGCTTCTTGTGGTCTCCCCGAGGCGAACTGGTCTCGTTGAGAGCACGTTTGGCCTCACCTTTGTCCTTGTTTCCGGCACTTTTATCTGCTGTGTTGCTCGGTGGTGCAGTGGCTGGTTGCCGTCCAGGGTGTCCAGCTCGCCGCTTGGCGGTAGCCGGCTTCCTCGTACTGCCTCCGGCCTTCTTGCACCCCTCACTGCTGAGTGTGGGCTGCGCACTGGTCACATTGCTGGGACCTGCGACAGCAACCTGCTCAGCTGCTTTTGTAGAGGCAGCACCGGCAGTAGCAGCGGTTTGTGCAGCCTTCTGCTTGGACGTCCTGCGCTGTCTCTTGTTTAGGTTTTTCCTCTTCTTCGACGGGCCGACAGTGGCGGGGCCACTAGTAGGCGGGCGCTGAACAGGATTGGTGGTCTTGCCCTTATCCTTGCCCTTCTTGTGGCCAACCAATTGCCAGCCCGCGAAGGAGGAGTCGTCTTCCCGCTTGATCTCGAACGGGCTGACGATTGTAAGGACGGGACCAGTACTAGTGCTAGCCAGCGCTGAAGTCCCGTCCTTGGGGGATGATATAACCTTTGCAGCCGAGGCCACAGCGTCAACCATCTGTTTTGGTTTTGCGGCGGGAACAGCTTTCGCTGCCACCGTCGCAGTTGGGGTAGTGGAAGGGATAACGGTATCCATAAATGTTTTTACAAGACTTCATCCCTCTGGCTTCCCACCCTCCATGGAGCCCGCAACAGGGAACGTCATACCGGACGTTAGGATTACCAGAGGGATATAGGAACGCGGGGCTGTGACCTTTTTACGTTAAGTAGCATCTTTATATGTCTGTCTGGCTAAGTCTGGCATATCAGATGAAGTGAACAATAACATCGTTTATTTTAAGAAAGGCTGGTACTAACACAGTAGATATTTTATCATGCTTTCAAGATGGCTAATTCTAGATTTATGTCTTAGATAAGGTGGATAAAATTTAGAAATTAGAATTGATAATACAAACGTTGGAAGTTTATACTCTTAATACAAACCAATATATCAGCGATATAGGTGATCTTGTTTTCTGATATGCTTAAAATAGAAGGAAACAAAAAATATCTATTATATTTAGATTCACTACTTTATAATTACTTTCGTCAAGTTAATACCAACGAAGACGCTATAATCATAGTCAGATATATACGAATTTTAGTTAAATTATTTTTAAAGCATCACTCTTCCAAACTCACATCTAAGTAGTATGTCGGACAAACAATAAAAATAATTAAAAATGCGTAGAACCGATACAGACTGTAAAGCTTGAAATCCCTATTTATTAGGTACATTTAATCAACATATAACCACACACGGTCTACCAATAAACGATAAAATACACCGAATGACATCAGAAGATCTTCATTAAGAAATTTCCTTAATCAATACTCCCATAATACCATATTGTAAGGTGGCGTCCCGCCATTAAAACTAATTTAACGGCCATATCCGTGACCATAGAGAATATAACATTATTGATATCCTTAGAGATATTATAGACTTAGAGAAGGCAAGCAAAGCAATAATTTGTCGCGTTGATAGACGAAGAAGAAAATTAGCTTTGTGCTTGTTTCTCTTACTGTTTTTAGCAGGTTCAATAAGAAGAAGTCAATCAGATATCTTCATCGTATTATTTCATGTCTATGTGCTTAAATGCTACTAAAAGTACAATGTTACCAAAATCGAAAGAAAAATATAGCCCCATATTCAGCAGTGTAATACTTTTTTATTTATAAACAAGCCTGATATGTTCTAATATAAAAATAATGTAATCCAAGTAAGTATATTGCAATATAATCCTTTGAAAGCAATAATTTCAATGAGTAACATTCTCATAAATGTAAGTTAATGCAGCACTATAAATATTTCATTGTCTAGAATATTATATCACTTTTTACGATACATTTATATCTAAAAGCTTCTCTTTGCGTGTGTCTGGACAAAAAATAAAATAAATATAAAAGTTCAGTAAGCAAGCAACGGAAAGAATAAAATCTGTTTCTGTTTTCTACTTTAATATCTTTGTGATTAAACCATTGCGATCTGAAAGAACGTACGTATAATAAATAAATACTAAATACATTTCTTACAAACATTCTCGAGTTGTTATAAAAATTACAATGTATTTCGCTAGAGATTCTTGCGTATCGTAGCATGAATTCGTAGCGGTTCTACGAGTACCGTAGCGCTCATAGCCGTAGACGGTCGTAGTAAGCCATATTCGCAAACTATATGACTTAGAGATTTTCTTTCTAGTTGGAAGATATTATTTGCCGTGTTATTACTTGAGTAATATAGGAAATGCGATAGTGGGTGTGTTATTATTTTATTTTTATTTTATGAACAAATCTCGTAACGAGAGCGCTATGGGAGGATACGTAAGAACTGTCGACTAGAAAATATGAAGAGAATATGTATTTGTGGTAAAAAAATATAAAGTAAATATATTAAGATGTTGTTATCGCTTATGTTGCAAGATCAATACAATTCTGATATCCTCTGTGTGTGGATACACATAGGTTCATATATATACAGAGCTCATCTTCCATATTACCTATGTGCATATTAACTTGTCCATTATAGCCTGCCCCATGCTTTGGAGAGCCCGTTTAGCCAAACTGTCAAAAATCAGCGACGACGCACTTCAGATATTAATAGATAGCGCTTTACATAGGCCAATGTTATGTGTAGTGAAGGATTGAGAGTACAAAGAATATCTACATAAGAGGCAACTAAGAAACATACACCATAAAAATAGTATCTTGAGCAAGAGACAAAAAATAGCTTTCGTGGTCCAATCGATAACGTATTATGAGAAGGGAAGGCAATTACATAGGCCACCAAGCTGCTAAGTGCCGGTTGGCAGGCTTTGCGTTTCTTTCCAGAACATTATGAAAACTCTCTGACATACAAGTGATCCTCACAATGTTTTCTTTTTACTGATTAGCAAGCGATGTTTAACAATTTAATGCGCTTTGGATTTCAACCCGACACCCTCTGCGTAGCAGTCAGTTGGTCTCTCCATTAGACTACATACCTCTGTTCTATCGTTATAGTAATTTAAGAACATTCATACATACATACATAGACTCACGCCTGTTTCCCGGAGGGGTAGGCAGAGACTACGGAACGCCATTTGCAACGATCCTGACATATCTCTCTTGCTTTATTCACTTCCATCAAATTCCTCATGCATGCTTTTCTGTTTAGGGCACTTCAAACCTTTAAATTTAGGAAAATTTTAAGAAATACAACCGAATTCCATTTCCAAGCCTGAATAACATATGATATCCAACTTAAAGCTTATTTAACTTATACATAGAGAACCTTCAAATATATTCAATGCCTCACAAATCAGAAACATTCGAGGCAACAATTTTCATCAAAACCGTTTAGATCCTAAGCCACATGAAATTTTCACAGGCTGCCACGGGGTAACATTTTTAAAATGGCAGAGTATGAATTTCAAGCGTCTACCTCAAGCATTGTTTATATGGTTGGTTACCCCGAGCCGCGGTGGTTTTAACTGGAAATTTTACAACATGCCACACCGATATAAGATTCTGGAGACTTTTAAAGAGGAATACGTATGCGGTAAAATATTTCGGATGATGTTGATTGACTATTTTCTATACTATTTTCGCAAGATGGGTAATTGTAACAATTACCGATCTGTCTGAGCTGATAGCGTTCATAACGTGATATGGCTTGCAGGTTGTATTAGTTCGGCAAAAGTTAAGCAACGCTTGCATACGTCGCCACCTCGAAGGATGACCGCCTCTGCCATTTACATCATAGCGGTACCGGGCTTCGGATGTCACGTAAATCTGTCGACTCCAGTTCTTGAGTCATGTAAAAATTGTTAGGCCATGTCGGAGGTGTTTGGGCGGTCTGAAAAACTCCAACACTAGAGTTTGCGACACAATCACTTGACTTGAAAATCAATCACCAAATATAATAATCATACATAATTATACATACACAAAATAAATGATACATTTTTGCATTTATAATTTAACTATGGATGTATTTCTCTATTTTACTATTTGCGTCGTTATTGTTCACATTTATGTTCATTATTTGTGTCTCGGACTACGGCAAATTTAGTAACAATGTAACAAATTAACTATGTACCGAAATTATAATTAACCAGAAATCGAGCCGTATTGTATGATCATGAAACAGTTGTATATGTATCATAATATTAACTGCGGTATTTCCAGTAAAATTTATATTAAGTTAAATTTATCCCACGGCTCCGCTTGCAGTTGTAAGACACGCAGCACTTTCCAGTGCTTCTGTAACATTAATGATAAGTGCCATTATGACCTGCTGAGTAATTAAGGTGGGAAACGTAGCAAACGAACTATTTATACTAATATTAGGATAATACTGCAACGTTTTAAGTACCTACATCCATCTAAGGTGCCGTTGTACTTGAAATATATACATAATTTTGGAATACAAGCGATCGGTGCAAGTTAACTGTAATTGACTGCTTAGGATGGCTAAGTCTTTCTTCGTTTTTGTGTAAGTGTTTAGCCAACTTTGGTGCCTGAGTTTTAAGATCCCCTGAAAGCCTACATGACCTAAGGATTCTCGTCCTGAAACGAGAACCAGGATCTGTAGCAAGTGACCCGAACCGATGAACGGTACCGCTCCGATATAAATGACACACAAGTGGTCACCCAGCTAAGTGATGACCTCAGTGCACCTTGCTTAGCTTTGCTGATCTATTATGAAAGGAAAGTCGTCATGATATGAGCGCTAAGTGACCGTCTTCTCTTACGTCGGTACCATGTCGGTAGAAGGAATAATATGTAAACTAGCTAATCGAATATCTGCAGAATAATTTCCCGTCGGTGTAGGGAGAGACAACCGAACGCCACTTGCTTCTATCATTCAAAACCTCACGTACGTCCTCTACATTCATTCCTCTTCAGTAACAATTTCGAACATTGTAATAATCGTCCAAAATTTCCTAGCCATGTCTGGCGTTTTAATGGAAGGCAAATAACTTGCAACTTGTAAGCAATCTTGCTAAGCTTAAATAATCTTATTAAATTGCTTGCAAATCCGGAGTTCCGCTTATATTAAATGTGGTGGATGAAACAACGGCAACAAACATTTCTTGTTAATCACGAAATATTATGATCGAAGATTTAAGTATGTAAGGGGGAAACAGTTAAAACGCCGTTGTAAAAGGTTATGTCCAAATTATTTTCTTCTTCTGTAGTCTGTCTCTATATATGTCTCTATATATATATATATATATATATATATATATATATATATATATATATATATATATATATATATATATATATAAGGGAGTTGGTGTAAAACTGTCTGCGCGAATGAATGAGTGTGTAAAAGAGTCTGAATGTGTAAATGCTAGGCTACTGTGGATGAGAATGAAAGTAGGACTTACTCGTCTCTTTATTGTGGGGGTGTACGCCCCGGTCAATATAGTTACGGGTATGTCACAACATGAGCAAGACGAAAGGCAGGAGTTTTGGGAGAGTTTAAGAGAGATTTTGAGGAACTGCAAGGATAATGAAAGATTGATCTTGTTAGGGGATTTCAATGGATGGGTGGGAGTAAAGCGAGATGGATTTGAAAGGGTGTTAGGTGCATTTGGTGATGAGAGTGTGAACGAAAATGGAAAAGTACTGCTTGAGATTTGTTTGGAGTGGAGCCTTTGTGTGACAAACACCATGTTTGATCATAAAAGGATACATATGTATACGCGAGAGGCGAAAAATGTTAGAAGAAGTGTGATTGATTTTGTGATAGTAGATGAACGATTGAGAAAGAATGTGTTGGATACAAGAGCATATCGAGGGATCGGCATCCACACAGACCACTTCTTGGTGTTGAGCCGTATTATCGAGTGGGACAAGTCAGCGTTTAGGGAAGAAATGGGTTATGTTAAATTGCTCTGACTTTTGTACGGAAGTCACCTTTAATTTAGGCCTTTTTTTTTTTAGGGAAACTAATGTATAATTTACTTTAGTTGCGAGCCCAGCAAAAGATACACCGTGGTGATTTTTGTTTTTAGTTTTCACAGTTTAGTTTGCAACTATATCAGTCAATCATCTGTTTTCAACTGACTTCTATTGGTCGCAGCAAACATTCGTTTGCGTAATAGAAGAACTTACTAGGTACCATAATATGGTAACCTGTTGTGGTTCAGTGTTCGCCTCGCCTCGTTGCATACATATGTACATACATACATATCTCCGTATACTCACACCTTTTTCCCATCGGGGTAGGCAGAGACAACAGAACGCCACTTGCTTCTATCCTTACAAACTTCACGCGCTTCCTCTACACTCATTACTCTTTTCATACTTACTCGCCGGTTTCGGGTACTTCAGACCTTGCCGTTTTTTAGGCCGTCGCCAATTTTGTCGAAGAATTTCCAACGAGGTATGCCGTGACCGACTTGCCCGCAAACATTTGCCTTATAGATCTGTTTCGTCCTAATTTCCCAAACTTTTTTTTTGTATATACATACATACGTAGTGTAGGACGCCCTCGGCTAGGTGGAGTGACGTTATACGCAAAGTGGCTGGCAGCGGCTGGACACGAAGAGCCGAAAATCGGGCTCAGTGGCGTGCCATTGGAGTAGCCTATATCCAGCAGTGGACTACGGCAGGCTGATGATGATGATGATGATATCAGCATTCCCTTATTGAAGTCAAAGTAACATTGTAAGTAATTACAATGTTTTGACCTACTATAGAAGGAGTTTGCAAATTATTTGCTTTGACATTTAATATTCTTAATTTGTCACTCACACGCGGACAAGAGCTTGCTCGATCCGTCAACCTTTATGGTAAAACGCTTAATTTTCAATTCATAAAGATAATATAATATCCATCAATATAAATCAACAAAAATACACACTATACACATATCATACATACATACATACATAGACTTACGCCTGTTTCCCCGAAGGGGTAGGCAGAGGCATATTAAAAGCCTACATTTCGCCATTCTTTTGATCCCACGTAATAGGTGGCGAGCCTATTGCCGCTTATCAGGATATTTTGTTTGCCAGAGCCTCGTCCGTTGATCGGCAGGTGCACCACTTGCAGGTGAGGTTGGCTTGGGACCCTACGTTCTTGGTGGGAACCCTATGCACCCACTGGGAATATCCTAGATATTAAATTCTGCCAACCCTATAAAGCTTACGTTACAAGCAAAGGATACAACTTTTTCTTTTTAAAATAAACTTAATGAAATTCAAACAAGACTCAAGTCTAGATTCTCTTATGTACAAGCTAAAGTAAATTCATATTTTAGAGATCCAACACTCACAACATAAAAGCTACATTTTCATACCTAATCATTCATTTTTTTTGCACTTATAAAATTCTTGCGTTACTGAATGACACACAACGTCTTAACAGTTAGGCGTAGAAGGGTGAAATTTGGCATATATTGTGTTCCTTGAGAACCGAATAGGTTTAAAGGAATTTCCCGTAATGCCCACCAAATCCATTAAATTAAAACCATTAAATTAGAATAAGATGTGAAGCCGAAGCTTCGGGCATCCTTTAGATTATTTACATAACTTTCATGTTTTTAGAAAGTGGTACATTGTTGGACGAAGGTGAAGGTATTAATTAGCCTTAGGTTATCTTACAAGTCAATGTACGGCCAAGCAGAGATAATTACCATTGTAAAAAATTTAAATTATTTATCAAATTATCAGATCCGACAGAGAACCAAGGTAACCGACATTATAGCTCAAAGAATCAGCAAACTGAAGTGGCAATGGGCGGGCCACGTTTATTGAAGAACCGATAACCGGTGGAGTAGTCGTTTTGTAGAGTGGAGACCACGCCTTGTCCAACGTAGTGTAGGACGCGCTCCGGCTAGGTGGAGTGACGATATACGCAAAATGCCTGGCAGCGGCTGGACACGAAAAGCCGAAATTTGGAGCAGTGGACTCTTGCAGGCATGGCGCGTTGTGGGTTTGAACCTTAGACCCGGCGTAGCGGTTTCATTAGTAAGGTATCGCTACCTCTTAGTGTTAGTTTAAAAACTGTTTTCAGTGTTAGTTTATTAAGCATTGCCATGCCGTCCATTTTGTGCTGGCTTTAATTCCGCCACTCTATTTGTTGTCGTCTAATTGGAAGCGGTAGTTGACACTATGTAAACTACGGTTTATGCGTAAGAGGTTGAGGACACTTGCGATTAGTCAGAGCGTTTATTGCGACTTCTGGTGGAGAGAAGTCTCTGATTTACATTAATGGTTTGAATGTTAGCTAGTTTAAGAATATGTTTGAAAATCTGATTAAAGTGAAATGCTTTATTAAATACTAGCATTTGCCCGCTGCTTTTTCTCAATCATGTCTATTTTAATCAAAAAGGTATTTATTTACTTTGTTGTTACCTGATTTTAAGCATATGATTAAATTAATAACATTTTAATAAAGGTATAATTACTTTCCTTTTTTTTTGCACTCTACATTAAATTATGAATGTGTGGAGTGTAGGTTACACTCATTATATATTATTTACTATCTGAGCCTGCGGTTACACACGCGTTATTTGTGCCTACTTCTTCGCATCCGTAGCTCATAGTGTTATGTCATATAGCCCATAGCCTTCTTGTATAAATGGGTTATACAAAACAAAAAATAAATATTCAAATAAAACCAAATGTTCCTGAGATGAGCATGATTAACCAAGAAAACTCTTTTCCTTAATAATATTAGTCTTGATTATAAGGTCAGAGCTAACACATAGCTAGGTAATATTACATTTTCATTGAGAATCGACAATGCGCGCTGTTCCTTGGTTCGCGATTGACCGTACCCAGCTCCGACGATTAATGGTCACAACCCAATTTGAAATTCAAATCAAAGTCCGTGTTCGTGTTAAAAGATTCAGTGCCGCCCCTGTTACTAGGGTTGACAGAATGGGGGTTGCAATTCTAAGAATTTTAAGGTTAGGAGAAAATGTATGGGCGTTCATGGGACTTTTAATGGGAAAAGCCATCCCAGTGTGTGTGGAGAAGAGGCCTTTGTCTAGTGGTGGACGTCTTTCGGTTGCATTGATGATCTTGGTAGCACATTTAAAGACACACAATACTGCTTTCCAAACAAACATTAGAGTGATGGATGTACAACAACTTTCTTGTATATCCAATATAAAAATAGTGAATGACTGCACGGATGGCTTAGAGGTTTAAGCGGCTGCTTTGTTGTATAACATTATGCTGAGTGTTGTGGGTTCGACCTCCACACGAGACATCACTGTGTGATTTACAAATTGCTTCAAGTCTGAGTATTCTTTGTGGCCGATTATTAAATTTTCATTGTTTATTTTCATAGTCAGACATTGATTCATCTTGCGAACATTGCACTAGAAATGAATACTGTGTTGGAAAAGGACAGAAATTTAAAGGACATGAATTTGGTAAATCTGCCGCAATACAGAATTTATACCTAATTATGTATTGTGGCAGATTAACCAAATTACGGCCCCTTATATTACACATGGGGCCGCAATAGGTATTGATATTAAAGGTTCTTTTTCCGAATCCTTCTCTACCAGACTTATCATCATCATCGTCCTAGCGTTATCCGGACTGCATCCAAGACTTCGTTCACCACCAGGCTGTTTGTCATTAAATAAAATATTATAATTAATCATAATTATAATACTTTATTTTATGACAAACAGTCTGGTGGTGAACGGAAATATAAACAAAATAGAGATTTAATAATCATATTATATCTCTATTTTGTTTATATTTCTGTCAACCGTGCGACATTGCCATGACGGTCGTCAGGAGCTTAGTCTCGTCAATCTTCTCCGATAGCTTATAAATAAAGGCCGTAACAGATTATACAGGAAATAGCCATTGTAACGGGATCGACTATATAAACGAGATTGGAAAATGAAATGACAACAAAACGATGATTGGCGTTAAACCTTTAATTTATGAGGATTTGGTGGAATGGTTTAGTTATGATTACTTTGTGAAAAATTATGATCTCGATCAAATCAACTGTGGTCTGAAGGTATTAAAGATGACATTACAAAAAAATGCAGAAACGAAATGAATTGAGGTGGTGCAAGACCAATTGGAAGAAGTATTGAAGAGGTAACGTTACGTTTGTGGCAGCAAATCGTCGTCAGCTGATCAGCGCCATCGGAGATAGTTTTGCCCCAAGGATCATTATATTTCTAGCTACTTTTCAATTCAAAGTAACATTTTAAATGCAATTTACTGGTTTTTTTATAGACCTTTAAAGTCAACACGACTGTCACTTTAATGAATTATCAACTAGGTATCGTAAAACTTAACTTCTTAAATAAGAAATATTGTTTCTGACGCTCTTGAAATACGACAGTATTCTATCTTTGTGTCTTGCGTCTTTAAGTCTTATCTATCTTCCAAACGCAAATTGCCATAGAAATAAACCCTTACATTTACAATTCGCCTGGCTAACTCTGTAGATTAATACTAGATCATAGCTAGGATCTGTGGGTAGATAGACCGGTGTTATGCGTAACAAGTTAGGTCTTGGTGTCTATTCGAATCAAAGGGCGTGATCCCTGTGGCATTTTCTAAATAGAACACGCTGTGTGTAAGTACAGGCCGTTGTTTAAAGGTGTGTGAGCTTTATTTACAACTAATATAGAACTAATCGATTTTAAACTTTCGTGATTTGTATACATCATAAAATTTTATGGAAACGGGTATTTTTCGCGATATTTAATTATTTTAGGTATGAATGCCACTGTTTGTTGTTTATACCTTAAATTAATTAAATTGTATGTAATATGGAACTACAAGCTAGTGCCTTCTAGTTCATGACAGACGTTGGACAGAAATTTTAATATATATGCACCTATCAAATGTAAATTTATGAGGCAAACGTGTGTGGGCAAGTCGGTCGCGAAAGACCTCGTCGGACATTCGTCGATCAAATTGGGGACATTTTAAAAAACGGAAAGATCCGCAAAAACCCGGAACCGGCAAGCATGTATGAAAAGAGTAATGAATGTAGAGGAAGCGCGTATGGTTTATAAAAACAGATGCACGTGGCGTTCCGTCGTCTTTGTCTATCCCGACAGCAAAATAAAGATCATGGTTATTTTCTAATTGTAAGTAAATATTTTAAAGAACTCCAGTCATACTGAATTCTAATAACAATGGCATCTACCATGTCAATATAGCTAAGAACCGGCCAGATAATCTCTTAGGTACAAGCTCATAGGTTATTAAAACCATGTCAGTCGTTTAGGCGATGAATACTTACAAACACTAACATGATGCTACATTAGGAAACAATGACAGCACATTACAAAGATTTAGCACGCCAAAGTTTACATAATTTAAAAATTTAGATTTGCACAATGATAATACGTTAAATCGAAGGTACTTTATAATCTACATTGGATCAGAAAATTCCAATACTTCAGAACTGTATAAATAACTGTCAAGGATTCAATATAATTTTAGCGGAGGAGTTTGGCCCAGTTTCAGAACGTGCATTGATGGATTAAGAAAAATGCTAAATATCTCCAGTGCGCTTGAAGATAAACGGTTTGTGTTTATTTGACAATTGGGGAATAGTTTGGTAATTGGAAATACTTTAACAATACTTAAGTAACGATTTATTTGACTTGAAAATTTAGACTGCCTGTACACAGTAAATAATTTATTTCAATTAAGTTAGACGTTACTTCATGTAAGTCATTACTTCCAATAACACGACACAGTTTTTTTTTTACTTTTCTTTATAGACTACACCCAGCACTAGAAATATAACTTGTATCGCATAGCACCGTACAAAAATCAAATTGATGAACTAAATGAACATCCAGACTAGAAACCAACATTTACTAATAACGCAAAGTGTTGTCTCGTGTCATAACAGAATCGACGGCACTCGGCGCAGTGTCAAGTGCAAATGCGGCCACTTATGCTATGACACTGACTGCCTCTGTGGTCTAGTGGATAGCGTATGCGTCTGCTGATCGGAGGTCCCGGGTTTGATTCCCGGGTCGGGCAGTGTTACCTAATGAGTTTTTCCGAATTCTCAGTAACAGCACGGAGTTTGGTGATGTCCCCAGTAACGGCAATAGACTCGCCGCCTATTACGTGGGACCTAATAAGTCATGGCGAAATGTGGATGTAATATTACACCTCTGCCTACCCCTTTGGCGATACAGGCGTGAGTCTATAAAAAATATTATGCTATTACAATATGCGTGCAACCACGACGTCATTTTTTTTTGAAGATTCTTCACAAATATTAAAAAACACAAATACCAACCGCTAACCAGCACTATAAATCAATCCTGTATCTTGGAGACTATACAAACATGAATCCATAGCCACAAAGAATACCCAGATTTTCAAAATACTCAGCACTTCATATATTTTTCTTAGAATAATAATATGTAACGGAATGGTCATCAGTACAGGACGTCGATTGACTACGACACGGAAGTGCGAAGGTGGCTCGCTTCGACAGAGTCTAGTGACGTTCGCTAGAGTTGAAGAGGGGGGAAGACGGTTGACGTTCAACGGAGCAACGACAACTATCACTTCTCTTGGAGACTCCGGGCGGGCAACAAGTACCTAGAAACTGTCACTCGTTTCGTGTTCAGTAATACAAAATAGTTATAGTCAGTTTTGTTAAATTTGATTTGGTGTGAACTTATAACGAACTGTGGTGTGAACTGTTGATACTGGCCAAGAATCAAGCAATCCGCCGTCATATATAATATGTTACCATATATTTATTTATCAAAATCTAACACAGATAACACCGCGGTATGAAACTAGCAAAACAAACTCAAAGCACAAACTAAAAACTAAACAGGCCCTTGTCGACCGACCACTAGCGAATACTTATTTTAAGGCTTCGTGTTATCGACAATCAGTTGGCAAAGGATTCGATGATGCTTACTATCTTGAAAATCTAAGGTAGCGTATATAGGTAAGATGAACGAGGCTGTTCGAGGAAAACAGCCATCGTGATTTTTGGTAAAGTAGTAGCGCCCATAGCGTAACGACGTGTCGTTCATAATGGATCGTCAATGTTAAGCAATGTTTACACAGTCATTTGGATGGGTGGCAGCATGTTGTGGCACTTACATCAGAACGCTACCTTTGGCAGGCACGTGAAGCCGTCCATCTCGATTCTATTAGTAGGTACAAGAATAGATAGGTCATCTCAGAGGCCTTGGGCGGCCTATAAACTTCGACACCGGAGTTGGCCACGGCAATTGCTATGCGGGAAAGCGAATTTTCTTCATCATCAGCCCTGTATATATACCGTCCCACTGCTGGGCACGGGCCTCTTCTCACTATGAGAAGGGTAAGGCCATAGTCCATCACGCTGGCCAGGTGCAGGTTGGCAGACTTCACATGTCTTTCGAGAACATTATGAACAACTCTCAGACATGCAGTATTCTTCACGATGTTTTCCTTCACCGTTTAGAAAGCGATAATTAACAATTTTATACGCACATAACTCCGAAAAGTCATTGGTGCGCGCCGTGGATTCGAACCCGATACCCTCTGCGTAGCAGTCTGTGAGTCTCTCCACTAGGCTATCGCTGCTGTGTATATCTATTTTCTATTGTTATCTATTTAATTTACTACATCAAAGCCTTATATGGTAGCAAACATTGTCATCTCATGATAACTTTTCGCGAGTGCACACTTGTCGATCTTTTTAAATCACTTAACATACATATGTATTTATTTTGCCAAATCTTAAAGTAAAATCAAAACCATGATTTCTTCGCACCGCTCATCCGTTTTGCACATCTTTCGTAGAAGCATAGCCTAAATACTAGGTACGTGAGATAGCATTAGCCCGTGGTTTTTGCTGAAGACTATTTGGACGTTCGAAATTCGTGTTGGTAATAGTAATAGTTTCCGTTATCTTCCTTTATGTAAATCAGTCTTGAAGGTGGGCTTTGAGAGCAGTGATTTTTATTTTTCTGCGTTAGAAGGGGTTTTTACTATTCATTGTTGTATATTGATAGCATTATATTTTAAGATTTTTATGTGAGTACTCTCAAATGTGCTCTGGTTTTTATATGCTATTTACCTTCGCCGTTTATAGGAAAATCATTTGAGGGCGTGGTAGGTTAGAAACCGAAGCCTAGCCCAGCGTATTGGGCTCTCCACTCAATGTTTATTTATTTTTATTTATTTACTAGCTGTTTCCCGCGGTTGCACCCGCGTCCTGAGGGAACTACTTCGCTTACTCGGTTAATTTATAGCCTAAGTTACTCATTGGTACATCAGGTATCCGCCAGTGAACGTCGCGTCAAAATCGGTCCAGCCGTTCCAGAGATTAGCGAGAACAAACAGACAGACAGACGGACAAAAATGGTAAAAAATCATTTCGGTATAGGTACCGTGTAAACATCCATATGCATTTAGTAAAAAGCTGTTATATTAATATTACAGAAAGCCACTCCAATTTTTTTTACATGTATAGATGTATAGAGTTATTTAATCTTAGGAAGGCCAAAAAAAAAATATATAAAAATAAAAAGTATAAGTATCTTATATAAAAATTAAATAAATATGTTAAATATGTGACATATAGCCAATTACAGGTCTCCACGCTTCCCCCCCGTGGGATCTCCACCTTGTCGTGGTGGGGGGGCTCAGTAACCGTGGGTTAGAAGCCACCCACGGTGAAGCTAAGCGGGATCCCGGGAGGGGACGCTCCACGTGGGCTTGGTAGAGGCCTGCGTAGGATGCGTCCCATGGTGCGGGTGCGGGGGACAGTTCTGTCTGTCCCTCGCAGTCGGGTGCGGTCGCGGGAGGAGAGGCGTGTGGGTGTTGCGTTGCCCCGCGCCCTATCTCCCGCGACCAAATGGGGGCGCACCATCGTTGCGTCGCGGTGGGGCCGCAGAGGAAGAGGAGATGCGGTGTTGCGTTGCCGTCCTCCCTATCCTCTGCGGCCGCTGGGTGTTTTGGCGGGGGAGCCCAACACCTTCATCCGCCGCCAAGGGGGTTTCGTTCGGGGCCCGCCTGACCATCTGGCGGGCCAATACCCGTCGGGGGGTAGCGAGGAATGCTTTGGTGAAACCCTACCCTCCGACACATGGGTACATGAGGAGCACGGGTTGGTTTTTAGTCAGTAAGAGTCTGACAGTCCCCTTCGTCCTTCCCCCCCGGGGCGGAGGGACTCCATGAGGATTTTCCAACCCGATACCAAAAAAAAAAAAAAAAAAAAGGTCTCCACGCTTAGCTATTGCATATAAAAATAATGCGTGAACATTGTTTTGAACAACATAATGAATTAGGTCATACACTGCAGTCCACTGCTTGACGTAGGGGACCTACGTCGAGCAAATTTGAGTTACAATATAACATTGTGAGTCAACAGGAGACCTCCTACCACGCTAGTTAGACAGGTTAGTAAAATGTTTGATGTCGAGGTTTTAAAAAATACACATCTATGTTTGTTTAAAGCATATATTTTCTTATGCAATTTGTTTGCAATTACCTAGCACATTGTCAAGTGTAGAGAAATATGCATAGTTAATAGTGTAAGTAAACATATTACAATGCGGTAAGTAAACTTGTTGAACACGAAACAAGTACGTACATGCAGGGAAATGATTAGCTAACAATTTTATATTGCAATTAGCGTAACAAGAGTGCTGTGAAAACATTAAATACATAGATGAAGTGACAGTTCAATCATTATTGTAATGAGTAAAGAGTTATTTATTATTTGGCAATGATTTTCTCAATAACTTATCTAACATAACTCCAGTGAATAGCTTATGTGTCTGCAGATCGGGAGATCCCGGGTTCGATTCCCAGGTTGGGCAATTTTTTTTTCCGAATTCTCAGTAGCAGCACGGAGTCTAGCACAGTTTCTGGTAATGGCGCTGATACACTTGAGCATTCACCTGTAATGAGCATTCTCGCGAATGTTACAAAATAAATGAGTGTGTTTTAGCGAGCATTCTCACGAACATTCAGGCAAAGCCTTAGAATATAGATAATACATAGAATTTGCGCTACAATGGCGGTTAAACCCAATATATTTACTTCACTTTGACTTATGATTTTAATCTAGAGAACAATCTTCGTAGTTTGTCACTAATTTTAACTTGACTAGTGATGGGGTTACTCAGAATAAATATCGATAAAATATCGATTATGTTTACAATGGATCCTTAGATTTGGTTTACTCAGAATTAATTTCAATAGAATGTTGATAAGCTCTCGATATCGATAAATAAATTTGAACGGAGGAACAGACACTGGTGTGATTTATTAAACCTGTTCAAATTAAAATCTGTATTTTATTATTTAGAAAAGTCATTGGTTTATGTATCTTACTCTTACTCTAGAAATGATTCATAAGTGAAACTGAAGTAAACATATTGGGTAAAAATGCTGTTGTAGTGCGATTTCTATATTGTTTCTATATTCTACGGACTATTTGAATTTAGAGTGTTCGCTAGAATGATCGTGAAATGTTCGGTTCGACAAAACAGTAAACGGCGAATGCTCGCTGTTCTGTTACAAGTGAATGCTCAGGTGTGTCAGCGCCATAACAGCAATAGGCTCGTCCTCTATTACGTGGGACCTACAATTAATTCATAACATTGCGAATTGTGGGTGTAATATTGCACCTCTGCGTATGGGATACAGTCGTGAATCTACAAAAATATTAATAAGATTTAACCATTTAAACTATTATTTGTAAACCATAATTCAGTACATCGAATATTTCTTTCGAAACTGTGATTAAGACCAAAATTATTCTTAGAAAATAAATCTCCGTCAAAAATCGCGATATTCTATTTATTTTTTCCTTTCTACCAATTTTTGAAACTGTATGTTAAAATATTTCAGGCCCTGACCTGTTATCTCTTGTTACCTTTGCTCTCATGTATTTTAAGTACTAATTAAGTGAGAATGGCGAAATATAACTTTTATTTTAATCAGGACTCTGGACCCACTTCTTTTCGTTAATACTATCTTCATTAAATCGTACATTAGATGGAAAGGTAATTAAGAGTCCATTTTAGATGTCTACAAAAAAAAAATTAAATATTAACAGCTTATTACGTACTGAAATTGATAGATGTTTTATTCAGACTAGTATTTTAATTAAAGATTTTATAATGTCTGTACTGATATATCCACACTATATGCCTTAACTACATATTCTGTCCAGAATGCCCGCACTTTTTTTAATTTAACCTTTTTCTCGAATTTCAGGTATTTCATTGATAAAGATCTCTGTCAAACCCTTCTACACGGAGCCGATAACCCCATAAAAATATACACAAAAGTACCATTCATACATATTATATGAAAGTATTAAAGCTCAAAAGCCTTAAGTGTACCGTTCCAATTAAGTTAACATATGTATTGTTAAATGCACATTACACCTAAGTAATTTTCCCACATCGCCTGTTGCGATTCGTCAAATCACAAGTTTAACAATTCACGACGTCCCCTTATAAATTATAAAACTTAAAAATGTCCATGCTTTGAACAAACAGTTATATCTAGAACACGCTACATAAGATTTCTTTCCAATATTATATTTCTATCACCAGCAAGACTATTATGATCATGTACTATAAAATTTTATACATTACCACAGTGCTTTCAACTTCTATTATACAATAACTAAGGTTTCTATGCATTAAAGTAGGTACACTGCTGATGTGTTTAAAAATTTTCGCTTTAAAAGCAATTACTAAAATACTTGGTGATTCAATCTTGGAAATTTATTTTCTCTAATGACACTAGAATCAAAGGGAAAAAAAATAAGGTTCTACGAATTTTAGTTTCACAATTTTTTTTTTGGTATAAAATGCAATATTCAGTTTAATTCTACGATTGTAGCCTATCAAAACAATTTGCGTCGCGTCAATATGTCGCGTTACATTAGGTAAACTTATAGTCGTTGTGCATAGAACTCCATAATGACACCGGTCCAACATTTCCAACCCGTAATTCGCCCTTCTTTTGGGGAGAATTAATTTATTGCTCGCATTTCCTTGCTTCGGGCAGTCCTAATTATTTTTGTGCAGCCAATCGGAGCGGCTGGGTGTAAAAAAATCATAGTTCTATTTTCCATGTAGGCTGGGTATGTTCATTACGTATTTTGTAGTGTAGCAACGATTTACGACCGAAAACTATGATCTATCGTTTAAGACTGATGCAAAACGACGTAGTAGAACGTTCAGCTAGTGTCGCCGGCGATTAGAAAGGTCACAGATTCGGAAATATTTATAAATGGAAAATTACTTTAATACCATAAAATGAAGTTTTTACCTATAAACTACGTAAATTTTACATGTTGTCATTTTCACTAAGGTGATCGTACCTAAGTCAAGTAAGACAATATTGACTACTCTAAGGGCCGTTTGCCATTGTAAACAGTTGACATTTTTCTGGTATTAACATTGCTAGCTCAAATATTTAACTTTTTTTCATAGCATCACCTTTACACAGACAAGTTCTAGACTTTCCTATCTGTCCCAAATGTATGACGCTTTTGGGACAATCCGATATGAAAAAATAACTTATTTTTCTATTAACCCATTTAGCCCCAAAAGAAAACTAGCAGTGAAAATTAAGGAAAATCTTAATAATTGGTTGATACAAGTACTATTAAAAGGAAAACATAAAAAAATGGAAAAAATAATTTTCTTTCTTTGGAAAAAATCGCCGTCCTCAAATGGGGACGGTGGGATCATGTGGAGTGAAAATGTTCGAAGCATATTTTTTCAATGCATAAGGTTGTTAAACACTTTTTGCATTGCCAACGAGCTTTGCTATGACACACGGCACATCGCGGTTGTTTGGGGAGTTTTATGGGAAGTGACCTATTCCGTCATGCTGCAAGCTTGGCACCACAGAAGCTGGAAGTCGTGAAGATTGACCTTTTGAATGTCTCAAGTAATGACGAGCAATATAGTGCCTAAACTGAAGCTGATCTAGCTTGGTATCATTTGTCAGCAGGTGCAGGCGCCATGCATTTGCAACTGCGAGATTCAACATGTACGTAAATAACACCCACCACCATTTTTTCCCCCGTATGGCTGTCTGGTACAGTGAAATAGACTGATCTGCTTGATCTAGACCGCCCATACCTTTGTTATAAGTTTGAAAAACATGCGGTATATCAAAGTCCACTTTTTTCTTCTCAACAGCGCTCCAGCGTTTTACTTTTCCTAGAGGAAGGACGCTATCATAGTTTGACCCATTGTACAGACACTATTATCTAGCCACCGAACAAAAAGAACTTGATTGACACTGTCGAAACGGTAATCAAACTCGGCGCGGTCTTTCTTTTTCATATCCTTTACAGCAGCTAGTGGGCACTTTTTAGTTATACCTTCACGTACAGTACCCGTCGCACTGAAACCAGATTTACGTAGTTCTCGAAGCAAATCAAAACTAGTGAAGAAGTTATCAAAGAACACGACATGATCTCTGGGACTTGTACCGAGTTTATCAAGCAATTGCTTCACTACTCTTGTTCCCAGTGGCTCTGCAGAATTGACTCCTGGCGATTTCCCACAGTAAATATCGAAAGCGTAACAGTATCCATCTAAACTTGTAACCAAATCGCACAGGCTTGCCCCGTATAAATTGTTTCGCGTAAGTCTGCGTGTCTTGCTGGATCATGACAAAAACTTCATCGTCAAATATCTATTCAAAAATTTGTAAAGGTATTTAATTCTTCAAGTCATTTATCAATTTATCGAGACGCACTTGCATATTTCCTTCATTGGGAACCAATGGGTCGTAATTTGGCTGGATCTTACGCCAGCGAGGCGCTTCGATATTAGTTTTCCGTCTCTTAGTTTCTGAAAGAGTTTCCTCATCACTGCTATCCCATTCCTCTTCACCTCGAACTGTAAACACTTCCACTCTACCTAGTATATCACGCGGAATGTCGTTAGTTTGGATATTATCCTCATCACCTTCTTCTTCGTCGGTAAGCACACTTGGTTCTGGAGGTAATGTCACTAATTCTATGATGGCATCATCGTCTTCTTCAAGCATCACATCATGGAGTGCTTCTTCAAGCCCATGGTACTCGTTGATGCTGCAGAATGTTCGCTTAGTCATCGTTTCTCCAAAAATTATCTAATAACAAAAACACGAAAAAATTATCTCTGATGTGCCCAATGGCCCCAATTGGGGACACTGATATAAAATCACATTTCTTCTATTGACTGTTAAACTATTTACGATAATTTTTACTATATTCAATAGTATACACTATATTTATGTATTTTACGTAAAAAAAACAATAATCCTAGGCGAAAAAGTAAAAATTATAAAAGACTTACTTTAGGTAATCTCTAATGCTTGAAACGGCTTCACAAAATGCACAGTAAAATCACTGTAAACTATTATTATTCATTTTCCGACGTAATTACATGTTACAAACTTCTTAACCTTCAAGTACTCCAAGTATAAAGAAGTCAAATATATAATGTTAATAAATTGAGGGTATTTATTAAGGTGTCCTCGTTTGGGGACGGCTGGACTATATGGGTTAACTTGTCAACGATGACATACTACATAAGATGCACAAGTCTCAATCGTGTAGGAACGACTATTTTAAGGAGAAATATTGCTTTTGGCCTTGACGCTTGGACCGGCTAAAAAACATTAAAATGAGTTTAAACGCGATTAAAACTTGTCCACAAAAATCACATACCGAATAATATCTCGCCGTTTAATCTTCAGAATAAGGACTCATTGTTCCATTACCTAGATTTCTGAAATACTTTTTTCTACCCCATTCGTTTCCGTACAACAAATGCTTGAGTTATACCTTCTCTGTTTCACTTCTAGAGTGCATTACCGATAGTTCCATACGTCTTGTCAGACAACCTTCTACATCAAGAACTGCAGTCTCTAATGTAAAATGTAATAATAGAAGTGCGTTTGGTTTTGAATATGTACTGCAAGCTTTTAATTTATACTAGACAAAAATTTAAAAAAAATGTTATTCACACTTTCAAAACTTTTAATATTACCCAAAAATATCTCTACGTGTACGATTGAAAACGTCCTACTGCAGATGACTTAAATCATTGGCATCAAAGTAGACTAGGATTCGACTTTGGCTGTACTATAATATCCTACGATAAATTTTTGTTAAGTAATTGTTTCAAGCACACAGTGTATTTTCATCCATTAAATATAAAGGTCGATACTTCTTAGATAGATTTTTATTGTTTTTAATAACTGTTTTGACAGTGGAGACATCCTTTTGCTGTTAAATGTCCAAGTGTCAGATAAATTTTGACCAACCAGAGATTAAATCCGTCAAACTAACCAACCAGGTAGGTACTTATATTTCTCGTATGAGTGTGTGGCTAACTCATGTGTATTTGGACCGCGCGAAGGCCTCCGATACATTCAAACATTTTTTTGAGGCAAGAAAGTAGGTCTGATACCTACGGCTGAATGTGCCCTCCGAGGCAAGGCAGCGCTCTCATGTAAAACCACCACTAGCGATCAGAAAAACGGTGACCCATCCAAGTAGGGACTTGTGAAAACGTTGCTTACTTTGCGATCTAATACGAAAGGCAAGCCAACTCACGCTATGAGCTACTAATAAATAAATGGCCATAAACCGTGAACAAGAAAATAACAATACCGAAACCATTTTCGTCTTATTATTTTTACGTCATTACTACATATCCAAATAGCCAACTAAAAAAATAAAATATAAAGGAAACAAAGTAAATCCAGAGCTCAACGGATGCCTGTAATAATAATAATAATAATCTTTATTTCTCAAATTAATACAAACATGTTACACATTACAGTTTTGTCACGGATGGAACATTGTTGTTGTATTGCACTAAATGTACTGACGCTGTTCCCCCAAACTAGGCGAGTGCCTGTATTTTGGGGGGTCAGTGTTCAGCCCTAGACATGATCCTTTTGCGAAACTTGTTTTATTTTACATGTAGGTATGGTAATGTTATTCTGATTTTTATTGGATTGCGATTAGTAATTATTATAATATGTTGTGATTCTTTAATAAAATAAAATAAAATTAAATTAAATTAAATTAAATTAAATTAAATTACATTAAATTAAATTAAATTAAATTAAATTAAATTAAATTAAATTAAATTAAATTAAATTAAATTAAATTAAATTAAATTAAATTAAATTAAATTAAATTAAATTAAATTAAATTAAATTAAATTAAATTAAATTAAATTAAATTAAATTAAATTAAATTAAATTAAATTAAATTAAATTAAATTAAATTAAATTAAATTAAATTAAATTAAATTAAATTAAATTAAATTAAATTAAATTAAATTAAATTAAATTAAATTAAATTAAATTAAATTAAATTAAATTAAATATTTTTTTATTTATGACACATTGTATTTATACTCTAATGGATTCTTAAATTTATTATACAATGGAATTTATTTACATACATAAAAAATAAATATGTACAAAAAAGGGGAGGGTAAAATACAAAGTACATACCTATTTACAAGACAGGTTTAGGCGTCGTAGAATTCCTCCGCATCGCTGTCTACTGGTAACGTGCCCAGAAGGCTGGCAGCATTGCCACGCTGGATGGCAATGCTGCCAGCATAAATAAATAAAAAATAAAAATAGCATAAATTAAATTAAATTACATTAAATTAAATTACATTAAATTAAATTAAATCAGAACTTAGCTAAAAAAACCATGAGGACAAAAAAATGTACAAATATGTATATGTATATGGGTGTATAATCAATTATTACCTAAAAAATAAAAAATAACTGGATTTCATAAATAAAATACAATAACTACTTAGTCAACATATAGATAAAAAAACAAACGATTTAAATTATTTAACAATTGGTTTGTAGTCTAAGTTTTTGTGTGTGTATGTGTGTGTGTGTGTATATGCGTGTGTGCACGCGCGCGCGCGCCTCTGTGTGTGTGTGTGTGTGTGTGTGTATCATGTGATGTATGATCATAAGTCTTCAGTCTACTCGTAGTTTAGTTGGCTGAGCCAAGCGGTAACTTTCCGTTTGGCGTCATAGCTGTTTTTGTCGGCTATATTCAAAGCTTTATTTATTTTATTATATAGCTAAGTACTTAAGCTGGTAAATTGTCTCTTGGCAAAAGAGGTCTTGCAAATAACTCTTGGGCAAACTGACATTCCAGTGCGCCTATTTGGATTGGGTGAGACATTTTGGTGTTTTTTCATGGTAGATTTGAGCACAAACAGCTGTCGGACAGTTAAGACTTGGCATTCAGTGTATAGATTTTTGGTAGGGTGCCTGTATGGTTTTTTAGTCATCACTTTTAAGACAACTCTCTGTGCTCTCTCTAGGGGCAGAAGATGCGTCTTAGATGCTCATCCCCATACACTGATGCAGTACTGAATGATGCATTGGCACAGAGCCAAGTATATTTGCTTAAGTTTGTCAGCCGCTGCGCATTTCCTCAAGCATTTGAAAGTATGAATGAGACGTCTCACCCGGGCCGTCACGGAGAGGATGTGTTTGTCCCATCTTAGGCCACTGTCAATTTGGACACCCAAATATTTGGTGCTTTCGGCTCGTGTGAGTATCTGGCAGGTGCAGTCATCCTTTGATAGATAGGTGTGCACTTTACTACTGTAGTCAATGGGAGGGTTATTTATTGCATTTATAGAAAAAGGTACGTAGACAGTTTTAGAAAGATTCAGCGTTAGTAGATTTAAATTTAGCCAATGCATGATTTTCGCCATGGCATCTTCAGCTCTCTCCTGGACAGCCCGCCAATTCGGTCCCCATACCAAAATTGCGGTGTCGTCTGCATATGTGAATATGCTGGTGTTTGGAAGTGATATTTTACAGAGGTCATTTATGTACAGCTGAAAAAGTGTAGGAGACAGGATGCTTCTCTGGGGAACTCCGTATGTAATACTTTCTTCTTTGCTAAGATAGTTACCTATTTTTACGCATTGTTGCCTACCCGATAGGAAGTCCTTGAGGAAGAAGTAAAGAACGCCTCGAATACCCAGTTTTTCCGCTTTGGCTAGGAGAATAGGGACAGAGACCGTGTCAAAAGCTTTTGAAAGGTCCAAAAATATGCACAGACATCTGTTTTTACTGTCTAAAAGGTTCATTCTATTTTGTTGGTTAGGTCCATCACTGCATGTTCGGTTGAAATTCCTGAGCGGAAACCGTATTGATTTGGAGCTAAAATGTTGTTTTTCTCTAAATAGTTTTTAGGGTATTGTTAAAAACTCTCTCCAGAATTTTTGATAGAGCAGGTAGTACTGCTATTGGACGGTAGTTGTTGACACAGTCTCTGTCACCACTCTTATGAATCGGGTGGACAATGGATTTTTTAAAAGCTTGCGGAAAAGTGCCAGTTCTAATGGCGGAATTGCAAATATGGGTTATGCAGGGAACAATAACTGAACGGGATTGTCTTAATACTTGTGTAGGTATATCATCCCAGCCAGTAGCACAATCAGGCCGAAGTTGTACTATGATGCCGTCGACATCCGATTCAGATACCTCAAGGATGGCCATTGAGTTTATTTTACTATCTAAGAGAGCGGCAGAAGCACTTTGGTGGGTTACATTGTGTGGCAGATATTATTTTGCCAGCTAAGTGCGAGCCTATGTTGCCAAAAAATTTGCTTACCTGGTCAGTGGATATTTGGGGGTCACACATTTAAGAGCTCAAGAGGCGAGGTTTTATCTTTATGAGTATTCGTGATACTCTTAATGGCCTTCCACAACTCCCTGCTATTTTTCCCTGTTTTATCAATCAAGCTCGCCTCGTTCGCGTTTTTCAATCTACGTAACAAGGCGTTACAAAAATTCCGATATCGTGTGTAGGTCATATTTTCTGATGATTTTTTTGATTGTGCATGTAACTTGACACGATGTTTAATGCAGCGGAGTAGCCCTGTTGTCATCCACGGCTTCAGAATTCTATTTTTCCTAGTTACTCTGGTTTGAACCGTATTATTTTTTATTGTAGATGATAGCACCGATATGAAGAGGTTGGTTGCTACGTTGGTATCTTTATTTATTGTCAGGTTATTGTTAAAATATGAGTGAGATCTGCGTGTTCTAAGTCCACTTTTATTTTTTCGTAGTTCGTGCAAGACCGAGTGTAACAATATTGGCGTTTTGACTTGTAGTTCTTAATTAATAGAAATAAGGGCATATGATCTGTTATATACGATTTCAGGACTAGTGTCGTAGTTGGTAGGGTTGATTTTATGAATATATGATCCAAGAAGGTGGCAATTCTGGTAGGGTAATTGTGCGTGGGGTAAGAAGCCATGAGTTGCGTTAAATGTGAGATATTCATCATTTAGAGAGTCCTTACTACCTTCGCAGATATCAATATTCAGGTCACCAACCAGGATACCAGTTTTTGTAGGCAAATCGCTGTACACCACGTTCAGACTGTTTATGAAGTTGTCTTTTGTATTTAGTGAGGGAGATCAATATATTGTCACGATACATATGTCATTGCCAGCTTGACAGGTTAAACAGTTCGCGTCACGAAAAACTGGTTCATGTACTATACATGTCTGTTTCATATTTGTGTAGATGACTATACCATCGTTTTGATTTAACGTGACCTTTGAGGAGTGTACCGTATAATCTTCTACGGTGGGCAAGATGTTTACTTTACTCAGCCAAAACTCTGTCAAAACGATGACGTCTTATTCCATGTTGGTTTGAGATAGTAGTATACAAAATTGATTAAATTTTTTATTAATGCTACGGATATTTAGGTGTAACAGTTTAAAATTGACTTTGCTAGAACTTGTTAGATACTTAGTACAGTCTTCCGGGCTACAGATGTGGGCATTTGTTAGAGATTGTGAATCTAATCTTGCGCGAAGGCCTCCGATAGGTTCAAACAATTTTTTGAGGCAAGAAAAGAGGTCTGATACCTACGGCTGAATGTGCCCTCCAGGCAAGGCAGCGCTCTCATGTAAACTCCACCACTAGCGATCAGAGAAACGGTGACCCATCCAAGTAGGAACCTGTGAAAACGTTGCTTACTTTTGCGATCTAATACGAAAGGCCAACTCACGCTATGAGCTACTAATAAATAAATGGCCATAAACCGTGAACAAGAAAATAACAATACCGAAACCATTTTCGTCTTATTATTTTTACGTCATTACTACTTATCCAAATAGCCAACTAAAAAAATTAAATATAAAAGAAACAAAGTAAAGCGATTGCTCAACTGGTGCCTGTAATAAAGCAGTAAGGTTAATGGCTTCAATTTACAAGAATAGACAAGAACGAAACAGACATAGACTATCGTTAGTCTCATTTATGTCTAAGGAAGTAGTACAATTTGTCTTCACGAGTTTCCATCTTTACTAATATAATAAAGCGGAAGAGTTTGTTTGTTTGTTTGAACGCGCTAATCTCAGAAACTACCGGTCGGATCTGAAAAATTCTTTTTGTATACGATAGCCCAGTTATTCCGGAAGGCTATAGGCTATATAACATAACGCTTCGACCCTTTGGGGCTGGGCAATAGGCTAAAAAGGCTAAAAGATAATATCGGCTAATCTCAGGAACTAGCAGTCGGATTTTAAAAATTGTTATTGCCTATGATAGCCCAATTATTCCGAATGGCTATAGGCTATATAAAATTACGCCACAACTTTTAGGAGCCAGACAAAAATAATAAAATGGTCAAACGAGAATGGTGAGGGTTGGGTCAAAGGCAAAAAAGGCTAAACGAATAGGATACAATCTATATGGGTGTCGTTTTTGAGATTTTCGGGACGCTGATTAATAATATGAAATTTATTTAGTGATCCAAGATGGCGGACGGGAAATCAAACATGGCGGATGAGAAAATTTTAAAAATCAATATGGGTATCGCCTTTGATATTTTAAGGGGTGGCGAATCGAAATACAACATCTATTTCGTGATTCAAGATGGTGGGTGGGAAATCAAAGATGGCGGATGGGAAAAATTAAAATATCAAAATGGGTATCGTCTCTGATGATTTAAGGGATGGAGAATCCAAATACTACATCTGTTTCGTGATTCAAGATGGTGGATGGGAAATCAAAGATGGCGGATGGGAAAATTTAAAAAATCAATATGGGTATTTTCTCTGATGATTTAAGGGATGGAGAATCCAAATACAACATCTATTTCGTGATCAAAGATGGCGGATAGGAAATCAAAGATGGCGGAGAGGATTTTTTTTAAAGTCGATATGGGTATCGTCTCCGATATTTGAAGGAATATGGAATTCAAAAACACCATCTATTTCGTGATCAAAGATGGCGGATGGGATTTTTTTTTAATCAATATGGTTATCGTCTCCGATGTTTAAAGGTATGGGGAATCCAAATACAACATCTATTTCGTGATTCAAGATGGCGGATGGGAAATCAAAAATGGCGGACGGGATTTTTTTTCAAAGTCGATATGGGTATCGTCTTTGATATTTTAAGGAATGGGAAATTCAAAAACACCATCGATTTCGTAAACAAAGATGGCGGATGGGATTTTTTTAAATCAATATGGGTATCGTCTCCAATATTTAAAGGGGTGGGGAATCCAAATCCAACATCTATTTCGTGATCAAAGATGGCGGATGGGAAATCAAAGATGGCGGATGGGAAAGTTTTAAAAAATCAATATGGTTATCGTCTCCGATGTCTTATGGGATGGCGAATCCAAATACAACATCTATTTCGAGATCAAAGATGGCGGATGGGAAATCAAAGATGGCGGATGGGAAATTTTTAAATTATAATCAATATGGTTATCGTCTTCGATGTTTTAAGGGATGGCGAATCCAAATACAACATCTATTTCGTGATCAAAGATGGCGGATGGGAAATCAAAGATGGCGGACTGAATTTTTTTTATAGTCGATATGGGTATCGTCTCCGATATTTTAAGGAATGGGGAATTCAAAAACACCATCTATTTCGTGATCAAAGATGGCGGATGGGATTTTTTTTTTAATCAATATGGGTATCGTCTCTGATGTTTAAAGCTATGAGGAATGCAAATACAACATCTCTTTCGTGATCAAAGATGGCAAATGGGAAATCGAAGATGGCGGATGGAAAATCAAAGGTGGCGGATGGGAAAATTCTATACATTATATATAAAAATCAATGTTCGTTTGTTTTTAGCCCTCTATAAACTCTGAAATTTTAGATTAAGCACTGATGGCTTTGATAACTTTGTTAAGAATTTCCTGGGAAAGTAGTTGGAAAGAGAAGAAACTAGAAAAAAAACCTTAAAAAGGCGATACGGAGTTCGCTGGGTCAGCTAGTCATAAATAAAATGAGAATATACGATTGTTAGTGGAGTATAGTTTGGGTGTACGTCTACGTCTATCGCGAGGATTTAGGTTCATTGAACTGAAACTTTTAATTAGGTGTTTTAGGTACGGTGTGTTTCAGTACTAAAATATAATTATGTATTATAAGACTTCGGCTGAACTGGGCCACTTACTAATGAGCATAACTATATCGAAGGTCCCTACGTATATAAATACATTTCTAAAATAACTTTTTTATTTCATTATTTGCTTCGGTTAATTATAAGAGAAGAAGATACTGCGCCGACCCCAAATAAATTGGGACCAGGGCAAGATAATGATGATTTGCTTCGGTTAATTGACACATATTCCCATTTTTTTTTTAATTTTTGGTAGCTTGTTTAAACCATATACATATATGAAGACAAACATCAACGTTCTAATGATTTTGTTACTGTATTTGCGGACAATGCGGACATCTATTACGTAACGTCATTTACTTATATGTAATGTCATTTGCATCACTAAGTAAGGATAAATCTAGGAATATTAAAGTATATAGGTAATCTAGGAACATTGAAGTATATAGGTAATCTAGGAATATTACTCAATGTTTTCTTAAATGTAGGGTCATTCTACGTTAAGAGAGCATCTGATGTTAAGAAACGCGGCGCGACGTAAATGCTTAAAATAATGACTTTTAATTAAACCGAACTATGTAATCAGGTATTTTGTACATTAGTTTAAGATGGCAAGTCAATTATTCTATTTTTACAAGAGTTTTTCTCGACCAGGGGAGATAATCTATACAAGGTAGAGAGATGAAGGCCAGGGTAGGATACTTATAAAGAAAACCGTCATTTTTGTAAGAATCAACTTTAATTAAACACTATTTTGTGATAGTTTGCAACTAACAAATTAAATATTATTGGGTTTACGCTTATATTACATATTGAAATCAAACTATTCATTTAAACAAAATAATCTAGAAATATTTTCTTAGTTATTACTAGCCGACGTTTCAGTTTTTTTACAGTTTACAGGAACCGTGGTCACTGCAGACTGAGGTGATATTTGTCTTTGTCTTGAATTTAAAAGTTATCGCAAAGTACCCGAACATATTTCAACTATTGGTGTTACTATCTATGCAGAATTTGCTCACTGTGTTTTTATGTCTTCTGGTGACTTTGTCCTTCTTGGGTTTCATTAGCCTGATAACAGGGTCCCAAGCCGGAGGAACAATTCAACCATTTTCCCTATTGATATTGGGTGTTTTTTATTTAATTTCATTAGCTTCACGTAACATCCTTAGAATAAAACGGTGTTCCTTTGTTGGTTCATTGTTGTACATGTTCACGCACAGCAAACTTGTCGAGCATTTGTGCTTAATGTCAGCTATGTATATTTTCCTTAAGTCGAATGCCTATGCTTCTCTTGGTTTGTCCAGTGTATGAGAGCCCACTTGGTTCTTGGTATCACGGGCTGTTTTCACAACTCCACGTCCTGGCGTGTATTTTACGTGCGGGTGGGAATGGTGTTGTCACTCGAGCCACCCCAGCTCTTCGAGGAAGGCCAGCAGACTCCTGATGTGGCCCACTGCTTGCCTCAGGGTGCTGTGTCTAATCAGCTACTGTGAGACCTCAGGGCAGTCGAGGAGCAGGTGGGCGGCCGCCTCGTCTGCTGCCATACAGGCTCTGCACAGCGGACTGTCAGTGATTCCTATAGTAAATAGATGCTTATTAAAGTATTCGTGTCCTGTGTAGGCGGCCGTGAATGTCGGCAGTTGTTGTTTGAACAGCAGGAGGACTTGTTTGGCTATTTTACCGTCTGCTGCGGGAAGAGCCTCCTTGGCCTGCCTATATGTTTCAATACCAATCCAGGACTGATTGTGCTGAGTCCTGTTTCTGTTTTTAACTAGGTTGCCATAAAAACCAGAAAGGAGGGGAATAATGGGCTCGGGTCCCACCACCTCTAAAGTGGCCCCTCTTCTAGCAAGTATGTCGGCTGCGTGCGATAAGAGCCCACACTCAACAGTCTACTTCGTAAACCCCGGCCTCTTGTAAGGGTAACTCACTTTTAACAGGTGGTGAGAATTGACTTATCTTCGTTGGCGGCTTGTAGTAAATTTTGATTGAAGCTTGCTTCAAGATGTAGCCAATCTTATCGCTCACGCCCTTGACCATGTATGGGAAAAAAACAGCTACAGTAGAAAGATAACCTGCTGTAGGGTTATCTTTCTACTGTAGCTGTTTTTTTCGGGGATCTCTGACGTGTTCGCGCGGTTTTCAAGACGTTCCTCACGAGTTAGTATTTTTCGGGGAGCCATGATCTAAAAAAAATATGAAATTCTTAAGCTTAAAGACATTATTTAGGTTTGTTGACGGGTACTTTAATAGCAGACAATTACTTTAAAAATAAACTCTTTCGGATCATACTAACAAAATAACAAAAACTCAGAATATAAAACTAATATGTAGTGTAAAAGTCAATTAAACACCATAAATCAAATAACCTATTAAAGTGAACATATGTCGGCTTTACTTAGGATAATACGTGTATAATATTAATAAAACACTAATATGACACTTCCGTATCTACCCTGGACTTAAGGTCTCTCCCCTGGCATCTAATGAGGCAGGGGAAATACGGCAGGGTAGAGACGTTTTCGTTGAAAAATGAATACAACCAGAAAAATATGTATTGTTTCGTAAAAACAAACTAACACGGTAAACTAGGCAGAAATTAAAGTAAATAGAAATTACAAACAAACTTTTACTGTAAATACCGGGTAAATAAAACTAACCAGTGGAGATACTGCAATCACTGACACATCCGCGCTAGCCGAGTGGCGTTATCGGACTTTCTGCCAATGACGGCCGGCGAGTGGCTCGCTGGACGGTTATTTGCTAACTTCACTTCAAAACAAATGCTCCAATATTTAAACTTGCAGGGATAAAGTACTTTAACGGCATTTTGAAGCTGACGAAAAATGACCAGGGTAGGAGACTCAAAATACGAGGGACAAAATTTGAGTTTTATTTTTTTTAAGAAAATTAAAGTTATCAGGGAGTTTATTTATGTATTTAACATTGTTATATACTCTACTTTGTTTAATAAATAACGCTCAGATGTTTAATCTATTGGAAACGTATTAAATTTGAAAGACTCTGTTACAGAACAGTAAAGGGACAGGCCAGGGTTGATACTTTTTTGAAGGTAAATATGCTGTTATAACCAGGTTAAGTTAATTTAGGTATTGCAATTTAGTAGTATGAAAGTAAACATTACTTATTATTATATATGTTTGTTATTTCGTACAAATTTTCAAATAAAGTATGATTTTTTTACGTTGCCACCTATTGTGCCTCTTAATGTAGAATCACCCATATATTGTTTACTTCATAAAATTATGTTTCAATTTTTGCACGTACAAAAGGACATAAGACTTAAACGCTTTGGACCTTTTTCACAATGGAAGTAAAAACGGTCAACTTGCAAGTTTTACAGGAAAAATGAGAATATTCAAAATAATCGTTACACTATTACATCCGGCCTACATTGACAATTACAAATAAATAATAAAAAATATAAGTTATTACTTTCGATAAAGAGCACAGCATTTTGAAATTTAAAAATACTCTTCTGTAAACTGTCGACATACTAATTATTGGACCTAACTTTGGACTGGTTCCTAGACTATCAAGCACTGTATCTATTTACCAAATCACGTTCCTAGTGACTGTAAACTCGAATTCACACTGTCCACTAAGCTGAAAGTAAATACCCATCATCATCCTAGCGCCGGTTGCGTTCCTAAACCTACGTCTTGAAGCCCGGGGTCTGCTTGCTGGCTGAAAGTAAATACTAACGCTTCTTAAACCAGCATAAAGCCTACACTCTGCCATTTCAGAAGGTATACGAAAAATTAATTACACACATTACTAAGCAGCTAATTACACTTAATTAAGTACTTCGTAAGCCGCAATGTTGGCAAAACTTTAACGTAAAAGTAAAACGTTGCAGAGTGGACAATGTACATTACAGAGTGTTTGAAATGTAAAGATACTGAGAAACAGTGTTTAGCAAGACAAAGACGAAAGTTCTGTAATGTAGAAATGTTTAGAAATAAGTGGGTTTCTTTTGAATGTATTGTTATTATTTTGACAATTAAATTGTATTTATGAAACATTTTTAAACGATTCGACTGCTACAAACAGATTCCGCTAGTAGTTATAGCCACATTAATTAAAAGTATAATTTCTCTTTCTCTAAGAATATATCTATATACAAATCAGTAAATAATTGATTATAGTTAAATATTTAATTTAAATTGTCATTACTCAATTAATAAAGCAATTTTGTAAATAAGTAGTGATGGACGTTATTTGCTGTATTTCGGTTGGCTGTCGCTTATGAAGTTATCATTTCCGTTTAGGGTGGGAGAATATTTTAGCTTGTCAGATAAAATAGGCGGCAGAGCAATCGTTTTGGTAATTTTGAGCAGTAAAGACGTCTAGCGCAGGCTATTCGGTGGTTGATAGTTGTAAATCAGTGCATACCTACAAAGTGTAAAAGTGAACAAATAAAAGTTACTAAGTGATTTTACTGGAGGAGTTTAATTTCATAACACTATGGTCCACAGTATGCTTCATAGACAGTTTGAAAAGGTCAAGAAATGATTTCTTTATTCGTGGTATGTATGTGTAAAGTATGTTATGTTATGTTATGTTAGATATGAGTTTCAAAAAAGCACAATGTGTACCGAATATTTTATGCCACGTTTCCACGCTTGCCACGGCTCGACAAGCATCTACAAGTCCCAAGCGTCCACAAATATCGCTTGGCATTTGGAAGTCGTTTACACGCTTGTGAATGCGTCAGTATGCTACGTACATCCAAGCAAGGCGGACACCGATCTTGGATCGGCTATTACATATGGTTTATTTTTTATAGACTCACGCCTGTATCCCCGAAGAGGTAGGCAGAGGTGTAATACTACACCCACATTGCGCCATGAATTTCTAGGTCCCACATACCCCACATAATAGAATAGCAGTCGCATACGCTATCCACTGGGCCACGGAGGCAGTCACGTTTGGTTTAACTTACTTTTATTTGAAATACAAGTAAAGTTAAGCAAAACCAAGGAACTAACAAGCAAAAGAAGTTCAACCAGCCACTCATTTTGAGACATAACTAGACGTGCGTTCGTTGCGAGATCACAGCGGCTAATAAGCGCGTGCCAACGTGTGAACGCGTTGCAAGCGCTTGCCGCAAGCGCCCTTTGATCTGTGTCCAAAAACCGACACTAGACCGGATCCTGTTCAAGCATCCACAAGCTCATGCAAGCCAAGCCAAGCGCCCTCTTTACACGCTTGTGCTTGTGGATGCTTGTCGAGCCTTGGCAAGCGTGGAAACGCGGCATTAAAATTCATTCGGAATATAGTTGTTGTATTCGAGTGGCTCAGTATTTGAAAAGATACTTAAATTAATACATCCAGACGACAGAAACGTCTCTAAAGAGAACCGCCTGCCAGGTCATTATAACATAGCAGGTACAGCAAAGTACTTCCGAATTGGACGAACTTCCTTGTACTGTGTGTGTGTGTTAGTTTAAAGTTGTTTAAACTTCTTAGACTAGCTATAGTATAAGATTGTTGTCGAAGATCGCGATATTAAAAATGTTTATTTTATGTTTATCAGCATATACCACGAACTGTAGCTTAGAGGTGCTGATATTGCCACCAAGATCACGGATGTGATTTATTTGCGGGAGTATGATATTTATGAGCAAGTAAAACGGACTAACCACTTTCTCATTCATTATTGCGTTATTAATACTCCGATATGTGATATATATATCTCGAAAAGCAGTTTAATTATAGAGTACCTAAGTGACTAGGAAATATAAAATATTCACTTAATGGCAAGTCAAAATTATTATATCTTTTTGTATACTGTGTTTATATACATATTACTGTCTCCCCGTTTGTTAAAAATAATAATTTTCTTTCCACATTCTTAAGCAGCTCAATCTTACTTTACATCGAATCTGTTACCATTCGAAAACGTTAACCAATAATTACATAGCGAGAAAACCCAATAACATATGAACAGCCGCAATAAAAGTCCCGAGAGCTTTGCCCTCGAAGCAGATCAATATGCCGCAGGTGTGACAAAGTACTTCCAAACTGGACGTACTAATATGCTAGAAGTGACGTGCTGCTTGGGCAGTTGTTGAAAATTTTAAAGTTATTTATTTCTGAATATGTGTCATTAAATGGGAGTCATAATTGTATTTTTAGTATTAGAGAAAGATAAAAATTTACATCTTTCTCTACTACTTTTAGAGATTTTTATACATTCACAGTTAGGGATCATTAATAAGTAATGATTTGTGCTTTTTGTATTTGTCAGATTTGTTTCCCATTATGTTTAGTACTATTTTAGTCATAACCCAAGCCCACAGCTTATACTACTACCTATAAAGGCTCTTGTAATTACAATTTGCAGATAAAGTCTAAGGTAGGTATAAAGGAAATTACTAACGTCATCATAAAGACTTTCACAATGCGAAGGTATAAGAAAATACTAAAAAAAAAACAAATTATGGAATTTAAATGAATAACAGTTCAGAATACAAGCCATGACAACTTTACAGATTAAATACGTAATATTTTGGCCCCGTTTAATACCACGTACCAGCTTACTAGCCATATATTTATTAAGATTTATTATTGGCTTATTTTTAAAAAGAAACTTAAGTAGGTTATTTTAAGATTAGACAATTAAAAATAAAAACCTAAGTCTTTGTGGTGATGGATTAATAATACGGAATGTCACCATCCATATCATCCCATAGGTGTCGTAAAAGCCGACAGAGGGAGCATATGATACAGAGAACAGCACTGTAAGAGAAGGAAAACTTGATACAACCCTATACTAACCCGTTTGGCCAGCGTGGTATGGTAGGCCAATTCCTCCTTTCAAAGGAGAGGTCTAGTCCAGCAGTGGACTGTTAAAGGCTAATGATGATGATGATGATGATGAAATAAAAACCTTAAAGTTGCATTTTAAATACAAACATTCTAAATTAAATTCGAACATCACTTTTAGCTAGTCTTATATTATTCAAATCGCCAGTCGAAGCCAACTGCCGATAAAATCACTCAATGGAAAATGTGATTTAAAACCTCGCATTACAACACAAATTACGACGAACGTACACAATTATTATTCAAGATTTATTCGGGCAAAAGAAAACGATTATTTATTTTCGTTACTATTTTCCCTAATTAATCTTTGGAGGCTACACCCTCCAAGGTTGAGGAATCTTATTTGATGAAAAATAGCAACGGATTTCATTCCTATTCCTACTCTTTGTGATGTAGAGCTGGTATTTTTTTTCTATAGTTTAAAACACAAAAATAGGGTGATTGATTTCTATAGCTTTTGTTGAGGGAGGTATTTAGGTCACATATTTTAGAGCGTTCTTTCGACTAACGGTATTGATAAATAATAATAATCTTAACATATAAAATCCTTGCGTTACTGACTGACAGACACGCTACAGCCGAAAGTATTGGGCGCAGGAAACTGAAATTTGGCATGTATGTTCCTTGGGAACCGTAGGGGTGCACTAAGAAGGGATTACCCGAAATTTCCACGGGATCGGCCAAAACGGGTAAGTTTAAAAAAAATGCAGGTGTAGCTGGCGTCCTCTAGTAAGTAATAAACCATATCTACACAATGGAATTGATACTTACAACAAGTTTACGCAACGGCTAAACGTGAAGAGTGGGTCCGATTTTGTGATTCAATAGACGAATCAACCTCAGCCGTGACCATGTGGCAGAAGATGAGATGGGTTAAGGGTTATAGATCACATAAACAATTTGTAGATTCTATAAGAGCCAACAAGCTATTAGTAAACATTACGCCTGACTACGTTTTACCTGATCAACCACAGTTTCTACTGCCTAACATACGCCTTGAGTCTAAAATCTCCATGCAGGAGCTAGTAAAATGTATTAAATCAAAGGATACATCTCCTGGATGTGATGATATCTCATATTCTATGATCCATCACCTTCCTAGTAATGCTAAAAATATTTTACTTCACATATTTAATTTATTTTTTTCGCTGAGCTTTGTCCCAACACAATGGCGCAATATTAAAATTATCCCTATACCAAAACCAGGCAGGGAACCCAGCCTTGTATCGTCTTTAAGGCCTATCTCCTTAATTTCTTGTCTGTGCAAAATTTTTCACTCGATAATGAATAAAAGACTGGAATGGTATTTGGAAAATAATAATATGTTTTCTGATAATATGGTAGGCTTTAGGAAGAACAGAGGTTGTCTAGATAGCTTAAGTTGTTTGGTATCGCGTATTCAGAGCGGTTTCTCAAGGCGATTGCCTACTATTGGTTGTTTTATTGATATAGATAATGCGTATAATAACATTGACATTAAAACTTTACTTAAGATTCTACATGATTTAAAAGTTGGCTCAAAAATATGTCAATACCTATGGAATTTTTTGAAGGAAAGACACTTAATCATAGAAACAGAACATGGCTGTATCTCTAGAATGACTAGTCGTGGTTTGGCACAAGGAGATCCCATTTCCCCTTTATTATTTAATATTGCAACCATTAACGTTTGTAATTTGATTGAAAGAGACATTCATATATCGCAATACGCTGACGACTTCGTAATATATTACACATGTAGATCGATATCAGAAGGTACTAGGGTATTACAAAATTCACTAAATAAGTTAAATAAGCTTTTTATTAATTTAGGCTTAGATATTTCTCCTGATAAAAGTAAGATCTGTGTCTTTAAAACCAACTATTCGAACGCTATGGTTAATTTGAATGTTAACGGAGAACCTTTAGCATGCGTACCGTTTGTTAAATATTTAGGCGTATGGCTAGATGAACATTTAAGATGGACCAAAAATATTAAAGAAGTCAGAGAAAGAACATTAAAGTATATTAATATATTTAAAGTCTTAGTCGGTCCTGGATGGGGCGTGCACCCCTGTCATCTAAGAAGATTGTACATTTCCCTCATTCGCAGTCGCCTAGATTATGCTAGCTTTTTATATGATAATAGTAGTAAAACTCACTGTACAAAACTAGATAGAGTGCAAAACCAATATATGCGCATAATAGGTGGGTTCATAAAAAGTACGCCTATTCATGTCATGGAATCGGAACTTTTATTACAACCTCTATTTGTCCGACGCACGTATCTAGCTGCCAAATTCTGGTTAAAATCCAAATCTTATGCTAGCAATAAAGTTATTGCAATATTAAATGATCTTTATAACGAGTGCCAAACCTCTTACTGGCGACGTAAGAAGAAGCCGCTCTTGGTAATAATACACGAACACCTCAAGTCAGAACCAATACATACAAGCACTCGACTTGAAATGTTTAGTTTAAATACCTGGATGAGTAATATAGATACATCTACTTTTCTAAGTACGCATATTGATAATCTAGATAGACCGAAGCGTCAATATGATTCCCAAAATCTTCTCTTAATGTGTAACCAGTTCTTATCCAACAAATATATAGGCTATTATAAAATATATACAGACGGCGCTAAAGATTTGCATGGTGTGGGTTCTGCATTCTTTGACATTCAAATGAATATTTATATGAAGTTTAAAATTAATAAATCTATATCGATTATGTTCGCGGAGCTTATTGCTATTGCCGAAGCTGTATCATATGTTAAAAGTATTCAAAATTGTTATAAAGCTGTAATATTGACTGATTCTATGAGTGCCATACAGCATTTGGAACTTTGTACTCGTAAGGCTAGGGGCATTCCATTGGCATACGACATTTTAAATGATTTATTTCACATGAACAACTCAAATAAATGTATAATTATTCAATGGGTGCCTTCCCACATTGGTATTATAGGTAACGTTACTGTGGATAGGCTTGCCAAGGAAGCTTCTGTGAGTGGGGTTAGTTTGGATTGTTTACCTTTTTATACTAACTTATTAGGTAATGTCAAAGCACATTGTTATGAATTATGGTCAGAATATTTTGATAAAAGATCGCTTACGAAGGGTATATGGTATAAAACCATACAGCCAACCTTACCTCGTATTCCATGGTGCAGCACAACCAATGTGGGCAGGCATGACATTGTGACTAGTTTTAGACTTCGTTCCGGACACATACCATTAAATAAATTTGCCTTCATGATGAGAAAGACCGAGTCTCCTAATTGTAATGAGTGCGGTAGTGTGGAGGACGTGTACCATATTCTCATGGAATGTGTACGGAACGAAGCATTCAGACGACAAATATTCCTGTCGCAAAATGATTTGTTGATTTGTAATATTGGTTGGTGTAACAGTGCCTTGGCCTTTCCTCTATCGGATACGGCCAGGCTCCTGTACAAACTAGTACAAATAGGATGTAAGAATCGGGTGTGATTAAGTTAATCAATTAACTTGATGTAATTATAAATGTTTAATTTGTGGTTGGTTTTACGGGGCTTATATGTTCAAAAATGAACCTGCCCCTTTCATTAATAAAAAAAAAAAAAAATCTAGTCCCAAACTAAGCAGAGCTTGTACTATGGGTACTAGACAATGGATAAACATACATATATATACTTTTTTATTTGTAAACACATACATATTATACATAGAAATAAATAATAGAATAAAGAGTGAAATAAATATGTTTTAAAAAGTTTGCTTTCAATTTCTTATTTTTGCAATCTATGAATGCCACCATTTTACTGAAAACATTTGATTAGATGGAGTTTAACACTCTAATAATAATTGGAGTGTGAAATGTAGGTCATTATACCTACTGTGTTCTTAGGTATTCGTATAGCATGAACTTCGTAAACAAGTTTTGAAATTCAAATTCAAAGGCTTTTATTTAACTTGCGTCACTAAGTGATGCATATGAACGTCAAAACAAATTTTAAATCCAAATTTAGATACGTAGTATGAATACGGGGTGTGAATAGAACCTGGAAGGCACTAATGCTAGTCTTTACAATCGCTTGTACATGTTGCGTTTTGCTCATTCTAACTACATTATCCCTTGTAAGATGCAAGAGAATATTTTTGTCCATTCCCTAGTCAAGCAACACTTACCTAGTAAAAACAGCATTAATAAAATTAAACTTACCAAAAATTGTAAGCTGTTCTATTAATATCTACATAATTCATAAAAAAAACGACAAATACTTTGTAAATCATTTTAAGTTAATTACTTACATTGCGTTTAGATTATGGCGTACCCGAAATAAAAAAATACAAGTTGGTTATTTTGTAAACAGAGTTAAGCTGGGTGTACGGGTAGGGATTTCTTGCGAAAAAGAAGAATGGATACGAAATCTATGCCCATAAATTGAAATATCAATGACAATCTTTATATGAGCCCGTCCATAGCACGATTAGAGATTTCTTGTGACAAAGAAGAATGGATGCTACTCGTTTGCAAATAAAATTATCATTTCAATGACAGTCATGACATGATGACAAAGTATCCTATTTTACATAAACTACTAATCGGTTTCTGATGATACTTTTCAGTTAAATAGCTTATATTAGTTTACGAAGGTGAAGCCGCGGGTGGATCCTACATAGTTCCAAATATAGCTTAAGAGTGTTTTCTGGTGTAGCAATCGAACCCACTACACTCTTCACTGTAGTAAAAGGCGAGGTGACCGCTTAAGCCACTACGCAATCCGTGCAGTATTTCAAATGTCATCATCATCATCATCAGCCTTTAACAGTCCACTGCTGGACTAGGCCTCTCCTTTGAAAGGAGGAATTGGCCTACTATACCACGCTGGCCTGACTAGTTGGCATAGGGTTTGTATCAAGTTTTCCTTTTCTTACAGTGGTGTTCTCGGCATAATATGCTCCCTCTGTCGGCTCTTACGACACCTATGGGATGATATGGAGTGGTGACATTCCGTATTCTTAATCCGTCACCACACGGACATACATTTCGTCATAAAATTAAGTCGTATTTTCTTTAACCCAATTTTTGTCTTCGGTAAAAAGTATGTATATTTTCCTGTTTACCTGATAAAGTTTATTTACTTTTTTACTTTGGTACAAATATGAAATTGAAACTTATTGGATTAATTTATTTATTGTTATTGGCTGTTAGAATTATTTAATGTTAGTTGTCAACAAAGGTCCAATAATAGCAGCTTATGTTCCAAATCAATTTACGTTGGAATGATTCAAGTAACTTTAAATCTTAAGTTAGAGAATGAAGTCTTCCTTGACCACCGTTCTTGTAACGTAGCCGGAACGTCGGATATTAGTAAATATTGTAGTTTTTAAATCATTCGTTTTAAAATAATTGGACCTGTGCAACCAGGTATAGCGATATTCCATTGTTAAGACTAGTGTTAGCTTATTCAGAGGTACTGATTCCCTGTAAAGACTGTCAAAGATCTTCATAACAGCCGGCACCAACGGATTAACGGGCTCACCGAGGCACCGGTCAAGCGACAATTAAAAATTTTATACGCATACAAATCCGCGAAACTGAATTTTCGAAATTCGAACCCGATACCCACTACATGGTAGACTGTTGGTATCTCCACTAACTAGGCTATCACCGCTTACTCGCACAATCACTAACTAAAGAAAACTTCAAAAGCTGTGCAATTTAGCACATCCTTTATTTATTGTTACCCGCTATTTGAATATTAATAATCTCATCCACCCAGGAATTTGTCATCGTTCGGGTATTACCTTTTCGGAAAGAAAAGAACATGTTTGAGAGTTGTTGCAAACAAAAGCACCTACACATAAAATGTTATGTTTGTAAAGTCTCCCACGACATTTGGTTTCCTAGAACAGCAGATGTCATTGTTCAACACAGAATAAAGTTGCCATAATAATAAAGACGAACAAGAAATAAGTACGAATTGAAAAATATTTTAGAGTTACTATAAAACTACGGAGATTTTCTTCAATTGCCAATTGTTTACTGCATTTTACTGGGAACAATGGATTTTTATAGATATATTTAACTTTTTATACTGGCACTATAGGATGTCCGCAGCTTTTTTTTACTTTAACCATTTCTTCCGGCTTCCGTGAGAATTTCAGGAAATCTCTTCTAATTACACCCCTACGCACTCCTAGAAACATACATACCTAATGAATTTCAGCTTCTGCGCCCGGTAGTTTAGGCTATGCCTTGTCTGTAAGTCAGTCACGCAAGAATTTTATACATAATGATTGGATTTTATTGGATTTGTGGGTGTTCATTCATAATGTTTTATGTAGTAGCCTTCAAGAGAGAGTTTAGGATTTATTTTAAACGCTAATATTCATAAAATCTTCGGCAAGGATTTTCAATTTGGCAAAAGAACAAAGAAAATATTATTTTAACAAAGTATTAATTAAGAACGACGGCACGATAGCAAACTACTGTGGGTGGCCATATTATTCAGATGTTTACATTTCCTTAGTTTAATTTGTCTTCCTAGATAATAATTGGGTAGTCAGCATAAAAAAAATATTATTAAAATCTGTTTGCTAATTCTTGAGATAAGCGAACAAAGTAAACTTAGTTTAGACTGCTTTAATCACAACGGTTTCTTCTTCCTCTTGTTGAGCCTACTCTAGTAAAGTTCCTCTGTATCATCTGACAATAAACTCGTCAACATCCTCCTAGCGTTCCCTGTAACAACTGGGCTTCCGCTTATACTTAACTGAAAATCAGCTTTTCCTCAGAGCAACTGTTTCTCTTACCTACGCAACCCAAAGGGAAAGCAATATTCCATAGTTTAGATTAGTGGCAGTTTATTTAGAGGTACTGTCTCACTCTATCAAAGATCTTCATGAAGACCGGGACGGCATCTTAACGAGCTCTCCGAGGTACGAGGCAAGTGATAATAATTAAGTATTAAATACGCACATAAGTTTTTTCGGCGGTAGGTGTCAAAAGTGTACACACTTACGAATTTGCGAAAATTTTATTTAAATTATTTTCAAGTAATATCCAGAACTTAAAACTAGTTTACTGAGTGCAACATATTGTAACTCACTGGTACTTACGTTAGTGTATCACTCTATGCACTAGTTAATTTAGTACTAGCAAAACCACCTGCCGGCTATCACTGACACATATTAACATCCTATCTTGGAATCACCTAACCAACAATGTCCCAACTAGCCGATATTGAGTCTGCACAGAGAAGCCTGGAAGAAAACTTCACTAAAAGAATGGCTGAACTTGAGGCCCAGATCCAAAGTAGCGGACCCGCAAAGGACACCGTCGCCAAAGTTGCTGAGGAGTTCCGGACGTTTCGGGAGCTTATGTTCACCATGCTGGGGTTGCTCCGCAAGCAGATCGATGAGTGCTCCCGGATGATGGACACACTTGAGACCCAGCACCGACGTAAGGCTGTAGTACTTTTTGGAGTTCCGGAGGTGGATAATGAAGACTGCCCTGCCGTTGTGATGGATATAATTACAAAGAGGTTGGCCATATCAGCAGCTCCACAAACAACCTTTAAGGTATGTCACAGGCTTGGAAAAATCACTAAGGACCGTCATCGTCCCATTCTGGTGCGGTTCAGTAGTTTGGATATGAAGGCTGCTGTCTGGAGGGCGAAAACGAAGTTAAAAGGCTCCTCGATCACGGTCAAGGAGTTCCTAACTAAGGCTCGGCAGACCACATTCACCAGGGCGCGAGCACATTTCGGCATCAGAGCGTGTTGGACACAAGACAGTGTCATAAACATTAAAGCGGCGGATGGCACTCGGTACAAAATAACGTCTTTGGACGAGTTGAAACCACTGATGTCCAAACATCCGCAGACGAAAGGTGATCCCCGTCCTGCTGTTCGTCAGGGAGGTGAGAGCGTCGTGACAGCGAACATCGACACCAAAGCTTCGACCCGACGTAATTAGAACTTTTAAGTATCTTTGCATTTACTTTCGCTTGATATAGACATTTTGTGTTTCAAGTTACTTAACGCATTACTTGTTATGCAATTCATGAGTGTATGTTTACTTTTGTTTAATGTTTACCCGAAATTTACAAAATAATTTATATTAACTTCACTTGCGATTCATTTGCTAAACTTAGTTTTTTTCACATTCACACTGCTGTCACTTTGACATATTGACGCTTAATGTCATCGCAAAATATTGCGTTCGGAAATGTACTAGCATGTTTTATTAATATCACTTTCCAGGATTTGCTAATATTGTAACCTTCTTTTCTTTGTACATATAATCTGAGCTTTAGTTTGCGACTTCTTTTTAATTTTGTAGTAACTTAGTAAGTAATTTGTGTTGGTGTCAGCTGGCGGGTGGTGCAGAGATGTGAGTTTTGCACCCAGATATATTGTTTTTATTTTAGTTAGGTATATTATACTTGTATTTATATTTTTATTCATTTTTATTTATAATATATATTTTTATTTATTTTACGTATTTATTTAGTACATAACATTTTTTTTATGACATCTGATGATGAATCGTCATTCCATTCCGCACACAGTTTTGCTGATGATAGTTTTTGTTCGGTAACAGAGACACTTGGTGACTTCATTCGTGGAACCTTCAGTCTGCAATGTCACAAATCGTTGAATGTTTGCCACATTAACGCCCAAAGTTTGCCGAGTCATCATAGTGATCTTGTTGAGGCTTTTACTCAGACAAACGTCCATGCCATACTGGTCTCTGAGAGTTGGCTCAAGCCTCAACTTCTTTCCACCACTTACCCCCTAACCGGTTACATTCTAATTCGGAATGATCGTTCTGGTAAAAGGGGTGGTGGTGTTGCCATCTACCTACGCAGTGACCTTCCTTATAAAGTTATTACCTCTTCTTCTTCCACTATTGCTGCTGAATTCCTTTTCATTGAGGTTTGTGTCAAAGGAGCGCGTACCATTCTTGGTGTAATTTACTGTCCCCCTAATATTGATTACTTCACCGATTTAGAATTGGTTTTAGAGCCTTTAGGGTCTGATTATGAACACCATATCATCATGGGTGATTTAAATACTGATCTCCTTTCTCCCAACTCCTATCGTTCCCGAAAACTCTTAGCCATGATCGAATCTGTTGGTCTACATATTCTTCCTATGAAGGCCACATCACAATATCCACAGTGATGATACATGGCTAGATTTGATCATCACCTCAGCCCCATCCCTTGTCTCTTCCCACGGCCAACATCCTGCTCCTGGCTTTTCCCATCACGACCTCATCTATATCTCCTATATCCTTAAACCTCCTAAACCTAAACCTAAAGTACTGTACAGGCGTTGTTTTGCCCGTATGAATGTTGATAACCTGCTAATGGATGCTTCGAAAATTGATTGGGTGCCTCTGGAGGCTGCTGCTACTATTGATGCCAAAGTTAACATCTTCAATGAAAACGTTCTGAACTTATACGATGTCCATGCTCCAATAAGAAAAATCAAATTAAAGCGACCTCCTGCACCATGGTTGACACGAGGGGTTCAGATGGCGATGAGACGTAGGGACCGCGCTTTTCGCAAATTCAAACGGGATCGTTGTGATGAGAACTGGGTCATTTACAAAGTGGCCAGGAATCGCTGCAATCAAATGATACGGAATGCTAAACGCCGCCACATTTTTAGTAATATTTCTTCCTCCTCCCCTGCCGATATCTGGAAGTTCTTAGGAACTCTAGGTATCGGCAAAGCTAGTCATATAGATCCGCCGCGGGGTCTTAGTCTGGATGATATAAACATTCATTTTGTTTCTACACCACTGTTTAATCGCCAGACTATGAGACGAACGGTAGACTACATCGATGGCTTAGCTCGCCCTAATATAACCCCTTTTAATTTTTCTCCAGTAGCTGAGGCGGAGATTAAAAAGATTATCCTCTCCATTAAATCAAAAGCGGTTGGCTGTGATCATGTTAGCCGTTACATGATTGTGACCATTTTAGACCATGTCCTTCCTGCTATTACCTACATCATTAACCACTCCCTTGACTCTGGGCAATTTCCGGAGATTTGGCGCAAAGCCTATGTTCGGCCGTTGCCCAAAGTGTCTAATCCTGTCACTCCCAACCATTTCCGACCTATATCTATCCTCCCTTTCCTTTCCAAAGTCCTTGAGGCTTGTGTTCATAAACAACTGTCTCAGTTTGTGCATGAAAACAATGTCCTCAGTCCTTTCCAATCCGGGTTTAGACCTGGGCATAGCACCGTTTCCGCTATGCTTAAAGTGACTGGCGATATAAGGGCGGGCGTGGAGGATACCAAGATCACTGTGCTGGTTTTGGTTGACTTCTCAAACGCCTTCAATACCGTCAGTCACGATATCCTCCTATCTATCCTATCCTATCTTATGATCTCCTCCAAAGCACTGGAATGGTTCTCTTCATATCTTCGTGGACGCCAGCAGTCGGTCAGTATCGATGACTCCTCATCGAGTTGGCGAGACCTCGAGGCTGGTGTTCCACAAGGTGGCATACTATCTCCTATTTTATTTTCACTCTTTATTAATCTCTTAACCCTGGATCTTCAGTGTCCGTATCATTTGTACGCCGATGATCTGCAGCTGTACTCGCAGGCTACTATTGAGGATTTGCCGAGTGCGTTTGACGCTGTGAACCGGGACTTAGCGATAATTCAAGACTGGTCAGAGAGGTATGGTTTATGTGTTAATCCTGCGAAATGCCAAGCAATTATCATTGGGAGCTCAAGAATAATCAGCAGGCTGGACTTGGCATCGCTACCACCTGTCACATTTAATGGCATCAACATACCTCTGAGCCCCACTGTCAAGGATCTTGGCATACACCTTGATTCTACACTCAGCTGGCAACCTCAGATCACAAATGTTTGCCAAAAAGTAACTGGTACCCTACGATCTCTGTACCGCCTGAAGAACTTCCTCCCTGCCAAGACAAAGACAATGCTTGTACAGACTTTGGTTTTACCTATAATCGACTATGGTGATGTGTGTTATTTCGACCTGAATGCAGATCTGCTCAACAAACTAGACCGACTTCTCAATAATTGCATTCGGTTCATTTTGAACCTCCGTAAGTACGACCATGTGTCAGCATATCGTACTCAACTATCATGGTTACCTATCCGACAGCGTCGCAATATGCGCGCGTTGTCTACACTATACTCTTTACTTCATTCTCCTAATAGCCCTAGCTATCTAACTCCGCATTTTAAATACCGTTGCTCTAACCATGATAGAAATCTTCGCTCTTCTCACAATTATCTTCTTTCATGTCCCTCTCATAGCTCAAGTCTTGTTCATTCTTCTTTCAATGTTCAATCGATTCTCCTTTGGAATGCGCTCCCTCTCGAGATCAGGATGTCGGCTAACCGGTTCACGTTTAAGTCTAAAGTGCGCCAGCACTATGTGAAACTGTTATCTACTTGAAGGTAAGACATAATAAAAATCTCTCATGATATGTTTTGTGTGATATGTACTTATATATTATATTATATTATATATATTTATATACATATGTATTCGTATACTATATATATATACATATATATCATTTTATAGTAAGTATATATTGTGTAGATTATTATAATGTATTTATAATATGATTGAAAATGAATATCAAGTTTTATATATTTTATACACCTGCCACACTCTTCTCTGCATCACCCTAAGGTTGACTGGCAGAAAATGCTATATAGCATTAAGTCCGCCTTTGCATACCATTTTTGCAGAAGTGTAAAAATAAATAAATAAATAAGTGAATGTTTCGATGCTCTGTACTGGAGTAACGAAACTGTAGCGTTTCGTTCGGCGAGTGCCGGTACCAGAGGCACTATACACTTTTATTTCTCTGTCATCGCGCCCTTAATCCTATTCCTTTTTCGCATTACAAGGGTTGGCAATGAACTTGTGACTTCTCTGGTGTCCATGAGCAGCTGTAATCGTTTACCATCAGGCGATCCGTCTAACTCATTTGCCTTTTATCACACAAAAATATGGCTGAGCTGGGCTGCATGACCGGGCCCGGTCGATGACTGGTCGTTGAGACGAAAATTAGAAGAGGCCCAAGTCCAGCAGTGGACTGCAATAGGTTGATTTAATAATTTACTAAAACGAAAAAAATACCTTTACAACTGCTCTTTTTGTTATTTAAATAATGTGAAACAGACTACATGCGTGAAAAGAAAATAGATAAAAATGCGAGTAGTACCCTTGTCGACGCAACAAAAGCTACTCTTAAAGTTATTTCATTCGTTGTGACATTATTGTGTCATCTTAAATCGTTTATTAAATAGGTAGGTAATGTCTGTTGCTTATTTGAATAGCGCTGGCTATCACAACAGTTATCACCCCTTATTTTACATTATTATACTTTTATATTGATATTATTATGTTCTTGCACGAGTTTATATGTATTTTTCTAAGAATTATTTAATTTATTGTTGATGTATTTATTATTATGTTCTTTATAATTTTTTCGATATATGGACCTCGTGTCAGAAATAAAGTGATATTATTATTATGTAAAGAATGGTATATAAAAAATCGTTCTTACGTGAATCCCTACCTCTAAAAGAAACCTGCTGTGTAAATGCAAAATACGAATTTGATATTTGTAGCTTCAGTACCTATTTTGGAATCCGGATGTCAGTAAGATAAGCAGTTTTGAGATAAATGATTTAATACAATTATTGAATGTTAAACAACTGACACATGGTCCTTTGGACCTAAAATAAACAGCACCTTGGCAGCCATTTAATAGAACACATTCTTAAATACACCTATATTGAAGGAAGTACCAAGAAAAAAAAATCGCGCCTGTCACAAACAGATGCATGAAAGTGGGTAGGACACGAGCCCGCTATTTCTGATAGCTGTAAAAGTTACAAGACATAATATACACATATTCTTAAAAAATCCGGCCAAGTGCGAGTCGGAGTCGACGCACACGAATCGGTACCATCATCTACAAAAGAAAATCACGTTTGTTGTATGTATACTTAAATATATTTATGTGTCTACGTGTTTATTAAGATCGTGTAAAATATTGCTTAAAAATAACGTTTCTTGTATGGGAGTCCCCCTTAAATGTCTACTTATTTTATTTTATTACAATTCAATATTCTGTGAAAATTTTAAGCGTCTACCTACGGACAGACAGACAGCGGATGCTTAGTAATAGGGTCTCGTTTTTACCTTTTAGGAACCCTAAAAAGAACACGCCTATGTTTGGACTTGAATCAATCCCGATCCCCAGATCTACATTCTAAATTGCATCAAAACTATTCCAGCGGCTCAGCCTTGAAAGCGGAGCAGCCAGATAGACTTTTAAGTATAGATAGAATTAAATGCTAACTTCCCGAGATAGGTCACAGCGATAGCCTAGTGGTAGATAAGATACCAATGGACTGCCATGTAGAGGGTATCGGGTTCGAATCCACGGCGCGCACCAATGACTTTTCAGAGTTGTGTGGGTATTGAATTGTTAATTATCGCTTGTCCCGTGCCTCGGAGAGCACGTTAAGCCGTCGGTTCCGGCTGTCATGAAGATCTTTGACAGTCAATACAGGGTGTCGGTACCTCTAAAATAAACTGGCACTAGCCCTAACCATGGAATATCGCTATCCCTTCGGGTTGCGAAGGTCAGACAGGCAGTTGCTCCATGGAAAAGCTAATATTCAGCCAAATCCGCTAAGACTAGAAAGCGGACCCCGGGTTGAAACTGGGATAACGCTAGGAGGATGATGATTCCCGAGTTAGGTCAACCGAACAAGTAGACTACTACCGTCAACATTTTATTTTCCCTACCTTTTAGGATACATTTTAAGACCAAGTTCTAAGTACGTTGAAGTGAGTTCACAAGAAAAACTGTTTTCGGTTGAGTATTCGTAAGTGTTCTCCAAAGTTACTAGCCAGATGTTTGCTAGGCCATATTTTATTTATTCTAAGTATGTTTTCGTTTGGTAGGTCACAAGCTGCTAGAAAGTCTGAATCAAAGATTATTTTACACACATAAAGCGATTATAGGTCAAATAAGATCAGAAGTAGATACCGACAGCCTAGTGCGAGACCAATAGATTGATTCGCATAAGTATCCTGTTCAAAGCCACAGCCTACACCATAGAGTGTTCGAAGTTATTGGGGTATTAAATGGTTTCTTATCGCTCGCTAGACGCAGAAGAAAAACAGTGAAAGGAAACCTGTCTTAGAGTTCTCCCTAATGCTCTCAAAAGACGCGTGAAAGTTATAAAATCAGGCCAGCGTTGTGTGGCATATCTCTTTTCATAGTGACGAGAGTGCCCAGCAGTGGGATAGTTTATACACAGATTTTGTATAGTGACGATTTGATGGCGATCAAAAAGGTCGATAAATTATGTTTGAAAAATTAAGTAGGCCAGAGAAAAGGCCCACTTCTTCCAAATATTGATGGACAGATGGATTATTACTGTTTCTCAAAAATCCTCTTTGCATTCATAAATTTATTCAACAGAACAGTGCATAGGATTTTTTGTTGTGATAACCGTCACCCACGGCGCGGAGTAGTCCAAGTAACTCTTAGAACGGTTATTTAAAACCACAAAGTTATATAATAACTTAGTAAAGGACGTTAAAGGTCTTCTTAATGCAAGAAATATAAACTTTAGAGCTCCATAAAAGCTTTCTCAACAGCCAGCGTCAGAGGTTAATAGTTTTTGAAGAAAAAATATACTCACAGCTGCTCACTTAGTTCCGGTTCATTCAGAAGAGCATTTGAATAAAAAATGCTAAACTACTTCGAGAATTTGGCTAGTAGCTTGAAACGTAATCATTTTATTTTAGTTCACTGAAAGCAGGAATATTTTTGTATTAAAGTGATGCGCAACTGTTGATTCGTTATTTTTATTTTTTATCTTTGAGTAGAAATTATGAGTGGACAGACATAAGGAACAGTTGAATACATACACATTTATGGATGCCAAAAGCTTTTCCCTATTTATGGTTAGGCTTATATTATATTTTGAAACATTTTAATTTAAACAATTCAGTTAGGTCTTTAAAACTCTAGGTTAGGTAAAATATGAATAAAGTGCTAAAAGACAGTCGTTTTATGAACGAGTGTAGTAGATGTGTTTTCTTAAACTATACACAATATCATCATCATCAGCCTTTAACAGTCCACTGCTGGACTAGGCCTTTCCTTTGAAAGGAGGAATTGGCCTACTATACCAAACTGGCCAAACGGAATGGTATAGGGTTTGTATCAAGTTTTCCTTCTCTTACAGTGCTGTTCTCTGCATAATATGCTCCCTCTTTCGGCTCTTACGACACTCATGGGATGATATGGGGTGGTGACAATCCGTGTTCTTAATCCGTCACCACACGGACCGCACACAATATACTGCATACATAAATAGACTTTGACAACCAAGGTATATTTTTTTATTTTATTTATAGTCTCACGCCTGTATACCCGAAAGGGTAGGCAGAAGTGTAAATATTACACCCACATTTTGCCATTAATTTTTAGGTCTACTGCCGTTACCAGGCACATCACCAGACTCCGGGCTGCTACTGAATATTCGGAAAAACCCAGTAGAACTTTTTCTAGACCCGGGAATTGAACCCGGGACCTCCGATCAGCAGTCGCATACGCTATCTACTGGACCACGGAGGTAGTCAGTATACATATACAAGGTATATGTATACCGTTATAATGAATATACCTACTGTTCTTACATTTAGAGCTCAAACTCTTAACACGATGACATGTAAGCCGGCAATTATTTTCTTTTACATCATGTGCCCAAAAATACTATTAAATGGTTGTCTTTTTCCTAATTCCAAACAAATACCAAAACCAACTTTTTAAGACAAATGTAGTTACACTAAAATCACTCCATACACAGGCAATATCATTCACCTACAAACAAATTGGTACTTAAGTATATTTCCGTCGTATTTGCATCGCATACAGTTGTTTGCATACCATTAGTAACTGGTACTTACATGTGGTCTCTGAAGCACGTACTTCAGTTTGAAACAGACAAGTGTCTTATCTAGCTATCGATCGTCCAACCACACAAATCGTTTGCTCTCCGACTACGTAATGATTGCTAGTTCTGGCAATCGGTCTCATGTCTACTTGTGTGTAAGTGGTAGAAGTATTAACTTACATTATCATTTAGTTTTGCATGGTTGCTTTAAGAGAAAGTGTTTATTGTTGAAGGAGCTTTTTATCACAAGGCTTTCCATACATTGTTTGTTTACATATAAAACTTAAAGACTCCTTATTTAAGAAACGAGTGAATATAATCATAATGGTCAGCTGCCTGTGACAAAGAGGCGACCGCACAAATCTTCAGCGCGTTCGTCACATACATAATATATGTTTTTAAGACTGCCCGACTACTACCAGTAATTTTATTATCATCTCTTTTTGTAACTGCACGATTTTAACTAAAACGTAGAAGATATGCAGTTATATCAGCTATAAAATAAAATTATCTTCGTCTTGTATCTAAAATAATAAATAGTATTATAGTATGGTATCTATTATATAAGCACTGCCTTAATCTCTGACCAAAACACATAATGTAATAAATATCGTACCTAACCACGAAAAATGGCCTGCCACGCTTAAGCAAACACATGCTTTGTCCCAACGATTTTCTTCCTCTGCAAAGTATCGTTTAATAAGATAAGGCGTGTCGAACTACCGTCGTGCGGCGATCTATCATAATTGATGACGTCATTTGTTTAACTGGCCCCTACGCCGTACGCCGCGGGAATGCATACGAGAAATTATGATACAAGTATGAGCGATCAGCGACTTGACAATACGATTTTCATCTTTCTAGCAGGAGAGTTTTGCTGTTAGTATGAAAAACGGCCAACTGGCAAGGCGGCGCCTGTACCTACTACTACCAGCCAGTTAATTGATAAATAAATTTATTTTCTTAGTATTGTGAAAACCTCTTAGAATCTCTACTCCTCATTATATTATTAGGAACCATTTTTATTTTAACTCAATACAGAAATCGCAACAAATATAAATTCGATTTGTATATCAAACAGAAATTTACTGCCTATATTAATTTATTAGTCAAACAATATGGTTCTAAAAGCTCAGATTATTTTTTTTTATCTTGTCTTCTGATTTTCCAAATTTTTTATTAAACACAAGTCTCAACGCATCTTTATATAAAACAGTATTTTTAACATACACATGTTTTTCTACCCCTCTTCCTAATTCCGACCAGTTTTACAGAATTGGTCTTCATATGTCTCGCTACTAGTTTACAACTTAGCCCGCACACAATTGGTCACGATCCCAATATTTATGGTATAAGACGGTACAGATCGGCCCATCCTCTATTTTCATAAGTAAATCACAACAAATTCAGTGTGTGTACTATTTTCTCCAAGAAACGTATGTACCCACCACATATTATATATCATACATCCTTTAACTCATGTTACCCGGTTTTGTTTTTATTATTTTGCCTTTTTAAGGTTAAAAGGATATAGCGGCTCTTTCCTTAAAGGAAGAGAAATCTATAGCGTTGGATGTGATGTTGTCAAGATTGTTTTATTTATGTATGGAAAGGAGGAAACGTGTGTATTACACAGTCCTAAGTGGTTGGAAGCCTGCAAAAAGGAACGCTGCTCTAGCTAGCTAATTCTATACAGAATGTTAACAGTCACTCAATGATGTTTAATTTTAATGATAGAAAAAAAAAGTGAAAAGTTACTTCTCGTAATAAAGTGTTTTAAATAATGAATATTCTGTCTATTCTTTTTACAGATGCTGTAGACTTATGCTAGTTTCTCAGACAACTAGTTACTCGATAGAATAATTATATATTCAAGATTTTCTCGTTGAATTTACTTTTTATTTATTCTTTTCAAAAAGTTTTGTTCAAAAAGAAAAGAAAATACTGCAAAATACAACATACTTATAAATTAAGTGTTTATTAAAACATTATTTAATAGCATTTCGTATACATTCTATAATTAAATTTATTCACTCAAGCACACATATATTTTAACCAAGTGCGAACAATCTGTCACCAAGCCAACTTTATCTAAAACAGTCATGACATAATTACGATGCAGTAGTTACATGTTATGCACAAATGTTCTAAATATTTCACTTTTAATGGCCTACCTGACACTTTAAAGTGCCTAATAGCACTATGCTATACTTAATAACTTTTTGCATGTGTTCATATTTCTGGTGCGCCTGAGTGTTAAAAATATGACGACCAAGAAAATTCATGGGGGCTTTCAGGTCTTGTAATAATGTGTATAATTAACTGCATATGAGAAGTAATAGTGTTAAAGGAGAAATTATGGAGTAGTACGGTTGTAAAAATTGGGTCAGGTTTATCGGCAATATGCCATTGCTTAGATTATTTCCTCAAATATCAGCGGCGACAGCCTAGTGGTGTACGTAACGAACTGCTGAGACGATGGTTTCGGGTTCAATCCTGAGGTACCCTGGGCACACACCTCTGACTTCTCGAAGTTATGTGTGTATTAAAAAAGTTAATGATCGCTCCGTTAATGTGCCCGGTAGATGGCACGCCCCCTGTTACATTGGGACCTAACCATAACGTGCGAAAATGTATATTAGAGACAGCTGAATCTTGAACTGGCGAACTTTACAAAAACCCAGAGGCACGGTACGATGTGACTTTTTGGGACCAACCGGTCGGTGAGTAACATGCTTAACCTGGCGAATCGATAAAATTGTATAGTGGCAAGGGACGCTTTACCCCTAGAAAAGTGGCACGTAGGCACTTTACCCCTACCTTTCACATACATAAATATCTCGTTGGTCCCGCGGCATAAATTTGCGCGTGGGATTGGGAGGTCTCGGGTTCGATTCCTGTGTCGAGCAAAGTGTTATTGGGTTTTTCCGTTAGGAAATTATCAGTAGCAGAACTGAGTCTGGTAATGTGCCCGGTACGGCAATAGGCTCGCCCCCTATTACGTGGGACCTAAAAATTCATGGCGAAATGTGGGCGTAATATTACAACTCGGCCTACCCCTTCGGGGATACAGGCGTGTGTGTATAAAAAAAAATATGACAAAGCTCTATCAATATAATAACATTTTACTTCAGTAAAACAAAAACATGACTCAAACATGACCCCAGTTGACATGACCCCTTCAGTTAATCAACAAAATTTATTTTACACCCTCGTGATGAAGTTGACTTTCAGGATTACCTTAAACCGACTAGTCTACCTTGCCTAATAAGCAAAAATAGTCAACTAATTATCACGCAATCCTATGCCATGAAGGATCTTTTGTTTGTTTGTTGTCAAGACACTCCAAAACTACTGAAATGAATTCCATAACTCATTCAATATGAGGACGCTGATTTAAAGTAAAAGCCTGCCTATGCGGCTGGTGTAGTGGTTAGAGCAGTCGTCTCGGGGACAATGAAGGTCTCGAGAATACTGGGGTCGATGCCAGAATAGGCCAGCAGCTTGCCTGATACAATAATTGTTTTTTTTTTGTTGTTCTTTGTGTTAGTTGGTTAAATGTTTGCATATGATACAAAATTTATTCTTAGTACGGCAAGTTGTGTCTTTACCTTTTTTATGCAGGATACTCATCATTACTGCAAAATTTGAATGAATTTATTTTACCAACCGTCTCCGGTAGTCCGGTCTCATGACTTGACTACTTAACCAACCCTTTTACATATTATCTATACATGTATAAGTAATGATAGTTTAATAGTTTAGGTGTAAAAGTATGTAAGATAACTTCAACCTACAAGAACAATTACGAAATCGTGATGAAAAAGGTTAGATATTTTTAGTCTTCAAGGATTACTACTTCACCCTTCACGCCACTCCACCCTAGTATAAACCAAGCCAACGTGACTGTATCAAGTATTTTAGTAAAATAAGTAAATTTGACACATTTACGTAATCTTCGCGGTAAACAAAGCTTATCGTTAGTAGTTAAGTGTAATTATACACAAAATACTACTGCAACACAGTCAGGTACTGTGGTACAACTTTCAAATTGGAGTCAGATCGTCCCAATTTATTAAATTTTGTTTAATTTGTGTTGGATTTAGATATTAGATTGTTGTTTACTTCGTGAAGCAGCGATGCAGCGATATTCTAGTGGGAATTATAAAAGGCTGCTATGCGGAGGGATCAAATCCACAGCGACATCAAATTAAGTTGTAAAATTATCGCTAGCGGTGAAGAAAACATCGTGAGAACACCTGATCTGCAAGTTTGATCTAATTTGGATATTAAGAAAATTGCACCCATACCCAAACAGTGTCTCATATAATTTGTTGTGTTCACATATTGCATGATTATAACGTAAGTAATCCATGTTACTTCTCTAATTATGTTTATGAAAAATGAGGGCTGCTCACGAAAGTATATGGCTTGAAGTAGATATGTCTGCATAAAGCCATTTAAGTAAATTATTTGGAAAGAAATATAAGCGTAGAATACGTGTAAAATATAAATTCCCTATAGATGCAACTTAACAATATATTATTCAAGAATGCACTAGTGCATCCGCATAAAATACGCGGAATGAAGCTTTCTACCGCTCGCAGCGAGCTTACGTCTGAAAGGCTGGAAATTGTGCTATCATAACTTTATAAGCTATCACCGACATCACACAAAACCAGTTTAATAACTGTTCACGCAACTATGATGTGTATGAGATATTATTGTTTGATTGTGTTTATGTGTGGTGTGTATGTGTGGGTTATCGTGTTTGACTACTGCGTTTGTAAGGATTTGCGATTGATAGTACTCATATTGAGTCTGCGTATTCTAGTTTGTTGTTTAGCTAAGTGTGATATATGTATACATCATGTTTCTTGCATTTATTAATTTTATTATAAATGACTAGGTGATGACCGCAGTTAGCTCCGCACTTTATATTTTAATTTAACCGTTTTTTCTCCATCCCTTAGGAATTATGGAAAATCCCTTCTTAGTGCACGCTAAGACTGCCTAAGGAACATATTAAATACTAGCCAAATTTCAGCTTTTTGCACCCAACAGTTTTGGTTGTGCATTTCTGCCAGTAATGCAAGCATGTCATACAGGTATACTGCAGATTTAAAAGTGCCTGCGAACGCCCACTCACGGTCTAATATGAATCGCAGAAAATCACAGACAATCAAATAACAGACGCAATCAACACTTACACACTCGGCACAAATCTTTGTAGATCTCACAAAGTTTTGTATATAATATGTGCTCCAATCCACAGCACTCGGCACCATGCTATTAAGTGAAGTAGCCGCTAAAATTAATACAGTATCGCACGAACATTAGGTCCAGAAGGTACCAGAGTAAAAAGAAAGAATATATTTATTTTACGTTATACTGAGTATATACGTTTGAGACATCGGGAATTAAACTATCTATCAGTGAAAAATGTCCAAAAATCTTTTCGGTACTTTTTGACTTTATCGCATTCATACAGACAAAGGACGGAAATGGGACTTAATTTTAAGTATCTATAAATGTGACGATATACCTATATAGATATTCGTACATAATATATACATAAATTATAACTAATACATCACTGTATACCCCCGAGAATACACAAGATACATACATACATACATAACGTCACGCCTTTTATCCCCGAAGGGGTAGGCAGAGGTGAATTTCTACACCCACTTTTCACCAGATATACTTTAGTCCCACGTAATAAGGGGCGAGCCTATTGCCGTACCGGGCACATTTCCAGACTCCGTGCTGCTACTGAGAATTTCGTGAAAGAAAAACCCAATAACACTGCCCGACCCAGGAATCGAACCCGGGACCTCCCGATCCCACGCGCACATTTATGCCGCGAGTCCAACGAGGCAGTCGTATAGGGTTTGATGTCGAGTTTTCCGTCTCTACGCAAAGATGGTATTTGCATCGTGTTATCCCTTAGTCGCCTCTTACGACACCCACGGGAAGATAGGGGGTGGTGACACTTGTATTCTATGCCGTCAACCACACGGTTAAATACACAAGATTGATGATAATATTAATTCCACCTAAACTCCGTAATAGTCAAGACGTAGGGAAGCTGTCACGCAAGTTATACTGACTGAAAAGTGGAAAGTTATTAGTTATTCATACAAACTTCAAGTTAAATTGACTTCCAGACGTCGTGTGGACAGGATTACGCATCTCTTTGAAGAAATTAAATCTCGTCGTCAGTTATAATCGTCCTGTGTTTTCTTGAATAGGTAGGCAGAGAGAGTGATGAGTATTGAGTATTATGGCGTGTCGATAAGTTAGTGTTCTGTCAGAAACGCCTGAATCAACTGCAATCAGCGAGCTTTTTAGGACCTCTTGGAAGTTTTTCACTAATATAACTACCCAGACAATGACCGTAAAACGTTGGGTGATACTATTCTGCACAACTAAAACAAATTAATTTTTGGTCTGAGTTTTGTGTAGCCAATATTCAGTCAAATCCGGCTAGACTAGACCCTGGGTTCTAACTGCAAAAATGCTAGGAGGGTGACTGAACACAAGGATAATAGATTGTTAGAATTTACTGCAATAGTACTCATTGAACTAGATACCTGTACGAACCTATTCCTACCTATTATACATAATTATGTAGAAATGTCTCTGGATCTCTCCGTATGTGCTGTCACTAAGGCAGTGAACGTAAATGAAGGTCTATATAATGTGTACTTATATAATAGCAAACCATTCAATCGACTAACTACTGAGCTTAGGGAGTAGTAGATACTGGGTTGTTAGTGTGGTATTAAGGATAAGCGGAAGCGTTTTCTCACTAATTTTATTCTTCCATCAACTTCTCGATTTAAAGAGTTAGTGCTTTTGATGTCGTGATAATCTACTATACAAGGAATTTCGAAAATTAATCGAAAAATTTGCCGAAGAGTAATAAAATATATGTATATTAACTAAAAGACTGTTAGTCTTGTTGGAACACTTTTTACGTAATCTAAGATATTTCTCGACTGCAATGAGAAGCAACGTTTCAAAATAATTTCAGTTTTCAAATATGGGTATACATTGGTATACCCATATTTGAAAACTGAAATTATCTGGTTTTGACAGATTTTTTTACTTGTGCAAAATATTTGTGTGGTTTCTCACAAACTAAAGCATTTGTTAAATTTAAGTTTAAGGGATCTTGTTGAAGAATCTTATTATCATATTACAGGCATGTTCTTTCTTTTATTACATATTTTGTAATGTCATGGTTAAGTAGTAGGCGTCAATAAGAAACAGTATCAACCAGGCTTACCGTTTTACGAAAGCTTGAGTCTTAAACATCGTACGATGTATGAATAACTTAATGAGACGTAATAACGAATTTAATTATACGGTAGTAAAACTAGCAAACTATTATTAAGTTATATCTCAACAGTATAATGTAATGTTTATACTAGTAATTATAGCTTTTATGCTGCAGCTACCATAAACTCACAACTATGTGGCATCGTGCCTAAGTGGTATACAGAAGCGTAGCACCTATAACCAGTAATTGGTTTTTAATAAGACAGACATTTTTATATTTTTGCCGCTTCATTTAACGACAGCCTACCACGGTGCGACAGCGCATCACTGACTGCTCAAAGTTAAGTGGGTACTTAGTTGGCCCGTGCCTTAATAGATAGAGTATGTTAAACATTTGGTGCCAGTAGTAATGATGCAATCAAGACTTTTGATATTCGTTTTTGGGATTTAGCGTCCTCAAATAACTTAAAACTAACTATAATATATCTGTGTTGTTATAGCTTTACTTTGGGTAACGGGCGTTTAAACGACAGTTAAAAAAGTTAACAAGATAATACGCAAAATTCAAAGTTGATAGCAGTCTTCTCAGCCTTTCCACACGGCTGCACGGGTGTGAGAAAACTCCCGTTTTGAACGTGAAACAGCACAAATATACGTGCAATGTTTTAAAATTGGTATATGACGCGCTGGTCTTGCGAAGGTGCCTATTATGTTGTATGATAGGACCGTTTTAAATTGTGTTATGTTGGCGTTTCAGCTGTAGTGTTTTTTTTATTGTGGGTATCCCATTTTGTTGTTATGCTTGCACAGAGTAACAATAATTGGTGAATATTTTGATATTTTGGACATATGAAAGAAGAATAGGATTATTTGCAGAAATAAATTAGACACCGTATATTGGTATTAGAAATAGGTACCGTCTATTTGCTCCGACGCTTTGGTGCGGGTTATACCAACCGTGGAATGGAGATTACTCTCAGGCGTGCTCGTGGTAAAATGCTCATCGCGATTCTCGTGATGTCGTTGGACAATGCGGTAGATATAGTGGATAGGCCTCGAACAACTGTAATGGCGAGTCAGACTCCTTCGTGCTTGCCTCAAGAGGTGGTGAACAAGCCTGAGGGTAGTGATCGTGCTTACAAAAAAACGACATGAGCCATTCGGGTTAGTCTAGTAAATAGTAATCTTGATAGGATATCACGACGAAATTAATCTTTAAGTAAACATATTGTTCACTTAGGTATATCCCATTGTGACGCCATTGGGATATAAGTGAACAATATTTTATTATTATTATATTAGTACATTTTCACATTTCACATCAGGCAGCGATAGCCTAGTGGAGATGCCATGCATGATACCCTCGTATCGGGTTCGAATCCACGGCGCGCACCAATGACTTTTCGGAGTTATGTGCGTATTGAATTGTTAATTATCGTTTGTCCCGTGCCTTGGAGAGCACGTTAAGCCGTCGGTCCCGGTTGTCATGAAGATCTTTGACAATCGTTACAGGGCGTCAGTACCTTCTAAAATAAACTGACACTAGTCTAAACTACGGAATATCGCTATCCCTTCGGGTTCGGAGGTCAGACAGGCAGTCGCTCCGTGGAAAAGCTAATATTCAGCCAAATCCGGTTAGACTAGAAAGCGGACCCCAGACTGAAACTGGGATAACGCTAAGAGAAAGAATAAGAATACATAAAACTATTCTATGTACATTGTATGTAATTTATCTACTATTTGAAGTGCAACACGAAAAATGCTTAGTAATTTAAAATATTTTACATAACTTCACGCCTTTTATCCCCGAAGGGGTAGGCAGAGGTTTATTACACACCCAAACTTCGCCAGTTATATTTCGGTCCGAATGTAATAGGGGGCGGGCCTATTGCCATCTACCGGGCACCACATTGTTAAGCGAGCGATAATTAACATTTTAATACACACATAACTTCGAAAAGTCAGAGGTATGTGCCCGGGGTAATTGGGGATCGAACCCGAGACCATCGTCTCGGCAGTCCGTTACGTACACCACTGGGCTATCGCCGCTTTATATCTTTATCTTTTAGTATATTTGTAAAATGGAGTTCGATGTGTGTGGTTCGAAGTGCACATTAAAATAAAGAACATTACAGCCTTCTCTTTCACTGTAGATAATCTTCAATTTCAATGCCACAAAGTAAAACACTTATCATCTCATAACATTTAAAACGTTGGCAATAAAATTGTTTTTATGATCTAAAATATAAAAGGTGTGTTTGTCTGTTGCTCCTTCATATGAAGTCTTATTTTTAAATCATTATGAGTATAGACAGAGAGGTATTTGACATTCAGATTTTCTTTTCTATGAGTACATTGCCAGCATCTGAGTTTCTGCTAATGGGAATATTGCAATAAATTCTAACTTCATTTGGCCAAATAAGATAATAAATCTTAAAATTGAGACATAATCTTATGCTTAAAAACTTACAACGCAGTGGTTTCGATGACAGTTTCTTATTTGAGTTGCAACAGTCCCAACGTCCCAAGCATTAGCATATGTATAATAAAATTACATATGACATCACTATGACTGCAAATCAAAATGGACACAAAGTTTAGTACGTTAAACCCACATTATAATACCCAATTTTCATTTAGAACTTTCTCAATCGACCGACGATACGAACGTTCGAAACGAACAGACAACTTTTTCCACCAGCCCAAAGTTTCAACCGAGACAGTAATTTCGTATCTTTTTATCCCTAAATTTATAACAGCACACCGGATTTCAATGCGATTCCATTTCAAGTAAAGCCGCGGGCAAATACTATACGTAATAATAACCAGACTTTACGATTCGCCATTTCTGTATCTTTTATGTGCACGTTAAGGGTGATTACTAAACATATTATTAGCGCGTAGGCAACAAAATTTCAAAAATAGTCGGTTCGCGGCACGTTACGTCATCGGACAGGTTGCAGATTGTCCCATTTTCACGTTCAGGACTTTGTGGATGACTTTTGGGATGTGTCTTTGCTGATAAGCGGGGCGATTAGCGAATAACGAAGTAACTTTCGTGTTTCTTCAGTCATAAAATTGCTGTTGATCAGTACCCCGTTAAAACCCATCGACGGTCTGTTCACAGTATCAAATTGGATTAGATGGCCAATACAAAATGTATTTAGACGTCATAAGTGTAGTTTGCTGAGGCATCGTATATCGCATAGGCACCTAGTGGATATACGAACGTACTACCATGCAGAGTTCCAATCCAAGAAGCGCACCACTGACTTCTCGGAGTTATGTGCGTACTGAATTGTTAATTAAGCTTGCCCCGTGCCTCGGAAAGCACGTTAAGCACATCTTTGACAGTCGTTATACCGTAGCGTCAGTACCTCTGAATAACTGAGATTAGTCTAAAACATGGCATATCGCTGCCCCCATATGCCCAAAGGTCAGGCAGGCAGTTGCTCTGTGGAAAAGATGGACATAAGCGGACCCCGGGTTGAAACTGGGATACCGCTAAAAGGATTATGAAGCGTAGTCGGCCGAAGTATCGACGGTACGGATATACCTATATAAAAATGTAGCGGGGCTCCCACCCGTCTCTCCGTGACCACAGCCGTAGTAAGTAGGCCAAAACTTATACCTACATATACACACACACGCACACAAACGAACACGCGACAAAATCTAAAGTGTAACACGTGAATTGTTAGGAAGTGTTTCAAAACAACCCGGGTGACTTGCGCAACTTAGAAAGTTGATAACTTTTAGACAAGTTCATTCGAAACAGATTTTGTTCATGTGGAACGGGTACTTTTCCTGTATAATATTAATTTTAGATTGAAGGAAGAAATAAATTTATAGTAGTTAGACTAAAAGCTGGACTCCGGGCTTCAGGGTGCAAGTCTTGTATGCAACCCGGATAGCAAAAAGGTGATGATGGTAATTATTGCGAGCATCATACAGTAGTTTACTGAAACCATTTGAAGTTAAGTTAGTTACTATAAAAACAGAAAAAGAACACTACACCAAAATTAAACATAATATGAAGTAACTAATTTTCCACACGACAAAAAAAAAGTCAATCAAGTTGCTTGGAGCGACAGAAAAATGGTTTAGCATCTCTAAGCATCATCTTATCACGCATTGTAAATTGTAAAATAAAGCAACACAAACCCAATTTTAATAAGTATAACAGTCAAATTAGTTCAATAACGACATTTGAAGAGTGTACCCTAATCAGAATCCGAGAAACTATGACTTCTTCAGTTGTTGAATATTATAAATATAAATATTCAGATAAATTTAGCAGCGTCTCTTGAAGAAGACGTACTATGAGCACTATAAGTACTATTGAGGACTCTATTTATTACACGGGCAGCAAACCAATTTCAAGTTCAGCAACACTATTTAAAAGACAACAAAAGCGATAGAGCCAAAACAAATTCATACCAATTACCGCCTTAGCGCAAAACACCGAAAACCCCTCATCGGATATGTCTGACGGGCTTTCCCCGATAAACCCATACTTTTCAACAGCCAAGCAGTAAACGCGTTGTGATCCCCGATTAACTAGATACAGATCGAAAGCTTTCAGTACTGCACGACACGCTATGTTAAGCGTAAAAATAACTTTAATCTTGACTATAATCTGTTAGAGGCAATTCAAAGGGTCGATAGTACTATTTTTATTTTACAAGCTTATATTTAATACCATTTTTGTTATCGGAGGAAATTCATTGTATTTGGCTTTTATTTATGTATATATTAGAGATAAAGGTGTTATTAAGGGTTTTTTTATTTGGTTGATGTTTTGTCAACAACCAGTATATGTTTTGTCTATACTAATAGGTATACCATCAGTGATTTTAGTGTTTGTGGATAGGACTAGTTTAGTGTAGTATTCAGCTTTCTTATAAATATTAATACTCCTAAATATAAAGAAAGTTTGGAAGTATCTCTTGCTGTAATTGGTAGAAAATCAGGATTTCCATTACATATGATGACTGCCACAACCCAAATGAATACAAAGAAAGAAAAAGCGATTCTCTTTGGACAAATAACGCTATTTAGGTATGTTTTTTCTGTCTCGAGTTTGGCCGTACCATAGTCAAATACTATCTTCTCTACGGCTGGTAAGTATCGATAGATTCGTATGTTCTCTGGTCACCCATCTATAAACCAGACGGTGATTAAGTAGCTTAACCTAGGATTCAATCGATTATCTTCTCAGTATACGAAGAGTTATGTCATATTCCACCACGGTAATTAAGTATGGCAGACTCGACGAACATAATTTCCAATTAGCCTTCAATATAAAATTCATCTATGCTTAAATATGTGTGCTTTTCCACACGAGGTTTAAATTGAAAGTATAAAGCAATTTTACTCGTTTTAGACGGAATATAGAACAAAGGCTTAATAAAACACCCTGCAGTAAAGCAGCTGATCTTTTAAATGACATAGATTTTTTAAAATTTTATACTAGCTATGCCCGCGGTTACACTCGCGCTGTTTACGGCTGCTGCTTCACACCCGCAGCTCACACAACGCCAATGCTATATTAGAGGCTTTAGCCTTCCTCGAAAAATGAATTATTCAAATCAGACCAGTAGTTCCTGAGATAAGTGCGTTCAACCAAACAAACATAAAATGCACTATTATAATATGTATGTAAATGTTAGGTACGTATTAAAAAGTAGTAATGGTTTCTCGACGCAAATATAAATGAGTAATGCCTACGCACTTTTTTTGTCTAGCTCTCATAATTGGTGTCGCGACAAATAGGCATTTCGAGTATGGGTAGTTTTGCCTTTTGAATTTGAAATATCAGTCCGTGTGGTGACGGATAAAAAATACAAAGTGTCACTACACTATTTAATTCCTTGGGTGACATAAGAGGTGACTAACAAGGCAAGGTCTATTAGCTCACAGTGCTATTAGCTGAAAAGCAAATTAGGAGAGAGAGAACATGCGTTATACAACATTATCGTACCAAAATGTTTTCGGTTTTCGATTCGAATATAACTTACTGAACGCCTTCTTTGTTAAATGCTGATATCCTGTGTTTCATATGGTGCGGTCGCGGTATTTTCTAGTTGTTCCTCGTATCGTTTTGCCAATGATTTAAAAACAGTACAATGATCCAAAAGCATCATGAGATTCCGGGTGTTTTATTTTTATGAACGTTTACTTGTCTCTTTAATGTCATTCAGCTTATTCGTCGGTACGTTTAAAACCATTCCAATTTAATCAAAATGACTTCTTGGTTGAATAAAACCAGACGGTTTTTTCTAACGATCTTTCCAAGCAACACATACATACCTGCCGATAAATTAATTGCCAAATAACTTTTACTCGATTGCCGGCTGTTTGACACTAAAATTCTTACACAACTACAGTTATATAATTAAAGAGAAACTAAAGAAAGATATTAATGTAAACGTCCATCAATAAAAACGTTTTAGAGAAAACTATATTTAGATCAATTTTTAAAAGGTTCAATGTTTAAAAAGTCTAACAAACAATCAATGAAAATTAGATCGATTTAGGGTCAACGGACAAAAAATCAAGCTAGCACAAATTTTAACATACTTTCGCTATCCTTAAATACCTATAATATTATAAAACACTTTCCTTCCGCGTCTGCCCGCTCGCCATAAACTCAAAAAGTATTTGTCGGAATTTCATGCGGTTTTCACCTGTGGTCGGAGTAATCTATGAGAAAGGTTCTGTTGTATAATTTACTGCGATCCAACTTACCATAAGGGTTTTAAGAACGCCGGAGGAAGGTAGTCACTAGTATGTGATTTCGAGATGCATACAGCGATAGCCTAGTGGAGAGACAGGCAGACTGCTACGCAGAGGTTCTCAGGTTCAAATCCACGGCACGCACCAATAACTTTTCGAAGTTATGTATACGTACGTATTGAAGTGTTAATTATCGCTTGCTAAAAAGGAAGCTCGGCGAAGGAAAACATCGTGAGGAAACCTGCATGTCTGCGAGGTCATATAAATTATGTTGGTCCATAATGTTCTCGAAAGACATGTGAAGTCTGCCAACCCGTACTTGACCAGCGTGGTGGACTAAGGCCTTACCCTTCTCATAGTCAGAATAGACCCGTGCTCAGCAGTGGGACAGTTCATAGACAGGGCTGATGATGATTTCGAAATAATATTCTACGTGTTGTTATTTTGATCAGAAACTCACTGAATACATCTGTGCTCATGGCGCCTGCACCCAGCCGAAATATCGGCACCTCAAAACTACGTACAGTTATTTCCAACGAACATTTTAATGATGGCTGACAGATGCTATAAAATGATTGAACCCTAGAATAGTACGAAGGGTTGCTGAGCAAAATCATTCGTAAGTCTTGAATAAATAACTATGTCGTGTGGTTGACGGCATAGAATAGTGTCACCACCCCTTATCTTCCCGTGGGTGTCGTAAGAGGCGACTAAGGGATAACACGATGCAAATACCATCTTAGCGTAGAGACGGAAAACTCGACATCAAACCCTATACGACTGCCTCGTTGGTCTCGCGGCATAAATGTGCGCGTGGGATCGGGAGGTCCCGGGTTCGATTCCTGGGTCGGGCAGTGTTATTGGGTTTTTCTGTCACGAAATTCTCAGTAGCCGCACGGAGTCTGGAAATGTGCCCGGTACGGCAATAGGCTCGCCCCTTCTTACGTGGGACTAAAGTATATCTGGCTAAAAGTGGGTGTAGAAATACACCTCTGCCTACCCCTTCGGGGATAAAAGGCGTGACGTTATGAATAAATAACTACGCAACTAAAACTAAATAAAACGTCTTTACGCAAAAAAGAAATAGGTACATTTTAATTCTTTCTTTTCCGCGCAAAGTTACAAGTCGGTCAGAGTAGAAAGAACTAGAAGTATAGATAGGTAAGAAACGAGTTATGAATGTAGAGAAAGCGCGTGAGATTTGTAAGGATAGAAGCAAGCGGCATTCTGTTGTCTCGGGGTAGGCACCCCGACGGGAAACTGCGTGAGTATATGATTGTATGGGTGTCTGCGATTAAAATTCGTTTAAACTTATATATAACAGAATAACTTTTCTGATTCTTGAGACGAAAAAGAGACCTGATTAAAGATAACATAAAGTATGTTTTGATTTCCTTTCAACAATGTAAACTATAGCTCAAACAGAATAAAACTGGCTGGATATTAACGAAGTTCGAGTCGATATCGTTTTCACTACGTTAATACTTAACTATATTTTTTTCATGCTGAGTTAGTTACATGCATTTAGTTACTGATAACTCGACAAATCAGCGATAGCTGACAGTCTGAGCAGAGTCTAACGTTCCACCGCGCGCACCAATGACCTGCCGAAGTGCGCATCATTATTATTAAGAGGACAAGAGGCACTAGCCTAGCAGTGGAACAGTAAATACAGGGCAGTACAATAGACATAAAGGTCCTAGTAAAGTCAGGACAAGGCCCTAAGACGTATTTTTATGTAAACTTCATATTAATCTGCTCATTGTTGTTTCGCAAAAAGGGACTGAGCAATATATTTTATTCTACAATCTTTATACCCTTGTTGAAACTAATGAAGATGTATGTATGGATGTATGTTACATACTATTTCATACAAAAGCTACTAAATGGCGTTTGATAAAACTCTGCAGTAATATAACTTATACAACAGCATAGCACATAAACTCTAAAAAATAAAGGGGATTACTGTCTAGTGATTTCAAACACTTGTTAATATCTTTCATATAAAACATAAGCAATAATTCCAGTTACCAATTTTGCCAATTTTTTGGTCAAAAAGGTTTTGGGAGTGGGAGTTAACTGATTTAGTTAAATATTTAGCTAGATCTGTAGCAAATTATTTTAATATTAACAGGAGCATTTAAAAGGCTCAAGTGTCCTATAGAGGCATTTCAAAACATGTTAAGAAACAGTAATCTTCCAAGCACCTACCCCAGTTTTCGTACCATTTTACTATAAGTTACTAGCTCAATACTGTAAATCTATTTCAAATTAACCGGAGGACTGCTTTTTCGACCATCAGACATTAAAAACGTAGTATTGAACAATTTGTTATCGTTTGTTTTTTGGCTAAAAGTTACCTCACAGCAGTAATTTTCTTTTCTTCATTTTCTTTTGCAATAAAAAGTAGACCGCTCTTTTTAAACATAAAACAAATTGAAATGGATTATTGAGATGAGATAACATGTTTGTGAATATCTAACCGTTATCGGACACACTATGACGCAACCTCACACAAAGGGCATGGGCACAGCACCTAATAACCGAAAACGATCTACTCTCTCTCAAGGTAGCACTTTAAAACTGTGTGGTTTGACAATAACGTAAAATCGAAAAACCGTAAACCAATATCGTTTTGTTGCAATAAAAACGTAATTTTCAATCGGAAAATGCTTTGTCTCGTAATGATTGCATTGTTATGCGGGATTTGATTTTGATTGGCGACTCGAATGAAACGATATTTGTTTTCCGATTGGATTTTGATAAAACGGCTAACGTTTGGCAGTGCAAATATGTAATAAAAAAATAGAACGATTTTTTTTTATTTCAACATATTTATTGATGAAAACGAAGTCAAATCTTTCCTTTATACAAGCTTTTATTTAACTTGCAATTTTATTTTTGAATAAATTAATTTTATTATTTAATTTTATTTACAACAGCATTGTGAATTGTGAGTCTAGGTGGATTTGGCCTATTATACTGATGCTAGCCAGACAGATTGGTACAGGGTTTGATGTAGAAATTGTCGCCTCTTCATAGAGATACTATCGGCTTCTTGTGTGTTTTTGTTCTGGTGTGTTCTTCTGTTGCCTTTTACTACACCGACGTAATATAATGGAGTAATGTAAATTTGTATTCTTATTCCGCTACAACTTACAGATAAAATACAACAATAAAACATTACATGTATGACAATGTTTCTTCGTAACCTTTTCTAGAGTAAAAGAGTCCAATCGCGGGAAAGCTCTTTGATACAATTCCTTTAAAGCTAGTGACCTAGGGCAAGAGCTTACAAGGTGCCAAGTTTCGTGTGTTGTAGTACTCGATGTTTGTAGAAGTTTACTGTCTGTTACACGGGTGATAAAGTTAAAGTGATCGATATGCATCTGTTGATGTTCCAACTCCAAGTGTTTTCGAATTGAAGATTTCCACATGGGACCATGACATGTGACATCTATAGATTGTTATTGTTATTAAACTTCACAGAAGGCATAGTGGTTTAGAGACACAGTTTGTATGATCCACAAATTGTTGTTTCAAAGTCTAGGTATTATCTATGTTTGATTGAATGTTTGTGGAGTCCTCCGCGACACATGATTATTCATGCGGGAGTGGTCTTAAAATTAAAAAAAAATTACTGTTTGAGTGCGATGTGCCAATAATTGGCCCCAGATTATTTTATTCCTGTAAAGGCACGGATTTTACCAAATGGTGCTGACACACCAGAGACCCAATTCTCCTAAATAAATTAGTTCAAAATTCAGTTTCGATATAATGTCAGTGTCATACTTACGTCACAAATGGTATTTTCAATTTTTTAACTATATGGGTATGTTAAGTGGATTTATTTAATCAAAATTTGCCTTAGTTATTACAATAATAATAATAATCTACAGCATTTACACAACACCATCTAGTCCCAAACTAAGCAGAAGCTTGTACTATGGGTACTAGATAATGAATAAACATACATATATACTTCTTTTTTGTAAATACATACATATTATACATCGAAACACCCAGACCAACCTTTTTGACTTGAGCGAGAATCGAACCCGCGACCTTCAGCGTAGCAGTCGCTCACACTCCCGCGGCGCCAACCGGTCGCCAATTAAAACAAGTGCGAGTCGAACTCGTGCATGGAAGGTTCCGCTATTACGGAGAAAGGCAAGTTCAACTCGCACTTGATTTAATTATTTAGGCTTTGGCATAAAAAAATACATTTCCTGCTGTGCGTGAATTACCTGACTAAAAACTATGTTTCTATAAATCAAATGCGAGTCGAAATCGCTCATAAAGAGTTCCGTAATAGCGAGATTCACTTAACAAACCCATTAATTTCACCTAACCAAATATCTTTATTACTTTTTCGGCACCAAAAATTATTTTTGTTTTCCATAGTGTTAGTATGAAAGACAAAGTTATATTTGCGGTTTTTTATATGTGATATATCTTTTAGCTCCACCGCAGGTACGGAGACTGACGCATATATTGCTGATTAGTAAACACAAAGCAACTGCTAGAAGTGCATTTCATTCGGTATAAAATTCCTTGGCGAATCTAATGCCGCCTTCCGTACTGTGAGCATTCACTTGTTACAAAACAGCGAGCATTCACCGTTTTTTGTTTTGTCGAACTTATCAACGAACAGAACATTGCCTAGAATATTTTTACAATCTTTCTAGCGAACACTTTAATCAGCAAAAACTTCAAAGAAAATTGACTGTCATTTCGCTAGAATTTGTTTTCTGTATTGTAACATTCGCAAGAATGATAATTACAAGAGAATGCTTAACTGGTTCTTCATGTATAATAATAACTAACGATTACTTGCAAATACAATAAATGCTATGCAGCAAACGAGTAAATTGGTCTTCTAGTTATAGATTAGTAGATTTTTATGATATCAAATAAAACATGAAAACAAATAGTTGGCGATAATCTATTGCAGAAATGCAGAGTAACAAAAAGATAATCAATTAAAGACATAGGTACACATTATGCCACGAAAATATTGACAAGAGCACGCTCGTCCGATGATAAAACAAAGTGCCTTTGGGTTCCAAGGTACTATAATACAAGTATAATAATACAAATAAATAGAAAACCATATTTATAGGACATCATAGAAATACTCCTCAGTTTTTAATACATATTAAATACCTTATTGTACATATTTAAATAACAGGGAACATGATACAAAGAAAAAATAATACTTTAAAAAATACAGAAATTATTCCAGGCAGATTTTGACATGTCTTTGCACCCATGCAAAAGGCTTATTTAGGGCAATAATATAACGACTAAGCAAAAAGTTCAACATGTGCAAAATGCTTCAGAACTCCACCAAAATCACATAATAAGACAGCTTCTCAGATCTCTCAAGTCGTAACATAAACAACCATAAGTAAAAAGATACTCAAACCATATACTTTAATTAATACTTGTTTCAATGTGGTTTAATTAACTTCGTTTTTGTAAAGAACAGCTATGTATAACCCACCTTTATATCTAATTAGAGAAAATCTGACTAGTTTTCGGGCTCAAAGGAGTCCATTTTGTTTGTAGAAGGAAATATTATGGAAATTGTGACAAAATCTGTCCACTGGGAAAAACCGGAAATTTGTTTCTACTCATCTTTTATAAGAACTTTGCTTTTGTTAGTAAAGCTATCGCCATTTTTAGTTATGGATTTGCCTTGGTTGGTGGTAGCGCCATCTACCTTCCTATATATAACTAATCGCATCAAGATCAATCGTTCCACGTCTAGTGCGAGCGATACCATATTTCCGTCCCGCTCTATCCCACTCCCTGGAAGAGCACGGCCTTCCGCCTGATTCGTCGACGCGATCGTGAACGCGAGTGACAGTCTAGAACATTCCGCACGCTAAGAACGCCGTCTCGATACCGCTCCGCGCCGCACCGTTGTATGTGATTTACCGCTTCCACCAAGGAAAACCCGCTCGTGAGTGAAGTGAAAACAAGCAGCTGCATCACGAAACCACCAGGAGGAAAAGAAACGAAGAAGGCTGTATAAGGTAAGTGCCTTCCATCCTTGAAATATCCTATACCCACTCAATCACCTCCTCCCGTATCCATCTCCTCTTCCCTTATTCCTTTCTAGGCGGCGAAGAACCGCTATCCTCTGAATACAGTCCATTTCCTTCTCCAAGTCGCCTAACCTATGGTTTCGGTGTAACGCCGAACCATTTTTTTGATCCATACGAGTCGGATTCATTTACGTTTTATACGTTATACCGCTATACCTAGGCAGTTATAGCACCTAGCTATACTCCTAATATATTCACATAACCGTCACATGGTTATTTCCGCCCGCATTAGTAGGTAAACTTTTATGTAGCTACCTACTTATTAAATTATTATTTCTGCAACTATCATAGTTGTCTTATAAATCTCATATTTCAATCAACTTTTATTTCCTCAGCTCTAAAGTGTTGCCTAATTAACCTACTTAGGTAAAATAATAGATACATTAGATATTCTTCTTTTGTTTCGTTCTCATTAGCTTATACTTACGTAAGCATGTCACAACAAAAGAAGTCACGCGTGTCGGAAGACAAAAAGATGACAATCTTAGAAGCAAAACGCAATATTTTATTTGAGCGCATTCAAAATATCTATGAAAGATCAAAAACCGCATCGATGTCTGACAGTAATAGCGAAGCATTTCTCAGTTATTGTACAACAGTAGATAGTATTCGAACAGATTTTCATAAGTTGTTACACGATTATAACGCAAGATTACTTTCTATCAATCCTGATGAAAAACCGAACTATCAGGCGTATACCGCATTCGAAGATCTTTATTGTATTATTAAGCGTATACAATCGCAATTGGAGGGTAAATGTTCGGCAGAGCCCGTTGCCCGCAAACCGAGATTACCGCCAATCGAGATTATGTCGTTTGACGGAGATATACGAAATTGGCCGTTATTCTATGCGAGTTTTAAGTCTACAGTGCACGATAATGGTTCTCTGACAGATGCTGACAGGTTGTACTATTTAATAGGTAAACTGTCACCGAAGGCCCAGTCCGTATTTGCAGGTGTCACACCCAGTGCTGAGAATTATCAGGTCATATTTCAGTCACTACTTGACAGATATCAAGACACGCGCGTTCTAGCGTCTACGTACTTGGACCAAGCTTTAAATCTAAAACTGTCCAGCAACGCGTCTGTCACGAATTTCCAGCTGTTTATTGATAACTTCGTAACCGCGGTTAATTCTCTTAGGAATTTAAAATTAGAAGATCTTTCCGACTTTATGTTGCTTCAACTCGCTTTAAAAAAGTTTGACACTGATACAATTCGCGCATTCGAGATGACGGAACGCAATAATAAAATACCTACACTAGATAGTTTTATTTCGTTCATAAAAGATCAGTGTCGAATATTTCATAATACGCAGTCTGGTTCACCTGGCCCGTCTAACACTAACAACAACAAACAAAGGTTGAATAAATCGCGAAATAGTAATAATAACTCGGTCCCTAATCCACAATCTTACGTAACATGTTCGGAATCTAATAGTAATAATTCACAGAAGTGTCTGTGCAGTAATATAGTGCACGACCATTACTATAAGTGTCCCACCTTTAATGATTTAAATCCAATTGCTCGTTTTAAAAGCGTAAAAGATAACAAAGCTTGCATTAATTGCTTAAGCATAAAACATAAAACGAGTAATTGTTCCAGTAGAACGAGATGTCGCACGTGTAAACAAAAACATCATACACTGTTACATTACGATAAAAATAACCGGTTGTCAAGTCAAGCCGCTAACCTTGACACACTTACGCAGGTGCAGACCACGGTAGCTGCGCCTTCCGCGTCTGAGGGCGAAGTATCGTTGTGTATGACATCCATTGCGCGGGCGACGCGCACGCGAGGACGGCACTCGCGCATCTATAATGATCCGCGCAGGGCCAAAACGCAGTGTACGACGTCTAACACGGTACTGTTGGCGACAGCGCAAGTTATCGTATATGATGTTAATGGGTCGCCGCACATGGTACGTTGTCTGCTAGATAGCGCATCTCAGACCAATCTAATAACATCGGAATGCTTCAAACGCCTCGGATTATGGAATAACTTTAAAAATACTAACTCAACCGTCAAAGGGATAGGCGGATCAGAAAGGCATTGCAGGGGTTGTTAAAATACATTCGCGTTTTGATAGGAACATTAATTTTAACATTTCTTCGCTTATCGTGGAGCGTATCACGGACGCATTGCCGAACGCTAATGTAGACGTAGCATCACTCACTCATCTCGAATCATTGCCGCTAGCCGACGCGGTATTTGCGAATCCGGCAGGCATTGATCTTTTGATCGGAGCTTCAATATTTCCGCACTTGCTACTAACTAAAATAGTACGTAGTGAGCGATATGATTTACCGCCCGCTATTGAGACGGTACTTGGGTATGTGATTATGGGTACCGTACCTACGTTACATACTTCTCATTGTATTACGTCTTGTTGTTGTTCTGCTCTTCAAGAGATCAAGGTGGGTGCTAAAACTGTGTGTAAGATAAAGCACTAATTAGCTACGCTATGCTATGCTACGCTATGCTATGCTATGCTATGCTACGCTATGCAATGCTAAGCTACGCTACGCTACACTATACTATACTACACATCTGCTTTGTATATAGATGACATTGCCTGTAATGTCATACCCGCTCCGCTAGCAATTTCGCTTTGTGAAGAGCTTATTCAGCTTTTCAAGCGAGGCCAGTTTGATCTTGTCAAATGGACAAGCAACTCTAAGGAGGTTCTCGCACGCATACCAGATTCTCATAAAGCTTTTCCAGACATTGAGTTTGAGAAGTCTGTACCGCATAAGGTTCTCGGTTTACGCTGGGACAAATCCTTTGATAGTTTTCGGTTTGACGTCTCACCACCAGATGATAAGTGCACCAAACGCACTAAGCTGTCCACAGTGGCTCGACTATGGGACATAATGGGTTTTGTAGCTCCCACAATTTTGTACGCCAAGCTCTTGATAAAAGAGCTTTGGCTATCAAAGTGTGAGTGGGATGAAACACCCCCTGACCATATTGTCGCCGCTTGGGGCCAGTTTTGTATTGAGCTTACCGCGCTCAATCAAGTTACTATTCCGCGTCATCTTGGGTTGGTAGATGGATGTACCATCAACTTGATAGGTTTCGCTGACGCCAGCGAGCGTGCTTACGGCGGAGTCGTATATCTGCAAGTCCGCATTGGTTCAAACTACTCGGTGCAGTTAGTTTGTGCCAAGTCTAAGGTCTCGCCTGTTAAAACCGTTTCAGTTGCGAGACTGGAGTTGTGCGCGGCCCTTCTGCTGTCTCAGTTGCTCCGCAAGGTTCAAGACACAGTTTTGCCCCACTACCCCATTAATAAATTATACGCATTCTCTGACTCCAAAGTAGTGCTCGCTTGGATTCATTCTTCTCCTCATCGCTGGCAGACTTTTGTCGCCAACCGCGTTAGCAAATTGATTGAACTGGTTCCTGCTACTTGTTTCAATCACGTCGCGGGTATTGAGAACCCCGCAGATTGCTTGTCTCGTGGTGTCACTCCACTTAATCTTCTGCATCATCCATTGTGGCGTCGTGGACCTTCTTGGATCTCCCATGATCCGTCAGAATGGCCCATGCAACCCTTTGACCACAGTGCAGAAGACGAAGATGTACCCGAGCGGAAGTCTGTTTCTTATCCCGTGATTGCTGAGGTTGCGGAGTCTCCCATCTATGCACTCGCACTACGCATGTCATCGTGGTCTAAGTTACTCCGCGCCATCGTTTATATCTATAGGTTTCTTAGGCACCTACCTAATGAGACTTTTGTATCAAGTACTGATCTGAAATTCGCAGAATGTAAGTTACTACGAGCTGTACAAGCTGTTCATTTTAGTAACGACATTCAAAATTTAAAGGACAATGTACCTTGTTCTCCCGCTATCCTTAGACTCAAGCCGTTTCTCGATGAACATGGCGTCATACGCGTTGGGGGTCGTCTGTCAAATTCGGATAAACCTTATAACTACAAACATCCTTGTATTCTGCCGCGACATGATCATGTTGTCGACCTTCTTGTTGATTTTTATCACAAGAAGTACCTCCATGCCGGTCCGGAGTTGCTTATGTCCTTACTTAGGCATAAGTATTGGATTTTAGCCGCTCGACGAATAATTCGTCACAGAATACATAAATGTAACGTCTGTTTCAAATTTCGTCCGCGTCCGACTTTCCCTCCCATGGCCGATCTCCCTAGCCAGCGCGTCAACCAGGTTGCTAAAGCGTTTACACACACCGGTTGTGATTACGCAGGACCACTGCAGTATACGCCAGTGCGTGGTCGAGGTGTTAAAAGCCGTAAAGCCTGGCTATGTATTTTTACATGCTTAACGACGCGCGCTACGCATATTGAAGTTGCGACAGATTTAAGCACGGTGTCATTCCTGGCAGCCCTTAAACGATTTCTCTCACGGCGCGGCCCTATACAGTGTTTGTACACGGATAACGGCACTTATTTTGTGGGCGCAAGCTCTTATTTACGCGACCTTTATAAGTTTCTCAGGGAAGAATATCGTACTCGTCTTCAGGAGGAACTTTCCATAAATCATATCGACTAGAAGTTTATTCCACCAGCATCACCGCATTTCGGTGGATGTTGGGAAAGCATGGTCAAAGTAATTAAAACGCATCTCTTCAAGGTTATAGGTCAACAGATCCTCTCTTACGAAGAGCTTTTAACTGTCCTTGCACAAGTCGAGGCACTGATCAACTCGCGTCCGCTCACGGCATTGAGTAGTGACCCTGCAGAACCATCCGCGTTAAGCCCTGCACATTTTCTGAACACAGTGCCATTATCGTCATTTCCGGCTCCTGAAGCAGACTCTTCAAGCTTGCTCCAGAGACATACTCTGCTGGATAAACTCGTGCAGTCGTTCTGGCGGCGCTGGCGTGCGGAATATCTACACCAGCTTCAGGCTAGATCCAAGTGGAATAGTCCTGCATCCCCTATACAGGAGGGTACGTTGGTCGTCATAATACATGATAATGCTCCGCCGCTTTCATGGCCGTTAGCCATCGTAGGGAAATTGCATACTTCCAAGGACGGTACAACTCGCGTTGTTACCGTGAAAACCGCCAAGGGGAGTTACGTGCGCCCTGTTGTACGTCTCTGTCTGCTTCCAACTCAGTGAGATCTAGCCTGAAGTTGGACTTACCTCTTAGTTTAAGTATTTAGTTAGTAGTTTTCGCTATTATTGCGTTTGTAGTTTTCGCTAAAGTTAGTTTAGATTAATTTTATTGTCATATCGCTGTCTTAGCCTATTGATGGGTTATGCGGTAGTACACCCAACATAGCTAAGTTCAATTCTTTTTAAATCTATTTTTTTTAAAGGCAACCCTTTAGGGCCGGGGGGATATGGTAGCGCCATCTACCTTCCTATATATAACTAATCGCATCAAGATCAATCGTTCCACGTCTAGTGCGAGCGATACCATATTTCCGTCCCGCTCTATCCCACTCCCTGGAAGGGCACGGCCTTCCGCCTGATTCGTCGACGCGATCGTGAACGCGAGTGACAGTCTAGAACATTCCGCACGCTAAGAACGCCGTCTCGATACCGCTCCACGCCGCACCGTTGTATGTGATTTACCGCTTCCACCAAGGAAAACCCGCTCGTGAGTGAAGTGAAAACAAGCAGCTGCATCACGAAACCGCCAGGAGGAAAAGAAACGAAGAAGGCTGTATAAGGTAAGTGCCTTCCATCCTTGAAATATCCTATACCCACTCAATCACCTCCTCCCGTATCCATCTCCTCTTCCCTTATTCCTTTCTAGGCGACCCAGAACTCGCCCTAATACAGTCCATTCCATTAATCCTCCCAAGTCGCCTAGAAATCTACGGTTTCGGTGTAAAGCCGAGCCAGTTGGTTTTGTCAGCGGATGAAATTTAATAAACTTTGTCTTTGTCAAAATGAAGTAGTAATAGCCAGTTTTTGGACGTGGTAAGCTACTTATATATTATAAATAAATTCAGTGTTAATGCGGTTTTTTGCGTTTTTTCTGTGTTCATTTTCAAGGAGCACATTATTTTAAGTCACCATTAAGTAGCAAAGCAAAGTTGGAAACTCTTTACTGCCACGTTTCAAATCACGCCCGCCCAATTTTTGCTCTTCTTCTTTAAGAGCCACTCTAAAAATGAAAATGGCAGACAACTTTATAAACTATTTCTTGCCTAATTGGAAGTCCGAACAGCCCTTCCACGGTTTTGATGCACGTTCACTCCCTGGCAGACCCAAGACATCGGCTAGCTTCCAACCTTTCATTTCATAGCTATATCCAAAATAGATATTAAAGTGTACTACCACCGAGTATTACAAATTCTTTTCTCTCCTTTTCAAAAGATGGCATCGAAATTTCACTTTTCAACGTCCCACTCAAGAGCAAATGTTAAATAGGAAGACTTCAATCACTGTTGACGTCTGATAACGCTTATCAGCTGTAAGTTGTTTAGGTAAAGGGCTTCACCAGTCAGATTGATTTGATTTACGCCCGTTCAACCGTTTGAACAGATTTGATTATGTCAACGTACCGATATGATACTTGTATTGAAATTTTCTTTCGCATGTAAGGTCAGATTTTCGTGCTCTATGTTGATCGCTCTGTATATTGAATTTAATTATTGTATTTATTGTCTTTTAGCTCCTTTTTTATTTATCAGTCTGTGAAAAAGAGCATGTATTTAATATTTTAATATACCTACTTGAATACCTATTTTTAGTATCTAGAAAGTAATAAAACATGTTTTATTTTGTGTGACGTCTGTGAACTCTGGTGTTGCATTTTAGACCGCGCCCGTAGAATACGCGTGCGACATACCCTAATGAATGTTGTACATATTATATGAGATAAGAACCGACAGCTTGACGTGCCCTTCGAAGCACGATAGTGCTCCGATATTAATGCCCAAACGTTCACATATCCAAGTGGCGACCTGCGCAAGCGTTGCTTTCTAGTATATTTTCTTTTAATTTAACCTTGTTTTTCTTAGTGCCAAATTTCAGCTGCTTGCAATCATTCGTTTCTGCTGTGGGTTCACTGTCAGTCAGTATAACACAAGATGTATTGATTATTACTACAGTATTTAATGCAATTTCTAACAAAACATACCAACACTACAGATGCTTCACGAACAGTACGTAACACAAACATCAAAAATCTTTATTTCACCGTCTGTGTCGGCCATCTTAAGTTTAAAACCTCATCTTATTAAGCTGTAAAGGACCGAGTTGCGAACTCCATTTGCCCGTCTTTATTTTTCTTGAAATTAAATTGCGCCGGCTGGCAAAACCTCCACTTTCATTACTTTAAATTATTGCAGTTGTTTTGAAAACTTATAATTACCTACTACGATTGGATTTTTATGTTTTCCTTTCTTATGGGTGGTTGTGTTTTATTTACTGGCAATAATTTAAAGTTAGAGTAACGTTAAAATACCACTTGAAGTATGGTGATATTTACTGATGGTAGCTTTTTAAATACTTCGTTTTAAAGCTGGCAACAATTTAGAAAAGCTTGTAAGACATCTGTACAAAACCAGCGCACTATAACTCACATTTTCTTGTGTAAATTATGTAGACATTTTGCAGCCTTGGAGACAGAATAACAACTCTATTCAACGTGAATTATAATAGTAATCTAGTCATCTATAAAGACCGACTCAATAAAAATCCTCCTGCTTTTACCACCAAAGCCTCAAAGCTATTCGCTTATCCTACATTTAATTACCAAACAAAAGACGAACAAACAAAAATGTCACAAGCTATTAATTTTCCGTCGTAATAAATTAATAGTAACAAAGGAGTCCACACATTAAATTACGCGCGATAATGATGGCTGCGGTTTAAACTTCCAAAGCAACACGAACTCTTCGTTTCACTCCGAAGCAAAGAGAACGCTTCGCTTCGAAGCATATTTAACGGATCACGTTGTTTTTCATGCCCGTGTTGTAATTGAATAATATTATTTATATTTATTCTAGGAAGGAATTTATTGACCGATGAGAGGCGACGTGCTAGAAAGAATTTTTTTTTGTGAATTATCGGATAATTTGAACGTCTAAAATGACAGTGAAGTGCCAATACATTATTTCAGTAATTCTTAATATTTTTTTACAAGAACGATCACAATTTTTCGGAACGCTACTTGTTGAATAAATCTTTACAAATCCTTCCTTAGTGGATGCCTTCGTTATAAGAGGAACCGACTGTAATAATTAATTTCATATTTCTAGCTGCTGTTGTACCAATTTGTCCTGCAAATATTCGTCAGTCAAGACATGTCGTTTTAGATACTATGCTATGGACCAAATGATTATACAAGGCAAGCAATGTGATTAACACTTGTCAAGCTTCAGCAGCTTGTCAAGTAAGCTAAATAAACAATTATAATTTGCTCTCGTCGACCTGGTTTTCCATGGGTTGTTAATAGGACATCAGCAAACTACAAACACTCCAATACGTGTCAACTCTCTGCGCTCAACACTGCCTTGGTTACCACGCTTGAAAGCTATGTATTAGCAGATATATGGTAAACAATTTTGCGAATGTGCCTTGCATCTATTGAGTTCTGAGGGATTCACTTTTATTAATCATTTTTGGGACTTGAGAAAATAGTATAACAACATCAAAATTTTTGCTTGTTGATTACCGATAAGAACTGACCACAGGTCAGTAACGCTTGGAGGAGAGACCAGCAGCCCAGCCAGCCAGCCCAACAGTGAGACAATATAAGTTACTAAGAAATATTACTTTTGAATCGTCGTAAATATTTTAATATGCCCGCTGAAATATGCCGTATTTATTATTTATTTTTAATTTAACTTCAAAGTCGCTTGATCTGATCTTAATATTGCCCACGGCTTTGTCTGTCCTAAACATCCATACCTTATTTTCCCCTTCCCTTTTCCCCGAAGTATCTTCGTCATATTTAAGCCCATTGTATTATAGTTTCAGCTTGACAAAAAATACCTTAAAACTTTAGATTAATCCCATAGTGTGTGGTAACAAATACAAAAAATAGGCAGTTTCACATATTTTTGTGCAACTTGAACACGTCAAGCACGATTCGCCATTGACGTTTATGTTTTTGGAACTCAATCTTAGATCTATAGTGTACCTACCTACTTTGGCTTTTCTAAAGCTTTACTCACGTTAATCTTACCTGAGCAAGAGTTAAGAATGCCTAGTCTTATGTTGGAATGCATTTCACTTTATTCTTTACTAAACTTCGCCTGCGTAAATACACTTAAACATTCCTCAGGAATCTATTGGTAAAAAGCCGTACAATAATCCGTTCGGTAGTTTTTAGCTTATCCCGTTCATACAGACAGACATGCTGGGGCGGTGACTTTTTTATAATATGCATGGATCAGGTTAAGAATGTACCAATCTAAAACTAAAACGATTGGAACGGCTATTTGCATTTCATAAACTTATTTGCTTTTTTAACAAACTAGGTGTCTCCGTACACCCGCGTTTATGATAGATAGATGATATTATTTTCGTATTTATTCTCTTCGTACTAATTATCATCATCATCATCATCCACAGCACGAATCCAGTTTAGTCCGCAATCTTAATAATATCGTGTGCCATAACACATTTTTAAAACAAGAAAAATACTATATAGTTTGTAACCCATTGCCTCATACTAAAACAAACGCTTTTAAAATTATAAACTAGAAACCAACCAATTTAAACAATCCAATAACTACTTTCAATTTCAACCATATTCTTTCTAAAATTGCTGTATATATACACCGGTATATTAAAAACATTTCATACCTTTCCACTTAACTTTGGAGGAAGGCGTTTATCGTTTCAGTTTTACTTTGCATACATATTAATTTCTCGTACTCTAGAAAATGAATACCTACTTGAGTTTCTTTTAGTTTGTTTGGTTTCGCGTATTAAAATCGTGATTAAAAACGAATTGTTTTTCTATTGGCCATTTGTTTTGAAACTACACGTAGGTTTGGTCGAGTTTTTTTGTATAGGTAATAAGTATACAAGATGAAATTTCAACCCTTAACAGCTTCAATACGATACTGCCCTGATTTGCCTTTACACACGTAGACTAATCACCAATTTTCATAAGATCTTGGTTCTATACTCAAAAGCCCTAAAATAAAAGGCATATTATAATTTAAAAAAATCAGTAGCAATTTTCTATAGCTTCGATTGTAAATGTAAATTGTGATCAACATAAGTTTATGATACCGCACCTTTTCTGGGTAAAGTAAACTTACGTTAAATATGACTACCTGGATAAAGTTAAGCAATTTATGACCTAGTGGAGAAACCCACGGACTGTAAGCAGAGAATCTTGGGTTTAAATTCTAGGCGCGTGATTTTTCGAAGTTAGGTGTGTATATATTTGTAAAATATCGCGTGTTTAACGATTATGCACAACGTCGTGAAGAAGCTCAGATATGCAAGCTTCCTGTATTCTCCATAACGTTTCCGAAAGACATGTGAATTCTGCCAACCCGCACTACTCGTAAGGAGAAGTTACATTATTCTTCTTTTATCGTTACGTTTAATGATTCACTAAGCACTTCGCTTACAGCTAGACAAAAGATATTGACCTATCAGGATATACAATAATTGATGTTGCTCGATCAGTTTTCACGCTCTCCTTTAGCCAATTACCTACCTTACACTGACCAACTAACTTCTACCCAAAACAATTTGATCCTCAGTCCAGTAAAATTGGACGGAAAATCGTCCCATGTACAAGGGATTTCACGAGCCTATACAATTATGAATGTAAAGCGGGCGATAGCAGGGTCAGAGCAAAGTTGGCACATGAACAACCTAATGCGTTGGTTACCCTAAATGAAGTTTGATAATAAAGCTGGAAGGTATTCGGGATATTAGGTCACAAATGAGTGTAAAAGGTATACGTATCCGGCAAGCACATAGTCGTGTACGCTTGACGACTTAAATGATTCAGGTTAGATGAGCCCGCAGTTACATCCGCGTTTTTAGAGTTACTGCTCCGCTCGCGTGGCTCATAGCGTGATGTTATATATAACCTATAGCCTTCCTCGATAAATGGGCTATCTGACACTGAAATAGTTTTTCTAATCAGGCCAGTAGTACCTGAGATTAGCGCGTTCAGCCAAACAAACAAATAAACTCTTCAGCTTTATAATGTTAAAGTACAGATAATTCGCCAAGCATATAACATCAAGGAAGGCCAAACGCAATTCGATTAGCCGAGCATCGGGCCAAAGCTATCTAAAGTGTTGCCATCGACACAAATTAAGTAAGTGTAAAGGTTCAGGTAGCTCCTACCAGCTACCTCTTTGAATAATCATGGTATACGATATTGTTTACAGAACCCGTATTAAGAATCAATTTTGTACCGATAGGGGATCAAAACAAATAAGGCGCAAGCAGCTAAAATTTGGTCCTTGGGCAGTGTAAAGGAGCATTACGAGAGGATTATTGCAGGCGGAGCCGTGGGCGAAATCTAGTTTAAAATGGAGGCGGCAAAACGTGAATATAAAAATACTTATCTCTAACAACACAAGTTTACGTTGTCACTTTGTTAATAAAAGCCTAGGTAAACTCTTCAAGGCATTAAGAAACAAAACAAGAAATGTCACATAATAATGAACTTAAAAAATAATCAAACAAAGTTTTAAGTAGAAAGTTCTCCCCCATTTGCTGTTTTTACAAGAAAATGGCGACGATTTTAGAGTAAACGAAACAAAATCTGGCTTAAAACTGTGAGATTAGAGCAAATTTTAAAAGCAGGACAAGATTCGACGCTTTTGCCATTTTTATGTACAACGACAATATAACGCTACGCATGAAACAGGCAACTTTAGATTATTTGGTTTGGTGCAAGCGACGAGAATTTGGGGGAATGCTATATCTACTACAATACCTGTAGTAGATGCATTGTCAAGTTTTAAAATGTGGCAGTAAAACATTTGAGACAACACAAGAGGATGCAGATACGGTTGCACAATATTTTAAAGTAACTATTTCTTCCCGATCCAGTGGCAATTTCGGGAGATCCCATTTTTGTGTACGGTTCCCAGGTTTAGGCTGCGTGTTGTCTAACAGTCAGTCAGCAATGCAAGAATTTTACATACACAGATAAATCTACTGAAGTTTCGCGATGTAAAACTTTTAATAAACGAAAAGCCACACATCAGATTTAACTATTAATAAAATTCTAACATGCGTTTATTATAATTCGGTATATTAAACTCCGTAAAATAAGACATAAAGAAAATGAAAGACTACTGCGATTTGAAAAAGTAAATATAATGAGACAAAAAGAAAAATATAAGGAAACTTAACTGGACGTTCTTTGACCAAGCTACTGGCTAGTGTTTGATTAACAACGTGATGAGTGCAAGTAATTGAAGCAAGCAGTGCTATTATCGACGTTACCTACGGAATACATATTTTATACTCGTTATTTCTAGAGTGTAATAATACAGCCTGTATTATAAGTCAGTGTTTTCCTGAAAACTATGTACTCAGGCCATGATATAGAAGCTTCCTATAGCATGTATTTCACACAAAAAATCGTTCGTATCAGTATTTTCGTCAAAATCAATTTTTCACAATACGACATGACGGACGTTGCGTAAGGTCAACGTACAATTTAGATAAACAGCTGTCATACTACTATTTCAATTCCATTAATATAATTTTTAATCTACCGTGGACGGTAGTAAGACTGTTTTCCTAAAGGTAGAAGATAAGTTTACTGCCAAAGATACATTTGTGTTCACGTTACCGTACGCATTGGATTGGACACACACTGGCTTGTCTCAAGCTAGCACGTTAGTAAATTGTTTAGGCAAGACATTGTCTTGGAAATTGAATTGCTACTATAAATCGGAATAGTGTATAAATAACCCTAATACAACTGGATACAATTGATTTTACCTTGTTTAGAAATAGTTCGGCTGGAGCAGGTGTGTAGTTTTGGCTGTAATTAACGGTTAATTCTTCAAACCGTATATTGGTAGACCCGAAATTAGCTAGTTAATAGAAGCATGAATAAATGTCAATGCCATGTATAAAAATGTCTTCTCTGAAATTTTTGTCTGCTTATAATGAATAATTAGTAATATGTCGTCGATATAAAGGTTTTTGAAAAGAATTTGAAATGATTACGCTTTTGTGGAAACATTTTCCACCGTCAGTAGTCTTCATAGTTGACGTATCAGCTTCTTCAAAGTTGCGTCGAAATCAGCCACAAGATATTATATTCTACATGTAATTTTGTGTTCTTTTCCAATGTTGATAAAATCTCATTTACATGGTTTGCATCTACAATATTTATTCTTGTTTATTTGAGTCGTTTCTCTACACATGAAAGTTTGAACCCAAACCAGAAATAGCTTGTTAAGACCGCCAGCAAGCGCTTTCATAAAACTTCTTTTAATTTCAATTTCATTAGACTTTTACCTAACTTTGGCAAGTTCAACACAAGCGAAAAAGGTTTTTTTCTTGCGTATCACCAAGTAAAGTAGAAGTTTTCAGGGTTTATGGTCGGGGAAAAGTTTTATTCTAAAAGCTGAAATGTGTTTGAGTTTGTTCAATTGGCAATTTAAGTATGATTATTTTTGTTTTTATAGTTTCACGTAGAGTGGAAGCAATAGGCTTGTGTCCGCTAAGAATAAATCGGTTTGATTGTAGTATCTATTGATTCATTATGATTTTAAGCTCTCAATAAAGTTTATTATTTATTATAACAAGGTAAGATTAATGTTATTTTTAGGATTCTAAAAATAAAAATAATGTATTTATTCTTGTGACAGTGAACACCAATCAGAGAGCATTACGTCTAACAGTGCGTCCGCTATTCATTTTGTTGACATTTTGGTAGTAAATACGAGGGTCAAACTGAAAGTTCTTAGAACTGGCCACTTATAAACAATATAATAAAAAAAATATTCTAAAATTTTAAAATAGAACTCTTTGCCAATATTACTGAGTATATATTTCATTCATTTGTCATTTGTTTTACGATTTGGCGGCAAATTGAAAATTGTCTGTGTCACGTCAACATGAATTTAACACGAGAAAATTTTCGTGCAATGATTTTTTATGACTTTCGATGTCATTTAAGTCAACAAGAAAGTTATGATAGACTACGATTGGCCTTTCACGATGAAGCCCCATCTCGTGCGACTGTTTACAACTGGTTTAGTGAGTTTAAACGTGGTCGCACTAATCTCACTGATGATGTACGTGAGGGACGGCCTTCTACGGCGACGACTGAAAATAACATCTGTGTTGTGCGGCGTATGATAGAGACTGACAAAAGAATGACCTATCAGCAGATTCGGACAAGCTTAGGCATCGGTATGAGTCAAGTGCACAAAATCCTCCACGAACATTTAGCGGTCAGGAAGCTTTGCGCCCGGTGGATACCTCATAATTTGACTAAGGCTCAAAAACTCCATCGTGTGGATTGGTGCCGTAAAATGATTGAAAGATTTAACGGAGGTGACTCAAATGCTGTGTTCGACATACTAACAGGTGACGAAAGCTGGATTTACTGTTATGATCCTGAAACCAAAAGACAATCTGCTCAGTGGGTGTTTCCTTTCGAGGAGTTGCCAACTAAAGTGAAGAGAGATCGAAGTGCGGGAAAAAAAATGGTGGCCTCGTTCTTTGGAAGGATAGGTCATTTCGCAACAATTGTGTTAGAGGATCAAAAAACAGTTTCTGCAGAATGGTACACTACCAATTGTTTGCCACTTGTCTTGGAAAAAGTTCGAGAGAAACGACCTCGCAGTAGGATCCTCCTTCACCACGATAACGCTTCGTCGCACACCGCCAAGCGAACGATCGACTATTTGGCGACATCAAACGTTGAATTACTGGGTCACCCGCCGTATAGCCCCGACCTCGCGCCTTGTGATTTTTATTTATTTCCAAAAATTAAAGAAAAACTTAAAGGAAAGCGGTTTATGAATGCTGAAGAAGCGGTGGCTGCGTATCGCGATGCCATTGAAGAGACCCCTAAGGACGAGTGGGCAAAGTGCTTTTCCCAGTGGTTCCATCGCATGCAGCGGTGTATTGACGTCAATGGACAATATTTTGAAAAGATATAATAAAACTAATAACTGGCTAATGTAATCAGTTTTTGATTTTCTAAGAACTTTCAGTTTGACCCTCGTACAACTAAAACGCCAAACTTCGTACCTGTCAAATCGAATATAACAAATTAAAAGTGGGTACACCAGACCAGACATCATTCACGGTTTGTTTTGTTTTGCACTTTGTGATATCACTCAATCGCCATGATGATTTACAGCGTTTTCGTGTCAAATTCAAAAAGGATTTTAAAAAGCCGTAATTAGTAATGTTGCTGAGTTATTTCGGTTTAACATCTCATAGAGGAACGAATCAATCGCTAATTACATTTAAGGACACGAGCCTATTAAACTACACGTGATGAAACGAAGCGAAAGGGCAGAGGAAATTCGTCAAAGTTTTGCTTTTAAGGTGAAAGTAATAGTAGCGCGCAAAGTGGGACTTGGATTTTAGTTCGTAATCGATCGGCAAAGTTAAGCAACGCTTCGACAGGTTCCCGCTTGGATGAGTGACATTGCTGCGACTTTTACTGCCCGCGTGTGATATTTATATCAAAGCACTATCGTGCTTCAGAGGGCACTTAGACCTATCGCTTCCTGTTTTTGGCTCAGTACAAGTACTAAAGCCTCGTATTCATTAGGGGACATTTGTCCCGCGACCTTGTCGCCCGAAACGAATTCTACGTGTTGCGGGGGACATCGCCCGACATCGCAGGCGACATCTACGTGTCGGGGAACAAGTCGCTTGTCGACGCTCCGATAGCGTCGACCTTGCGCGACTTCGTGTCTCTCGACAGTTTCCGACAGCATTTGACTTGTGAGGACGTGTGTTGCTATTTGTTCAGCGACTACCCGCGATTATAGCACACTTCGTCGGTCCACACTACCAACGAAACTGTGTTAACACTTAGGCGACATCTCGATCAGAATGCCGGTATGTGGACGAGCGAAATGCCGGTCGACATTGTCGCGGGACAGTCGCACGTAAATGTCCTGCGACTGTTCGCGATAAGTCGAGCGACTTTGTCCCCTAGTGAATACATGGCTTAATGGACCATGTCGCAGGTATAAGGGAACGGTTTTTGGAGGCCTTTCAAAAGTTCGACACCAGAGTTAATAATTACAGGAAAAAAAAATTGAATACACGCCGTTTCTTAGAAATGGTGTTGCCAAAACAAGGATCCTTCTATAAGTGGGTACCTTTTGGTAAAAGGTACCCACATATAGAATGATTTTAAATCCTGCAAATATATTACTTTCTTAATTTAATAAACACTCACGCTTTAATTTGGAACCTGCTGCTGAAATTGTAAGCAGATTAAAGGCTGGAGATGTCACTTAAAACCAGTTTCGATAGGACCAAAAGGTAAGAGGATCTATTGTCAAGGTATAAATATACTTAGTACGTTTTGTGCCGCTGGAACAGCTGGTCATTTATAAAGCTACGACGTAGGAATAGTTACTATCTGGCTATTTCACTTATTATATCTTCTGTACCTATGTATAAAATTCTTGAATTACTGACTGGCTGACGGATAACACGTAGCCAAAATGACAATATGCAAAAAGCTAAAATTGGGCATGTATGTTCTTTGAGAACCGTAGTTGTGCATTAAGAAGGGGTTGCTCTGAATAATCACTGGATCGGACAGGAACAGTCTGTCTAAATTAAATGTGCGGGCATAGCTAGGTATTCTCTAGTCAAATATATAACATATATTCCACGTATTTGTTATTACTCTTTAGATCACAAAAGAAACCCAAAACAGTAGCACGTACCATAGAAAAAAACACATTATACATTTAAGCGTCTAAAAAAACACTACTACCCTACTGGGTTGGCACCGGTCTAGTTTGGTTAAAACATGTTCACCCGCTCCCGCTTGCTTTCTATCTTTAAGCTATAGAACGTAACATTTTACGATCCTCCAGTAGGCCAGGAACTGCTCAAATTTCAGAGTACCCTCATAGTATACGTTTAAACACATGTGTATTTGCGAGCAGAACATTACACACCCACTCAAACGATAATATACGGAAATCTGTAGGTTTTTATAGCCGCCCTTTCATAGCCAATACTCTTTTGACGTCCGCCGAAGGCTTTTCAAGAGTATTATAAAAGTACCGAATGCGCTGAAATATATTTTCACGGTTTATCGGCTTGCTACAATTGATATGATACTCGGCTTATGGTACCTTAAAGCTGCTTATTTTCAGTGAGCAAGTAGGTTAGATTTTATCAGAAATAGCGAAAGGCAAAAAGTAAATAGGATATGTTTTGTGATGCTAGGAGTAAAACTATCTAATCTGTACAGTTTATTTGGACGTTTGTTTGGACGCTTTTAAAGGCTTTTTGTCTTTGCACTAGTCCCACCCTCATTCCCACTACTGTGTCACCTGTGTAGCCAGCAGCAGTGACCATTGATGACAACGAGTTTTGACACTCATTTCACGCCGGAGCAGTTGTGTCTATTATACAAGACTCAGGTTCGCCCCTGCGTGGAATACTGCTCTCATCTCTGGAACGGCTCCGCTCAGTACCTGCTAGATGCCCTTGACAGGTTGCAGCGGCGTGCTGTCCGTATCATAGGTGACCTTGAGGCTACTAAGACCCTTGAATCTCTCCAATTACGCAGGGACGTAGCCTCAATGGCTGTCTTTTACCGATCGTATCACGGTGAGTGTTCAGAAGAACTCTTTCAACTCATCCCACCCTCTCCTTTCCTATCCCGAACAACACGTGCCGGGTTAAGGTGCGACCCTTATACGGTAGATTAGATACCGTCACGTACGAAAAGGTTCGGTACATCTTATCTTTGCCGTACCATAAAGATGTGGAACTCACTGCCAGCTCACGTGTTTCCTGCCTCCCTCGATCCTGGGTCCTTTAAGAGTGAGGGCCGTCATGTCACATTGCTTAACCAGCAATTGGGGATGGTGGCCTTCCCAATAGGACTTCACTGTCAGCTTACCATCAGGCAGCGTGAAGTCAATTTGACAGGTTTTTTTTTATAAAAAAAAAGTCCCGGGGAAAGTTAAACTGTCTTGGAATCCGCAACGAACTTAATCATAAGTATATTGGAGTTGGAAAATAAACAATCCAGTTCCCTCCTTAACAAAGCGGGAGACAAGCAACGAAGATATATAATGGTGAGAAGAAGAAGAGACATGTAAAAAATTTAATAAATTTGCATATATGGCCTGTATAGATTATCTAAAATTGTCCATCAAACTGTAGTATTGGCCGCTTATCACGCGTATGTAACATCCGCGCTAAGATATGGATTAATATTTTGGGGTAATCCTACAGACAGGGAATGTGTTTTTGTAGCACAAAAAAATGTGTCAGAGCGGTATGTGGCACTTAGACCGTAGGGGTGCACTAAGAAGGGATTTCCCGAAATTCATTCATTTAAAATGCAGGCGTAGCTGCTGGCGTCCTCTAGTCATATTATAATTTTAGTACATACCTTATTACTGATTTATTAGTTTATTTTTACATTTTTTATAATTTCATGGTATTAATTATTCTATTAATTTCTTTTTTGTGTGATTTTTTCTCTCAATTTATTTAGAATTATCGACATTGCTATTTATTGTACCCAATTAATTTTGTAATTATTATTATTGTACGCATTAAATGGCAGAGCAGTGAGTTCGCACTCAATGCTTAAGGCGAGGTTGCAGTACTTTTTAAGATTTTTGAACGTCTGAAGTCCCATGAACTATGATATTTTTAATGAATAAAAATTAAAGTATAAAAGTTGAACATATATTCTAGTAAATCGTAAAGATAGAAACACGATTTAGAATGATTGGCTCGATAAAAAAAATGTCAAACATGGCACTAAATCACAATTTTAAACGTGTACTGCTTAGAGATTCCATAATGAATTTATATGAAAGTATTATCAATAGAAACAGCTCTTTATTTTAAAATAAATGGTAAAAACAGATTTCGTAATTTCGTTATCATTTTTCTCCAAGAAAAAATAGTCAAAATGTTGGCATTATATCGCTCGCCGGCCGTTCATCAGTGCCTGTCTAGCCGTGATTGAGGGCGGACGTACGTCATTGCTCCGCAAAATCCCCCTCCACCCCCGCATGTACGTTTTCGCAAAAGTACAAAGTAATTCGTATTCCAAACTCAATCGTTCAAACCATAGACATACTAGTAAGAAACCGTAGACAGGTTACTGACAAGGTAACATGACGGAGCTTACGAGTGGCACGCATCGCGAAAAGCGTACGCACACTAATATAAATATGTTATAACGACACACTAAGAATTAGATAAGAAGTGTAAGTGAGATAGCACATCTAATCGCAAACGCGAAATAGATATAAACATATACTCTCTGGACCGACGCGCATTGTGACATCATGCTGACCGTTTCACAAACAATAATTTGACTCAGATGCGACATGATCACTTTGTCTGTCTTGAGTAAATTCAATTCACCTCAAAGTAAATTTGTTTAATTCATTTAAGGTAGGGAAATAAAAAGTCGATGTGATTTATTTATAACATTTATTAAAAAAGTACATTTTATTCTTCTCATTTCATTCAATGGAAACCTAAAACAGTACGTTAACCCCTTGTATGCCGGAACGCAGATCTACGCGAGACACAATAGCTTTTTAATTGTGTCTGGTATTCCGGCATACAAGAGGTTAATAAAAAACTGTGCGCTGTGGACCCACCGTAATAATGCTTTGTATATTATAGGTATAATCTGTGGTACTGTTGAAGACCCGTCATCATCATCATCCTTGCGCTGTCGGATCATTCCCACTAGTTCTATTGAACAGTTCTATGATAGAACTAGTGATACTTTTCTTCCCACTAGTTCTATTAGCACAACTTGATGAGAAGAATAGAACTAATGGGAAACAGTTATAGGAAATTTACCACTAGTTCTATGTATGTTTTACAAGGGTAGTGTCACAACATCGCGCTCACATATCCAAATAAATATGTACTTATAAAAATGTGTTAAACGAATGAACGTCTACAAAACAATTGAACGTCTTCAAAACAAATGAACGTCTTCAAAACAAATGAACGTCTACAAAACAAATGACTACCAGAAAGTGATCAGCTATCGATAGTGATTGCAAAAAACAGGTGCATGCGATTTTCGACCGTTTTACGTTGTAATATTGTAATACTCATGAATGAGAAGTGATTCCATATCTTTTAGTCATTTTCCTACTATAGTTTGTGCAAAATCTCATTACACACGATGGCATTTTCAAATGTAACGTACACACACGCGAGTAAAAGAGCGAGCGCTTCCGACCGCAACGCGTACGCGACTAAAGCCAAATGAGACATTTAGCCTGTTCTTAATGTGCCACTTTTGAAGTTCGCATAACTCATCTACGGTTTTTTTTACGCTGCGCTGTGGCACACGCACACACGAAACCCCCCCTCCCCTCCCCCCGCTCACTCGCTGACGCCACCGCCGTGTTTTTGTTTTTGCGGGGGGTGAGGTCGAGCTACGCACTGTACTGCAACCTCGCCTTAAATTATATACAACACCTTGTAATAACCACTGTCTCACAATAAAAAATACTTTGACTTTGACTTTGAAAAACATAAGCACCACGAACATTTTAAAGGCTTGTAAACAATATTTTTCTCAATTCTTATTGTAACTGCGAAATGCAAGGTTCGAATCCTTAGGACCTGAGAGGTAAACACTCATTCATAAATGCTGTTTATAAACTGCTGTGTTTTTACATCATCATCATCATATCAGCCAAACGACGTCCACTGCTGGACATAGGCCTCCCCCAAGGTTCTCCACACAGACCGGTCTTGAGCCGCCCGCATCCAACCGCCTCCCGCGATCTTGACGAGGTCGTCGGTCCACCTTGCGTGGGGCCTACCTCTGCTGCGTCGTCCGGTACGTGGCCGCCACTCCAGAACCTTTCTGCCCCAACGGCCATCGGTTCTTCGAGCTATTAAGCCCTACTTGTTGAGAGACTCTACAGAGGCCATCGAGCATTGTGCCTAGGTCTTCCATGGTCTCAGCCATGACTACGATATCGTCTGCGAATCGAAGGTGAGTGATGTACTCGCCGTTGATGTTGATGCCGAGCCCATTCCAGTCCAGAAGCTTGAAAACATCCTCCAGCGCAGTGGTAAACAGTTTCGGCGATATGACATCCCCCTGTCTCACCCCTCGCTGGAGTTGAATAGGTTTCGAACTCTGGTCCTGGAGGCGGACTGACATAGTGTTTTTACAAGATGACGATAAATGCAAAGGAAAAGACAAACTACGGAATCGATGGTTTAAAATGTTTAAATGATTCAAAACGATAAGTTTGAGTTTTGAAAGTTTAAACAACATTACGTTAGGTTGTGAATACAGCAAAGATGGGCGAGAAAGATTAGCGGTGTACGAGGAAACATTCATTAAAATAGGTAAATAATTTATTTTTGCTCATTCGTTGATTGACGGAAGCTTACCTATCTCGCTTCATTCAGTTTCCTCCTCTTAACGAGTGAATTAAGCCAGTTGCAAGTCGTCTTATATTGGCAAGTAAAGATGTAACTAAAAGGCGGTTCCAATATAATATTTTATCTATATATTGATTTGGCTTCTAGAGATACATATTTGACATAAGCTCGATTACAAAAAAGTACTATTAGCCAAATCTATGGATAGAATAAATATTGGGATCGGCCGTAAATGAAGGGTATGTTACCATGCCGTAGCATATTGACGCATGTTTTACAGAACATTTTTCTAATTTTTAACTTCGTTCGCACAAAATAGCGTGCTATCCATATCTTCTTTCCCTTCTGTTCAATTATCTCGCTCATCTCTGCTACAAACGCAGTTTTACAAACAGCTTGGTCCCGCGAGATAACTGTCAGTATTTACAGTATTCACTTGCAAAACACGCCTGATTGCAATTATTTCCTGCAAAAGCCTGGAAATTATTTGTATTTTAAGTAGTTAAGTCTAAAAGAAAAGCATTATTTGCAAACCTTGTTGTGCAAATGTTTATTTTTTACTCCTTATCAAATAAATCAGACTACTACGGCTCTTATCACGAGTAATTTTAGTTTTACAGTAATTACGCCGAAAGACCTAGAAATACATTTTAAAATTATGAATAAGTGTTATTATATTTTATGTCGAGTAATAACTCGACATAAAATATAATAACACTTATTCATAATTGCCTGACAATTCAAGCAACCGACAAAAAAAGTACAAATCATCTCCAAGTGAAACATGATTTAACATATAAGTACATCAATTTAAAAGAACAGGGGTAATCGCAACGTAATTCCACAGTAATGACCACGATTCACACTAAATGGATATAATCAATCATTTTACAATACACGTTTTTAATAGGCCTTAAAATTACTTTAAGCCTTAATATAAAGCGGTTTTTACGGCGAATAGCTATTTTAGTCAAAATAAAAATACCTAATTTACCTATAATAAGAAATTCAGGGATCTACATATTATATTTAAAAGGTTTAATGCTGTCAACAACCTACCTTCATCTATCAAACTTGTCGGATCCCCAAGTTGTTTTGAAATCAAAAGGTTAAGGTACCGGATTATAGATAATAATACTAGAGAATGCCTGCAGCTTTGCCCGCACATTTTATTTTAACTTACTCCTTGCTACCCGATTTCGTGGGAATTTCGGGAAATCCATTCTTAGTGCCCCCCTACAGTCCCCGAGGAACATACATGCCAAATTTCAGCTTCCTGCGCCCAATAGTTTTGGCTGTAGCGTGTCTGTCAGTCAGTCAATAACGCAAGCATTTTATATATACAGATAATTTCGCCCCTTTGTTTTCAGGAGCCGATATTTCACCACTCTTGCACACACAGCGCTATCATTACTGAATAGGATTGGTCGATATAACAGAAATCTCATTATCAGATGTGTCAGATATAGGGGACGGTTGATGTGGAGAGTTATAACCCTCACACATTCTGACATTAGTCAAAATCACACAATATAGCTGTCGAGGTGGACTGTAATTTTTTGTCTTCCAAAGGAATGAAACGCCTGACTTGATGGTGAGTTGATTTATTTTAAAGTCTTGATCAGGATCGGCTTGTTGCTTCGGATTTCTTGAGAGAACACTACTGCTGAACTGAACTGAACGTTCAACAAACCGTCCTGTTTATATCCTGTTTTTACAGGGTGCAAGTAGTGAGTGGATGTGAGCGCAACGCATTCGGTTTGACCAATCACAACGCTTCGTCTGAGTTTACTTGTGGTGGCGTTCGGACAGGTTTAGACATGTTCAAACCTGTTCGATCGTGCTCGCGTCCACTTTACATCGTCATGTTTTGATTTCTTACTTACTATGGGATAATAAAACAGCCTTAATCGAATAACAATAAACATTTCCCTACTCTCAAATCGTTTTTATTGAATCATCCTTATATCTACTTAAGTCTACTTATATATTCATATTTATTTACATTATTTTTGATCATAATTTATCACAAAGCTACGATGTCCGTAACAACCTCCTCCCGGCGCAGGGCTACCGTAGCCTTATCGTCCACGCAGAGGACGGCGAACTTCGTCGAGGGACGCCGTAGGATGCCCGCTGTAGTCCTGACGTCGGCCGATCGCACCTTGCCATCTGGACCGACGTACGTAGTCTCCACGACGCCTCGGGGCCACGTCCCTCATGGCAGTGTGCGGTCGATGACGACAACCAGGTCGCCAACGCGCAGAGGTCGTCGTCGGTCGTCGGATGCCCCTCTGGGCACCAGCGTCGGCAGGTATTCATTTACCCAGCGTCGCCAGAAATGGTCGGCAAGCGCTTGGGCAGCTCTCCACTGTTTTCGGCTGGCCTCCTCGCAAGGCCCAGTGTAGGGAAGGCCTGAGGAGGTCCCGATGAGGAAGTGGTTCGGAGTCAACGCCTCCGGATCCTTGGGATCAACGGAAACGTGGGTGAGAGGCCGAGAGTTTATAGAGTGTTCGGCCTCTATCATCAGGGTCAGCAGCACTTCTTTTAGCGCCCGCTGATGCAGTGTCGCCCCCAGCGCTGTTTTGACAGAGCGTATCAATCGTTCCCACGCTCCCCCCATATGCGACGCCCCTGGTGGTATAAACTTCCACTTCATTCGGTGTGAGAGTCCGAAGTGGACGAATTCTTTGGCCCATTCTTCGTAGGCCGTGCGCAGTTCTGTGTCTTCTCCTCGAAAATTGGTGCCATTGTCGGAGTACATTACTCGGGGCCAACCTCGTCGTGCAGCCATTCTCCTTATGGCCATTATAGCCGAGTCGGTCGACGGACTCGCCACCAATTCCAGGTAAACTGCCCTGGTCACCAGGCAGGTGAACAGCGCTCCCCAGCGCTTCTCGTGTCTTCTTCCTATGACCACTGTCATTGGCCCAAAATAGTCGACTCCGCAGTGAATAAAGGGTCGCTTCGTCTCTATTAGTCGTTCCATCGGTAGGTCCCCCGTGACTGGTTTTACTGGTGTCGCTCTTCTGATGCGGCAAAGTTGGCGTCGCTGCGCTATGGCTCTTACTGTAGGGCGCAGATTGACCACCCAGTACTTTTGCCTTAAGTCGTTGACCACGCGTTCGTTGTTTGTATGGCCGGCTCTTCGATGGGCATCTTCTATTAGCAGTCTGGTAAACGGGTGCCTGCCGTGTAAGATGACCGGCATCTTCTTCGTGTCTGGAACCGCAGCGTGCTCGATCCTCCCTCTTACTTTGAGAATCTGGTCTTCCAAGTAAGGGTACAGCTTATACAGGCTACTGGACTTGGGCACTGGTTTTCCTTTTTCCAACGGTCTTATTTTTTCTGCGTAGTCGTCGAGCTGCGCTTGTTTCACCCATGTCTTCTCGGCCTTTTCTATCAGGTCGACGGTCATCTGGCTAGCTCGATTTTTGCACTTTTCCTTGATGAGAAAGAGTACCGCTGTAGTTCGTATCAGCCTCTCATATGAGGAGAATCTGCTTATGTCGGGCAGATGAGAAGCGCGTTTCCTTTCTGTGACCACATAAGACAAGTCACTTCTTCCTCTTGGTCTTCTTTCTTGGCTTTCTCTTTCGGCCAGAGTTCTTTTTCATCATATAGAAACTCAGGCCCGATGAACTATCTGTCTTCTGGTTTCATTTGTAGTGTATAATTAGGGCGCGTTGCATCGTCTGCCACGTTTTGTTCCGTGGGCACCCATCTCCATTGATTGGCGTCGGTCAGCTCCGCTGTTTCGCCCAAACGGTGTGCCACGAAGGGTGTGTACTTGATGGCATCTTTTTCTATCCAACGCAGAACGGTTTGTGAGTCCGTCCAATACGTCACGTTCTTGGGCTTGTATCTATGCTCTCTTACAATTGTTTCCGCCAATCGTGCGCCGATCACTGCCGCTTGCCGCTAAGCCCTGTGTTGAAGCCTAGCTCATCTTGATCCGTATGCCAGAGCAAACCGAGTGTCTTATCGGAGTTTTCCTGTTTCTGACCAAGCTTCACTTCGGCTTTGAGCACTCGCTTTTCTGTAGCCACGTTGTCCACCACATTAGGCCTGTTAGAGCACCATCCACGGAGGTTGAAGTGTGCGTTCTCATGTATCTTCATGACCTCTTGTGCTGTTCTTATAGCTTCTTCCTCTGTGGCGAAGCTATCGACGTAGTCATCCATGTAGTGGCTCGATGTTATTGCTTGCACAGCGTTGGGGTATGCTTGTGCGTACCGTCTCGCGTTGGCATCTCTCACCGAGTGCGCGATGAACGGCGAACACGATGCCCCGAAGATCATTGATATCATCTTGTACTTTTTCGGCGGCTTATCACGCTCTTCATCTCGCCAAAGAAACATTTGAGCTGCTTGGTCTTGTGGTCTTATTTTTACTTGGAGGAACATCTCTTGAATATCTGCCGTCACGGCTACCTGACGTTCTCTGAATCTGAAGAGGATTCCTGGTAGCGATCTCAAGAGGTCAGGTCCCTCTAGTAAGTGATCATTGAGGCACACTCCGCTGTATCGGTGTGCCGTGTCAAAAACCAGCCGCATCTTTCCCGGCTTGTTAGGATTCACGACCGGGAAGTGTGGCAGGTACCATATCTTTTTGTTTCGCTCCTCTTGTCCATCGCACTCTTGAGCATAACTTTTATCTAGGAGGTTTCTTACTTGAGCGCGATACTGTGCAGCGAAATCCGAAGAGGTGTCCATCTTCTTTTCTATCATCTTTAGTCTTCACGGCACACTGATAATTATTGGGCATCGGAGCGTCTTCGTCTCTCCATGGCAGACCCACTTCGAAGTGTTCACCAACCTTCCTCATTGTTCGTTCCACGTCCATTGCCTTTTGGTCTTCTGGTCTGACTTTCTTTGCCAGGGAGACTCCAAGAGCATCAATTCTGAAGTGTGCTTCCACTATTTTTTCTACGCGCCGTACATCTTCTGTCTGTTTGTTCGCAGACACGTCTTAGATATGAAGCACTAGTTGACCCTCCTTTTGAGTCAACGCTGAGCGTGGCGCCGTCCCATGAATTACCCATCCCAGTTGGGTATACGAGGCCGCAAGCTCATTCTTCTTGCCCATGCGTAGTTTTCGCGTCACGATCAGGTGCCAATTGTCCGCACCTATCAATACTTTCGGTGTGGCTTCATCAAAGAGTGCGTCCTTTTGCATGTCTCGGAGGTGTGGATATTTGATTAACATTGATCTATCCACTGTCTGACCATGAAGTCGTAAGTTCTTCATCGTTCGTGCGCGTAATTCTAGATAGTCGCCGTTCTGTCCACGAATTTGTAGTTTGACCTCTCGACTGTGTTCTTTGTGTGGCTGTGAGGTCACTCCTTGTATTTTAAGTGTAGAGATTGGCCCATTCACTTGGATACGGCATGTTAAATCCTCGTCGATGAGTGAGATCGTTGATCCTTTGTCCATAAGCGCGAACGTGGTCACTTGACCGCCTGGTCCTTTCAAAACGACGGGGCACATCTTTAAAAGTACGCGATGCGGCGCGTCGCTGCTTGCTGAGACAGTCATCACGGACTCTGCTGTCGGTTCGACATCCGTCGCCTTTTCTTTTGTGTCTTGTTGCAACATCTCTTTGTGGAGCAGCGCGTGATGCGGGCGGGTGCAATTTTCTTTGCCACATCGCTTGGCTCAGCAGTGCTCTCGTCGGTGGCGCTTATTTACACATTTAAAGCACACTTTCTCCGTTCGTGCCCATTCCCACCTGTCGTCGACACTCATCATTAAAAACTTGGCGCACTTAGGCACTTCATGGTCCCCAGCACAACACAGACATACGTGTTTATTTTCCTCTTCTTTTTCTGTCGTGGCGTAAATAACTTCTCTGCCCACTTTCCTTTTTGCGCTTGCTTGCACCACATTTTTCTGTTCTCTCTTTGGTTCGGGCGTGGGTGTCGGGTTTGTGAAGGCGTACCTCATTGCACGATCAGTTTCCCGCATCAGAAACCGAGATAATAATGTATCATAATTTCAGGCTCACGTGACGTTTCCACTGTCTCAGAAGCGTAGTCACACCACCTTGATTTCACGTGCGGGCTTAATTTGTCGACAACTTCACGCACTAGCATCGGGTTCCACAAGTATCCGCGGTTGTCCATATTGGATAGCACACACACTATGTTCTGTAGCTTCACTGCGAACGAGTTTAGTTCACTTGCCACACAAGTGAGCCGAGGCAACTTCTTTATGTCCTCCGTCACGTGGTCCATTAATATCTCCGGCCTTCCATAGTATTGTTCTAGCGTCTTCATAATTGTCCGTGGGTCAGACGCAGAGTACAGGAGTGCGGAGACTGCTTCCCTTGCTGGACCTCTGACGCAGTTCCTCAGTCTTGCTAAGTTTTCCATCGCGGTGAATTGGTAGACACTCGATGAATCTTCATAAGCTGCCTTGAATGGCAGCCATTCCGTAGCCGCTCCGGTGAACACGGGTAGTTCAGTCACTTGTCGTGGCAGCGGGCGTACACGCATCATTTTGTCCAGCGTGTCGGCCAGTTGTTCGATGCCTCTTCCTACTCTGCGTTCCCCTCTTGTGGGTGAACGTGAGATCGAACGTTGTCTCCTACGTGGCATGGCAGGCGTTGTAGCGTCGACACATGTGTTCGGCTCTGCGGCGGTTCGTTGGGCGGCGGGATGCGGCGGCTGAGTTCTCTCTTCGGTGACTGGTGGGTGGGCTTGGTCACTACTTTGCAGCCACTCATCCACCCTGTCTTCACTCCTATGTCTGGAGCTCTCTTCACGAGCCTCTGCCTCTGCTTCAATTGCCGACACTTCATACTCGAACCGTTTGTTTACTAGGGCCTTTTTTTCCAATTGCTCGTTCCTAATTGCAGCAATTCTTCTCTGTGCCTCATATTCTGCTAGTTTTACTCTTGCCACATCACTGCTATAAGATTTCCTTGATCTTATCGTACTTGCGGTGTCTCTCACTGACATATTTGCCGTCATTGTCCTGGCAGAGTCCTGAATTCTTGGCTGGAACGACGTGCTTGGAGTGACGAGTTGTTCTTCACGCACTGTTACACTCGCGATCGCGGTTGCTCGACTCGCCGGTACGTGGCGTGGAGCGGGTGCGGTAAGCGCGGCGGACGCACCATCAGACGGTGGCACAACTCCTCCCGTCGCGGCGGTGGCGGAGGGTGCGGTCACTGACACAGCGGCGATGGGCGTGGCACTGTCGATTCCACTTGCGGGCACTTCATGTTGGATGCGCGGCAACGCAGACGCAATGGTTGAAGGTGATCTCGGCGGCTCTTCGAATGTTCGGCGACGTCGGCTGTCGTATCCCGATTCTGCCTCACTCTCTTTGGCCGCAATACTTCTAGTCTTCATTTTCAGGAACACTGCACTATCTGTATTTTCTTTGTCTTCAACTCGTCAGGCGAACGATGATCCGACTGTATCCGGCGAGCGTAGGACCAAACTGTCGAGGTGGACTGTAATTTTTTGTCTTCCAAAGGAATTAAACGCCTGACTTGATGGTGAGTTGATTTATTTCAAAGTCTTGATCAGGATTGGCTTGTTGCTTCGGATTTCTTGAGAGAACACTACTGCTGAACTGAACTGAACGTGCAACAAACCGTCCTGTTTATATCCTATTTTTACAGGGTGCAAGTAGTGAGTGGATGTGAGCGCAACGCATTCGGTTTGACCAATCACAACGCTTCGTCTGAGTTTACTTGTGGTGGCGTTCGGACAGGTTTCGACATGTTCAAACCTGTTCGATCGTGCTCGCGTCCACTTTACATCGTCATGTTTTGATTTCTTACTTACTATGGGATAATAAAACAGCCTTAATCGAATAACAATAAACATTTCCCTACTCTCAAATCGTTTTTATTGAATCATCCTTATATCTACTTAAGTCTACTTATATATTTATATTTATTTACATTATTTATGATCATTATTTATCACAAAGCTATGACGTCCGTAACAATAGCCATCCGTGTGTGTAGTGGCAGACAGCAGACGGTAGTCGCTCCATTCTAATATTCTATCAAATCTGGTAAGCAAACGGGATACTAGAGGGATGAAGATGACTGGTTAGCTTATAGGTATAAATTTCCTGATAAATTACCTGATAATGGATTCGTAATATATAACCGATTTTAAACTTTCGTAGTTTGATAGTGTATAGTACATAATTCAAGACCCTCCGTAATCACAACTGTTGTAAGCCGGTCAAAACGAAGGAGAATACAAAGTAGAGTGTACCTTAAATAAGACAGTAAATATGATTAACAGCTGTTAAATAAATTCGCAATACATATCCTTTTCTACCCCTTTTGTAAGTTGACCGCGGGTTGCAACTGATAACGCTAGGAGAACGATGCCATAGCCTTTTTTACACAAATAAAATATAAAAGAATCCTACAAAAGTACTATCCCTAAAGTCCATTTAGGACGAAAACCAGACATGATTAATGAAACACCTAGACACAGGGGCAGAAGTGTCAGCACTCCCTTAAACCTCACCTAACTATACAATAGAAGGGCCAACCGTTATATTTTCTATGGACGTCCTGGACTAGACATTTCAAGAGTTAGACTTACAAATATTATTTTTAGCTGAGATACAAAAGTGATGAATGCGTGTTTGGACAAAGAATTACTGACAAAGCTTTTTAAAAACTTAGGCGTTACGATTTAGGTCAGGATAAGTAACTATAGTAAATGAAATTGAAGGATGAGACATAAACTTAATGGAAAATAAAACTAATCGAATCAAAAAGTCTAAGTAACAGTGGACAAGGGGTTGGAAATCGTGAAATATTTTTTGTTTTGAGACCATGTCTTATATGCAAAAGTCAGAAAATATGTTATCATAATCAGTATAAATAAAAACTAATCACCGAAATTTTTGTACGCGTATTACTTCCAAACGAATGCACCGAATTAGATAAATCTTTCTTTTATGCTAAATGAACATACTTACCAAATTTCAGCTTCTTGCATCCAATAGCTTACGCTATGCTTTATCTATCTGTCAGTTATCCTCCTATTATCCCAGTTAGAACCTGGGTTCCGCTTTCTAGTCTAACCGTATTCGACTAAACATTAGCTTTTCCATGGAACGGCTGCATGTCTGTCCTCCGCAACCCAAAGGGATAGCTATATGCCATGGTTTAGTGTCTGTCAGTCAGTAACGGATGAAGTTTATCTCGTAAATAGATTATTCCTGATATGTTTGCACTTGACTTTAGTAGTAGGTACAATATAAAAACTAGATAAGTTTGCTTTTCTATTACCTTTAAGCAATATTGAAATAATAATAAATTTACTTAATGACCCTTATTGTGTGGTCCTTATAAAAATAAACAAGGACGCTATATCCTGTCGGCGCCCTGTTATTAACGCATGTGGCCACTATACCTGAGAAGAAAAGTTAATCACTAAAACTATTTCGAGAAGTGCATTTTTGAAAGCCAGTGTTCTACTCAATAATTAAATAATTTAGACTATCGATTTGGATATACAAACCGTGACCGAAGCAAAGCCGTTACAATTTCAGGAACTAAAATTAAGTCCTGAGATACTTTAATAATTTCGTCCACGTGGTTGTCGGTCATCGCGACAAAAGGTAGCCTATGTATCATTTTGAAGCAAAAATTTCATCAAAATACATTCAGTAGTTTTAGCGTGAAACTGTTAAAGTAGGTATGACAAAAATCCATCCTCATTCTCACCAAAGATCCTGTTTATAATAGTAGCAAGAAGTATAAAGATATTTCAAAAAATAAATATCTGTCAGCTAAATATTTTTCCAAGGAACGCCTGTCACATTATTTGACGATATGACATATCATGTATATATAATACCACTGTGATATAATACTTGGGTAACGAAACGGAAATGTTACCCCTTTTGAAAGCCTCACTTTGTTGCCTGTCTTTCTATCTGACATCTCTTCGGGGTAAGGGGTAATATTAGGTAATATCAGATCGGCTGTGACCCCTTTAAGAGCTTATAAATTAATTACTTCGGTATTAATTAATTAATATTTCGGTGTTCAAGCACGTATTACCGTGGTTCAAGTAATTGGATTCGAGGAAAGAGATAACTTCGTACCTGAAAGAAAAAAACAACAAATGTTATTTATTTTGTTAATATTTTGGGGCAGTTTTTATTGTTGGATAGTAAAAATATTTTATATCTTGCTACTCGTATTTTAGGTATTTTAGGTGGTATTATCATGTTTCTCTTGGATTTATCTATTTCGCGAAATTACGCCAAGTAAAGTGGTACATTACCGACCTACATACGAGGGTCAAACTGAAAGTTCTTAGAAAATCAAAAACTGATTACATTAGCCAGTTATTAGTTTTATTATATCTTTTCAAAATATTGTCCATTGACGTCAATACACCGCTGCATGCGATGGAACCACTGGGAAAAGCACTTTGCCCACTCGTCCTTAGGGGTCTCTTCAATGGCATCGCGATACGCAGCCACCGCTTCTTCAGCATTCATAAACCGCTTTCCTTTAAGTTTTTCTTTAATTTTTGGAAATAAATAAAAATCACAAGGCGCGAGGTCGGGGCTATACGGCGGGTGACCCAGTAATTCAACGTTTGATGTCGCCAAATAGTCGATCGTTCGCTTGGCGGTGTGCGACGAGGCGTTGTCGTGGTGAAGGAGGATCCTACTGCGAGGTCGTTTCTCTCGAACTTTTTCCAAGACAAGTGGCAAACAATTGGTAGTGTACCATTCTGCAGAAACTGTTTTTTGATCCTCTAACACAATTGTCGCGAAATGACCTATCCTTCCAAAGAACGAGGCCACCATTTTTTTTCCCGCACTTCGATCTCTTTTCACTTTAGTTGGCAACTCCTCGAAAGGAAACACCCACTGAGCAGATTGTCTTTTGGTTTCAGGATCATAACAGTAAATCCAGCTTTCGTCACCTGTTAGTATGACGAACACAGCATTTGAGTCACCTCCGTTAAATCTTTCAATCATTTTACGGCACCAATCCACACGATGGAGTTTTTGAGCCTTAGTCAAATTATGAGGTATCCACCGGGCGCAAAGCTTCCTGACCGCTAAATGTTCGTGGAGGATTTTGTGCACTTGACTCATACCGATGCCTAAGCTTGTCCGAATCTGCTGATAGGTCACTCTTTTGTCAGTCTCTATCATACGCCGCACAACACAGATGTTATTTTCAGTCGTCGCCGTAGAAGGCCGGCCCTCACGTACATCATCAGTGAGATTAGTGCGACCACGTTTAAACTCATTAAACCAGTTGTAAACAGTCGCACGAGATGGGGCTTCATCGTGAAAGGCCAATCGTAGTCTATCATAACTTTCTTGTTGACTTAAATGACATCGAAAGTCATAAAAAATCATTGCACGAAAATTTTCTCGTGTTAAATTCATGTTGACGTGACACAGACAATTTTCAATTTGCCGCCAAATCGTAAAACAAATGACAAATGAATGAAATATATACTCAGTAATATTGGCAAAGAGTTCTATTTTCAAATTTTAGAATATTTTTTTTATTATATTGTTTATAAGTGGCCAGTTCTAAGAACTTTCAGTTTGACCTTCGTAATTATATCTACAAATAAAATATCACGGGGACGGGCTAGGTTTAACCGATATAACTACCTACTTTATCCTAAACACGACTTTGACTACAATACTTGATACGAAATTAGTATAAAACCGAATAACCAGCAAATATTTGACGCACAAAAATACACAGAAGACTATAAAAACATAGTGTACGTTTTTTAAATAGGTATATAGATAGACACTTTGTAAGTAGCATCATTCACACAACACCATCTGGCCCCAAACTAAGCAGAAGCTTGTACTATGGGTACTAGACAATGGATAAACATACTTATATACTTTTTTTTTGTAAATACATACATATTATACATAGAAACACCCAGACCGCTTTGAGAGATGACCGGTTTAAATAATAAGGTTTCAAAGCGACGCCAGTGATAGTTTCCAGGAACACATTTGCTTATGCGTCGTACACACGGCTTGTATCAAGCCGGACACTTTGACCTTCGTCCCAAAATGTAATTTTAATAATTTTGCTATCGCTTCGTCCCATTTTATATTCCTTGTACGGCCCTTTTTTTTATGAGTTTTACTTGCTTTTTTTGTACTATCAGCAAAAAAGATCTATAAGATAAGATAAGATAACGTTTATTTGTCAAAACATGTGTGTTTACAAAAATGGATGGTATGTCAGTCTTAAAAGTATCAACATGTTCTGCCGTAACCGGCGTACAAATTACATGCTTAATTTAATAAATTCTTATAATTACAATGTCATAAATAATTAGTCAAAATATTCAGGATGATTCAAAATACAGGGTGTCTGGCGGCAGATTTATATTTTCGTAATTAAATAGAAATAAATCTATTTGTTGCGACTCGTTACACGCAGCACTGAGATGCGCGGACGCCGCCGGTGCGCGAGCCCGGCCCCGCCACAATACAAGGAGCGGCGAACGAACGAGTGAACTCGCTCTCAACCCAGATAGCGGACGGTCGACCATATATTAATTTTTAGTACAAATATTATTTTATTCTTTTAAAATTTGTAATTCATGGTAAAACGGCGATTAAACCAGCTAGAAAAATACAGTCCACTTATTTACGTCCACCAGGACCCTAACATTGGTCCTTTAGGATTCTCGCCGTGGGTACCATCATCATCAAATTAAAGAAGATATTTGAAGATTCGGCGCTCTTCAGCTGTAGACTTCAGCAGCGCAATAGTCATCATCATCGCAAGTGAAGATATTGCATAGCATTAGCATCTACACAAGCCCGGATGTCAAAGTCATTTGGAGGTCAACCGCTCGGACTTTTGAACTTCAAGATCAAAAAGGACATCCTTCTAACACCAACGCTCGTAAGTGGATGGGTTAAACATTCGTGAGTTCGTTCCAATTATCCCTTTTTCTCTTTTCCTATTATTTATCAAAATTTCGAACCTATATTCAAAATTGCCTTTGCTAAGTGAGTGCATAATCAAGTTACTTCTAAGCCTTAAGCGCTTCATTGCATAAAATATAGCCTTTTAATAAGCCTCAATAAATTTTCATCTTTCACTGCTTATAATATTACAAGTCATTCCATATATTGCTGCGTAACAAGTGCACGCGTACTATGCGTGATAGCCTATGAATGATTTACCGTTAGATTTATATTGTTAACAGCTGTTAATCGGCCGGACGACGTGCGGTCGCTTCACTATTGTTCTCACAGTTACATCATTAAGCCGGTTCTTGCACTTTTATTCATAATAATATATTAGTTGTTTACGTTCAACCGCTGTGTTACTATTTCAACGTTGTTTTAACCGCTATGGCTGACGCAAAGATTGAGAAATTAATTAAAAAACGCGGTGGCTTAAAATCTAAAGTGACTATCTTTAGTAATTATATAAATCTTCTTAAAAGTTCTAATGAACTCAGTGCTTTACAATTACTAGACTTGGAAGGCAGATTTAATAAGTTCAATACCTTATATGCGGATTACGATCAATTGCAGAATGAAATCGATATTGCGTCGGATAATCCAGAGGACGAGCTACAAGAACGTGAAGAGTTTGAGAACCAGTACCACGAGCTGGTGGCAGAGGCTCGTATTCTGCTCGGTCAGCAGCCTTCCCAGCGACGTGAGGCTCAGGACGGTTCTGTAGCAAGTTTCGAGGATGCACAGGCAGGTACTTCCAAATACAGTTGCGTGAGATTGCCAAAGATAGAATTACCTACCTTTCATGGCCACTATCAACACTGGCTAGAATATAGGGACACTTTTATATCTTTAATCCATTCAAGGTCGGATATAGATGATATTAACAAGTTACATTATCTTCGCGCATCTTTGAAAGGTAGTGCTTTGTTAGTTATTGATAGTTTAGACGTAAAAGGCGATAACTATGCGAGTGCTTGGCAGTTGTTATGTAACAGGTACGACAACAAAAGGTTACTCGTAAATAATCATGTTCAGATTTTATTTAATATTGAACACATTCATAAAGAATGCTCTGTAGCAATTCGCCAGCTTATAGACGTCACTAATAAAAACTTACGTGCTTTGTCCACTTTAGATCAGCCTACCCAGCATTGGGATACATTAATAATTCATATGATGGCAGATAAGCTTGATACCACCACTCGAAGGGAGTGGGAGACGTACAGGAATACTTTGGATAACCCACCGACATATGACATTTTTATAACCTTTCTCAGCAATAGGGCGGACTTATTAGAAACATTAAAAGAAAGTAAGATATTAAAGTCACAAAAATACGAAAATAACAAGAATAATTAATCTTATCATTCAGATTTCAAACATAATCAAAATTTAAATTATAATACTAATAAAAACAATAATCAAAAACCGAATAATATGTACAAAACCCCATTACATTGTCTCATGTGTAATCAGAACCATTATTTATTTAACTGTGAGTCATTTAGATCCTTGCCTATTGAAAATCGTATCAAGAAGGCCAAAGACTTAAAAGTCTGTCTTAATTGTTTACGACCAGGTCATAACGAAAATAGGTGTAATCTAGTTCCGTGCAAATATTGCAAGAAAAAACACAACACCCTTTTACATTTACATGCTTCAGACCAGGGTGAGCCGACTACGTCGGTAAATAACTTTGCGAATTCTAAAAATTTTAAACAGCTGACTACTCCTTCACACGTCTTGCTTTCCACAGCGCGCGTGAAGGTGGTTGACAGCAAGGACGTCGAGCACTTTGCCCGAGTGCTGCTCGACAATGGCAGCTCTGCTAATTTTGTATCGGAGTCTTTTTGCGGTAAGCTGGTCTTGTCACGACGTAGTACGAGCGCCACAGTGACAGGTATTAATAATAATACTTCTCAAAGTACACAGTCATGTAGTATTACGATAAAATCAATTTACAATGATTATACAACTACTATTGACTGTCACATTTTACCTCAGTTAACTAGAAATTTACCACCTTCTTACATAAATATTGAAAATATTCCTCTTCCTTCAGGAATATGTTTAGCTGACCCTTCTTCTAATGAGCCGGCAACTATTGACATATTAGTTGGGTCAGTCTTAGGGAAAAATTCGATAGATTTAGGTAAAAATTTACCTAAGCTATACGAAACGAAACTGGGTTGGTTAGTGTCTGGGTATGTTGCCCGTCCTAACACACGCACCCCTAATATCATATGTAATTTTTAAAATGAAGAATCCAAGCCAGACTTATCTCGTTTTTGGGACCTAGATATTGTTTCCGAAAAACATTATCTGTCTTCAGAGGAGCGTGCCTGTGAAGAACATTTTTTACGTAATACGAAATTTAATACTGATGGCCGATTTGTAGTCTCAATGCCACTGAAGAACGATCCTTCAGTCTTAGGCGAGTCATATTACAAAGCAAAATGTCGTTTCTTATCATTAGAGCGTAAGTTTTTAAAGGATCCTGAATTTAAGAAAAGATATATTGAGTTTATGAAAGAATACGAGGATCTAGGTCACATGACTGAAAATAAAGATTTTTTACGTAATAATAATCAACAAGTCAATGTTTTTTTACCACATCACGGGGTCATCCGTGAGTCATCTTTGACAACAAAACTTCGCACAGTGTTTGATGCTTCAGCGGCCACTTCTTCTGGCCTGTCACTTAATGACATCCTTATGGTCAGTCCCACAGTGCAGGATGACCTATATTCGATTTTAATTCGTTTCCGACAACATAAATATGTCATAACTGGGGAAATAGAAAAAATGTACAGAGCGATTGAACTCAATGAATCTCAACGCTGCGCTGTCTTCAACAAATAGTAATTTTTAGATATAGTACAGATGAGCCTTTAAAAACTTACACTCTTAACACTGTAACTTATGGTACAGCTTGTGCTCCATATCTCGCAACCAAATGTTTGGTTAGTTTAGCATCCAGGGGTCCCAATAACATAGTTAAAACGTCTATAGAAAAAGATTTTTTCATGGACGATTATCTAAGCGGATCATCATCGATCCCTAATACCATCGCACTTTGTACGGGAGTAATCTCTACTTTAAAATCAGCAGGATTCAATTTAAGAAAATTAAAATCAAATAGTAACGAAATTCTTGCGAAATTATCTCCTTCTCAATTAAAAGTAAATGATACGCTTAGTTTTTCAGATACTAATACAAATGTCTCTTCTAAAACCTTAGGTTTAAACTGGATCTGTGACATAGATATTTTATCCTTTTCTATTAATATAAACATTCATGAGAAGGTTACTAAACGTCATATTCTGTCAGTTATAAGTCAGATTTTTGACCCACTAGGCCTTGTGGGCCCGTGTATAGTTGAGGCAAAAATTATAATGCAGATGACTTGGATCAAAGACTATGATTGCGATGACGACGTCTCTGATGGAATTAAAAACCATTGGTTGGCTTTTGCAAATACTTTGCCTTGTTAAAATAATTTAAAAAATCCTCGTTGGGCTTTTAGTGATAATTGCATTCATCATGAAATACATATTTTTTCAGATGCGTCAGAGCGAGCATACGGCGCTTGTGTGTATATTCGTTCTGTGCAAAAATCAGGGCTAGTATCCGTTCATCTCTTGACCTCTAAGAATAGAGTAGTGCCAATAAAGCCGACGACGATGCCTCGTCTTGAGCTTTGCGGAGCTTTGTTAGCTGCAAGGCTATTTACTAAGGTACTTGCTTCTTTAACTATGCCTATTACTATTTGTCAGTTTTGGTGTGACTCAACGATCGTCTTAGAATGGTTGAAAACACCAAATAATAATTTAAAAAGTTTCGTTCGCAATCGAGTTCATGAAATCCTGGAGAGCACAGAGGGTTATACGTGGCGCTACGTACCGTCGAAAGACAACCCGGCGGATCTAGTTTCCCGCGGGGTGAAGGCTGATTGCATCAGTCATTCTTTATTGTGGTGGTCAGGTCCTTAATTTTTAATTAAACCTGAAGACGAATGGCCAAAGATGCCTAACACAATCAAGGAAACCGAGTTACCTGAATTACTTCCGTGTGCCATTGTGTGCAACCAGATTATAAATAATGATATCATATGTACATTAATAAATAAAATGTCTAAATTTACTTATTTACAGCGAACAGTAGCATATATGCAAAGGTTTATTTATAATTGTCGAAATAAAACTAAATTACAGGGTTATTTAACAGTTACAGAGTTTCAAAATTCATTGAATTTAATTATTTACAAAGTTCAATTAGAGATGTTTCCTGACGAGTACGATATCTTAAGGAATGGTAAGGTACTCCCGACAAAGAATAGACTTTCATCATTATCCCCATTTTTAGACGCCAAAGGTATTATTCGAGTTGGTGGCAGGCTCAGTAATGCCCCATACAGCTATGATACTAAATATCCTATTTTAATTTGTTCCAAACATCATTTTAGTAAAATGTTATTTAATTATTTTCATTTAAAATATTTACACGCTGGTCCACAATTGCTTTTGGCGAACATAAGACAAATTTATTGGCCATTAGGTGGTAGGAATTTGGCTAAGTCTATCGTTCATAGATGTGTGCGGTGTTGCAGATACAAAGCTGAAACTATTCAGCCTGTAATGGGTCAGCTACCTACATCCCGAACAGAACTAGAATTCCCTTTCTTACACTGTTCGGTGGACTACGCTGGGTCAGTATTGATAGCGGACCGAAAGGGTCGTGGTTGTAGGTTAAGTAAGTGTTATTTGGCAATTTTCATTTACAATGCTGTAAATGCCTGTCATATCGAACTTGTTACAGCACTGTCGGCAGCAGCATATATGGCTGCCTTAAGTCGATTTATATCTCGTCGTGGAAAGCCTTCAAGTATTACTTCTGACAATGGTACAAACTTCGTGGGTGCCTCTCACGAATTAACTAGATTTCTAGCTCGGTCAAATCTCAAAGGTTGTATTGCGCAGGAAGGTATTGAATTTAAATTTGTACCTCCGTATAGTCCCCATTTTAATGGGTTAGCAGAGGCCGCAGTGCGTTCTACTAAGTACCATCTACGTAGGTTACTTCAGCTTACGCATTTTACCTATGAGGAGATGGCTACATGCCTCACTCAGATAGAGGCAGTTTTGAAATCACGTCTTCTTACTCCTCTCTCTTCAAATCCTCTTGATTTCTCGGCTCTAACTCCTGCACATTTTTTAATTGGACGGCCACTTATGTTTACTCCACATCCACAGATATCGACGGTGAACATCAACGCTCTAGAGCGATTTAAAAGGATAGAGCTTATTAAGCAGCATTTCTGGCAACGATTTGCCTTAGAGTATGTGTCCTTGCTGCAGACAAAGACGAAGTGGCGAGCTACAAAGGCTAATCTCAAGCAAGGCGCTCTAGTTTTAATAAAGGACAAGACATTGCCTCCTCTACTTTGGGCACTAGGAAGAGTCACACAACTTTACCCAGGCACTGACGGTGTAACGCGAGTGGTCGAGCTGAAGACTAAAGAGGGCACTGTTCGTAGGGCATTTAATAATATATGTCCACTTCCAGATTTTGAAGTCTCCAGTCTTCAACCCGGGGAGCATGTTGCGACTCGTTACACGCAGCACTGAGATGCGCGGACGCCGCCGGTGCGCGAGCCCGGCCCCACCACAATACAAGGAGCGGCGAACGAACGAGTGAACTCGCTCTCAACCCAGATAGCGGACGGTCGACCATATATTAATTTTTAGTACAAATATTATTTTATTCTTTTAAAATTTGTAATTCATGGTAAAACGGCGATTAAACCAGCTAGAATACAGTCCACTTATTTACGTCCACCAGGACCCTAACACTATTTGATATATTGTTTTATTTGAAATATTAAACGACAGACTAATAATGCGGATTTTATTTTTGAACACTATGTCATCCAAATGGCTCCCGTCGAGTTGCACGCATTGTTCAAAACGGAGCCTCGTGTTACGCGCCACACTCTGCAGTAAACTTGATTCAATTGCGCTGATTTCTTGACGAATGTTTTCTTTTAAGTTCACTAGAGTTCGGGGATTGTTGCTGTAAATTCTCTGTTTAAGGTAGCCCCATGAAAAAAAATCCATTGGCGTTATGCCGGGGGACCTGGATGGCCACGGGATGTCCCCAAAGCGACTGATAAGTTTTTGAGGGAAAGCTTCCCGAAGCAAATTAATTGAATCTCTAGCCGTGTGTACAGTCGCACCATCCTGTTGGAACCACGTGTGCGATGTAAACGATGGATGAGCTCGCAGGTTTGGCAAAAAGAGTCCGTTATTATGCGTCGGTAATTATCATTATTGACATTTGTCGCATGGCCCCGAGCATTTTCGAAAAAAAATGGTCCAATTATCCCATGCGTGGATAAGGCGCACCAAACAGTTACCCTGGGGCAATGCAATGGCTTTTGGTGTTTCAGTCGAGGTTTATGGGTTCTTGGAGCCCAGTAACGCCAGTTTTGCTTATGAACGTGCCCGTTTAAATGAAAATGAGCCTCGTCACTCCAAAAAATGGGATTCACAGTACGAAAACGCTCCAACATCGTCTCACAATTTTTTTGCGTGAAACAAAATCACTTTCTTTAAGTTCTTGAACGATTTGAATTTTGAATGGATGGAACTTTAAATCATTTTTTAAAATTTCATGGATAATCGCTCTTGGAAGTCCCAGTGAGGCTGCCCTTTTCCGTATCGAAAGTCGTGGATTTTCACGTAAACTCTCTTCAACTACTTCAATATTTTCGGGAGTCCTTGAAGATCGACTGGGCCTTGGCCGTGGAGTGTTCATAGCCGAAGCAGTTGCGCGGAATCTCTGCACCCAGGAACGAATTAAATTCACACTCGGCCCATCACTTATTCGTCGTATACCGAAGTGTGAACAAAACTGTCGACGCGCAGTTACGTACGAATCGTTACCCTGAAAAATGCCTCGATGGCGAACGCGCGATGCTCACTCGACCAGTGCGACATCGTGACTGAGAAATCCGCACGATCACTGATTACAATGACACCATTCCCCGTCCGCACCGTTAATTACTTTTTGAAATAATCGTATTTAAAAACATAAATCTGCCACCAGACACCCTGGGTTTAATATCTACACAGTATGTATTAGCACTGGCCATGTATCGTACTGGCCATCTGTCTTTTATTGTCACTAGACATATAGACATGTATTTCAAATTATGTGTTTACTTCTATAGTTAGAAATAAAACATTGTCAGTCTTTGCCACTCGTCTCTGGGAATACGTCGTTTTATTTCAGGTATATATAAATTATGTAATAGAATAGAAAACAGTTGTTAAATATTCATGTCATTTATACAAGATTAGCATCATTCAAAATTTCACTTATATTATAATAAGCCTTTTCTAATAGCATCTTTTTAATCTTAGATTTAAATATACCTATATTGTAGTCCTTGTAATTATTGGGAACTTAATTAAAAAATTTCGGCGCCATACAGCAAAAACTATTTCCCATTAGAGCAGTTCTAGCCTTATACGTTCAAAGTCTATAATTATCGCGTCTGTTGCGTGTAACTACAACAGATAGACGTGGAAACAATGTTGGATTCGATTTGACCAACATGCATACTTCCAATATATACAAACATGTAAACGTTAAAATTTTATGCTTAATGAAAAGTGGCTTGCAACTTTCTACAATGTTTAGACCAAACATAGCACGAATACAACGGTTTTGTAACTTAATAATTATATCTTTGTGGGTGGAATTTCCTCAAAAGATTATTCCACATCTTATGATCGGTGTCACCAAACCATGGTACGCTATGAGCAGTGTCTCAACATTCACTGTAAGGGAGAGTTTATATAATGCATAAGATGAGGAACTAATTCTTGTACTAATATACACAATGTGAGCCTTCCAGTTTATCTTTTTGTCCATTACAATGCCAAGAAATTTCGCACTATCTACTTCTTTTATGCATTGATCATTATAACTAACTTTAATTTGCGATAGCGAGTGTAGACGTTGGTTAAAATGCATAATGTTTGTCTTAACTAAATTGATTTTCAAATTATTATTTATAAACCATGCTATAGACGAAGAGATACAATTATTAATGTCATTTTGATAAGTGTCAGGGCTTTTACATGATATAGTCAGCGTACTGTCGTCAGCAAAAAGGGTCATTGGCTGTGTAATTGAAAAGGGAAGGTCGTTTATATAAAGGATAAATAATAATGGGCCCAATACGCTTCCTTGTGGGACTCCAAACCTAACTTGACGTTCACTACATATACATGTTTCTTCATTTTTAGTCTTAATATTCAATCTTGTGACAGCTGTAACCTGTTTTCTGTTTGACAAGTAAGATTCAAAGAGGTTTAGTACATTGCCCCTTATTCCGTAGCTAATTTCATTTTTAATATAGTAAAGTCAACGTAGTCAAAAGCTTGGGTCATGTCACAATAAACTGCACAGACTGGTGTCCTTTTGTCAATATTTATCATTATATTCCGAAGAAAGTCATAGATAGCCATATTAATAGTGATATTATTCCTCAATCCTTTCTGTTCTTGACAAAGTATATTATTTTTTTCTAAATATGAGTTAACCTGTTTATAAATGTATTTCTCGAAAATTTTCGATAATATGGATGTCAAGGCTATCGGTCGATAATTTTGTATTTCTTCTTTACTGTCTCTTTTATGCAGAGGTTTTATGATTGAAATTTTTAAGCTCTCTGGAAATATACCATGCACTATACATAAATTCAAGATGTATGACAAGTGTTGACATATTAAATGACCAACAGATTAAATTATTTTTGTAGCTATTCCATCTTGACCTACACTGTTGGAATTTTTAAGACCGTTTATTATATTATACATGTCATTCGGTAAACACGGAGACATAAACATCGAGTGGGTATTTCTTTTTATTAGCGATGTGACATTATTATTATAATTTTGAATTGCCACAATTTTGTCTATAAAATAATCATTAAAAGCATTTGCTATTGTCAAGGGTCTGGTAATGATTTTACTGTCAATTTGTATTTCTTGTATGTAATTTTTGGGAATATTGGGCTTATTGCTATTAATTATCTGCCATGTAGCTTTACTTTTAGTATCTGATGTTTTGATTCTGAAGCAGTTTTGTGAGCGTTTTGTCAAATTTATTATTTTTTTAAATAGTTTTGCATAATTAGTGTAATTAGAGAGATTGCCCTGCGTGCTTTTACGTCTATACATCCATAATAACTTTCTTTTCTTTATGCTATAGATCTTGATACCTCGAGAAATCCACTTTGGCCTTTTAGTGCTGTTAATAGTAATGATTCTAAAGGGAAAGCAAAGATCATAGAAAAGTTTAAATTGATTAATGAAAAGATCATAAGCTATATTTGTGTCTTCTATGTCATACATCTCAGAAAAAGTTAAATTCGCTATGCAATCCTTGAATTTTATAATATTTTCTTTAGAATAATCCCTTACTTTTTACGCCAATATTTAACTATACACTTGTTCCTCACCGGCAATTCTAGCAACTGTGCAGTGTGATCTGAGAGGGCAAATTCTATTATTTCAGTTCTACAAGGCCTGATAAAATTATGAGCTATGTTATCAATACACGTTTGATTTTTTATTCGTGTTGGTTTATCTACAGCTAGTTTTAAATTAAAGTGTGAAAGCAAGCATTTAAATTCTAGAGACGTATGACTAGTTTTCATTATATTAATATTAAAATGTATATTTAATATTAAATTGTATATTTTTTCTTATGAACTATGGATAGCACCTGTTCCAACCTTTGGAAAAATATATCTAACTTGTCACCTTTTGGGGTCCTATACACACATATAATTGCTATTTTATAACTGGGAAGTTCTATTGCACAACACTCAAAAATTCCCATGTAAGAAAGAGCAGCAACCTCTGTTATTTCTCTACATTCGATACCAGTTTTAATTAAAATACAGGCTCCCCCTCTTTTACTGTTTGTCCTGCTGTAGCATGCACCTAGATAATAATTAGGTATATTGAGCTGGGACTCGTAACCTCACATAATAAAGTGCTCAGTTACACATATCACGTCAACAGCTTTATTTTTAGAAAATAGTTCAGCAAGACAAATGAAAGAGTATCGGATTTAGATAATAGGCCCGCAATATTCTGATGTAGTATAAAGAACCTTATTAACGAAAAAGGTCATCACAACTTCCATAATTATCATTATTGCTATATGTAATTGTACCATTATTTGTGTGAATGTCATTGATAATTGTATAGTTATAATTTTGTATGTAAATAATCATGTCATATATGTCATTAAAAATCATTTGCATTCCATAATTATTTAAAGCGCCTTTGCGTTTGTTAAACATAGTATAGTCATAACATAGATTTCTATTGCTATCCACCACATAAGCATGTTTATGAGTTAATAAATCCAAGTAAAGCAAATTATTAAATGTTTCCACTCTGGAGTTGTATAAATTGGTATAGCTTGCACACTTATATGTTGGGATACATATAATTATATTCGTATGTTTAATTTTTAGTAATACCTCTCTCTTATGTACAATAATGTCTAAGTAAATGTTTGTCACTTTAAAATCTTCTTCGCCCAGTAATATTATGCAATAGTCCTCCATTGAAAACCCCTGCAGTTTTTCTTGAAGTCCTTGTAGTAGCAGCTGCGTATTGCCGCGAGATACAATGTAGTGACAAATATCCGCTCCCATCAGTGTTTTTCTTGCAATACTAAGAATTTCGTTCTTGTTATTTGTGCTCAAAATACATATTTTGCTTTTTCTAATGGAGATTTTTGGCATTTCTGCCCTACTTTTACTCTGTTCATATGGTGTCTCGGAAACTGATGACTCTGTACACAAAAAATCTGTTTGAGTTTGCTTATTGCATGATTGTTGCGCTCTTTTGTGCTGTTTGTTATTCGAAGGTTTAAATTTCACTGGACTAGTAGATACTTTCTCTAGCAGTTCATTTTTCTTTGATAACTCGTCATTTAATTTCTTGAGTTTGGTGTTATCTAAAGTCAAGTTTTCTATCTCCACATGAGCGCTCTGTAGTTGCATCGGTTCTTTACTTGCACCTTTATCTGAACGAGCTCATTATCCTCATCATCAGACACTCCTGGAAAGCTAGAAGCAGTGTCATGTATTTCTTGAACGGATGCGGTTTCATCTTCACTATCTTGTTGTCTTCGTTCGACGAAAAGTAATATTTTCAAAGAAACTCATTTTGTAATACTTTATTGATTAAATAATTGATTAGAAATTTTATATTGCAATTAATTACTGCTATTGTTTTTACTCGATTGATCTTACACCAATTTCAAGGTATAACATGTACTTCAATTCAAAAAACGGAGTTTTATATGGGTAGGATTCGATACCCCGACACGCCGTTCATCACCTGTACCTGCTTACACCGCTACGCCACATTAGCATTCACTAATATGTCTCAAATGGTCAACCTTATTAATAGTGTTGTATATATTTGTCATTTGAGCGAGAATTTCATCCACAGGAAAATTAAAAATTAATGTCACAGTGAGTCGATTATGGTGCGAATATCTTATCGATTAAATCTTCATGTCAGTAATTCGTTGAAAATGTCATTCAAGTAGTATTTAAATTGTCAAGTAGCAACCAGTAGCAACAGTCTGTTAGATTCATTCAGCGTCAAGGAGTCTCATTCGATCTGTCAAAATCAGTTGTTTATGTTCTTTTCCGTTGTGTCTATGTGTGTTTACGAATAGTAATCAATAACAGCTGATAAACAGCTGATTATCGATGTGTTAGTGCTTTTTTGAAAGTGGTTAACGTGTAGCAAAGAATCTTAGATGTAAATAACTCACATTTCCAATAAGGTATTGTTCCACACTTTTCTCCACTTTGTAGGTTATGTTATCAATGTTTTCAAACTTTTTAGCAATTATTTCACGTGTTTTATATTTTTTCAAGATAAATTACTGACACTAATCTCTCTTAACTTGTTTACTTGCCCAGTGTTGCCAGGCTTTCTTTGGTTATGTCACTAATAATATTTAATCATAATAGAACATTTTACGGTAATTATTTTTTTGTTGTCTGTATTTTTAAATTACTTGAAATTCGGTCCTGATACTGCTATGGAGCACACTAGGAAGTTTTTGGAATGCGGTCCGAAACTTTGGTCCGAACGAGGAACAAAGAAGAAATATAGCTTCTTAAATCCATGATATATTTTTCGACCATTCAAATAGAAAAATTATCTTGTGGCAACTCACAACCATTAAATAACATCAATTAATAGATAAAAATTAATCCTTTTGATTACACATATTTATTTTAAGGACTTATGTTCTTTAAAGAAAATTACCAATTCTACTCCAAATTTTCCTCTTCAAAGTCTGGGTACTCAGTACGTCAGTAATTCGTTGAAAATGTCATTCAAGTAGTATTTAAATTGTCAAGTAGCAACCAGTAGCAACAGTCTGTTAGATTCATTCAGCGTCAAGGAGTCTCATTCGATCTGTCAAAATCAGTTGTTTATGTTCTTTTCCGTTGTGTCTATGTGTGTTTACGAATAGTAATCAAAAACAGCTGATAAACAGCTGATTATCGATGTGTGAGTGCTTTTTTGAAAGTGGTTAACGTGTAGCAAAGAATCTTAGATGTAAATAACTCACATTTCCAATAAGGTATTGTTCCACACTTTTCTCCACTTTGTAGGTTATGTTATCAATGTTTTCAAACTTTTTAGCAATTATTTCACGTGTTTTATATTTTTTCAAGATAAATTACTGACACTAATCTCTCTTAACTTGTTTACTTGCCCAGTGTTGCCAGGCTTTCTTTGGTTATGTCACTAATAATATTTAATCATAATAGAACATTTTACGGTAATTATTTTTTTGTTGTCTGTATTTTTAAATTACTTGAAATTCGGTCCTGATACTGCTATGGAGCACACTAGGAAGTTTTTGGAATGTGGTCCGAAACTTTGGTCCGAACGAGGAACAAAGAAGAAATATAGCTTCTTAAATCCATGATATATTTTTCGACCATTCAAATAGAAAAATTATCTTGTGGCAACTCACAACCATTAAATAACATCAATTAATAGATAAAAATTAATCCTTTTGATTACACATATTTATTTTAAGGACTTATGTTCTTTAAAGAAAATTACCAATTCTACTCCTAATTTTCCTCTTCAAAGTCTGGGTACGTCAGTAATTCGTTGAAAATGTCATTCAAGTAGTATTTAAATTGTCAAGTAGCAACCAGTAGCAACAGTCTGTTAGATTCATTCAGCGTCAAGGAGTCTCATTCGATCTGTCAAAATCAGTTGTTTATGTTCTTTTCCGTTGTGTCTATGTGTGTTTACGAATAGTAATCAAAAACAGCTGATAAACAGCTGATTATCGATGTGTGAGTGCTTTTTTGAAAGTGGTTAACGTGTAGCAAAGAATCTTAGATGTAAATAACTCACATTTCCAATAAGGTATTGTTCCACACTTTTCTCCACTTTGTTTGTAGGTTATGTTATCAATGTTTTCAAACTTTTTAGCAATTATTTCACGTGTTTTATATTTTTTCAAGATAAATTACTGACACTAATCTCTCTTAACTTGTTTACTTGCCCAGTGTTGCCAGGCTTTCTTTGGTTATGTCACTAATAATATTTAATCATAATAGAACATTTTACGGTAATTATTTTTTTGTTGTCTGTATTTTTAAATTACTTGAAATTCGGTCCTGATACTGCTATGGAGCACACTAGGAAGTTTTTGGAATGCGGTCCGAAACTTTGGTCCGAACGAGGAACAAAGAAGAAATATAGCTTCTTAAATCCATGATATATTTTTCGACCATTCAAATAGAAAAATTATCTTGTGGCAACTCACAACCATTAAATAACATCAATTAATAGATAAAAATTAATCCTTTTGATTACACATATTTATTTTAAGGACTTATGTTCTTTAAAGAAAATTACCAATTCTACTCCAAATTTTCCTCTTCAAAGTCTGGGTACTCAGTACGTCAGTAATTCGTTGAAAATGTCATTCAAGTAGTATTTAAATTGTCAAGTAGCAACCAGTAGCAACAGTCTGTTAGATTCATTCAGCGTCAAGGAGTCTCATTCGATCTGTCAAAATCAGTTGTTTATGTTCTTTTCCGTTGTGTCTATGTGTGTTTACGAATAGTAATCAAAAACAGCTGATAAACAGCTGATTATCGATGTGTGAGTGCTTTTTTGAAAGTGGTTAACGTGTAGCAAAGAATCTTAGATGTAAATAACTCACATTTCCAATAAGGTATTGTTCCACACTTTTCTCCACTTTGTAGGTTATGTTATCAATGTTTTCAAACTTTTTAGCAATTATTTCACGTGTTTTATATTTTTTCAAGATAAATTACTGACACTAATCTCTCTTAACTTGTTTACTTGCCCAGTGTTGCCAGGCTTTCTTTGGTTATGTCACTAATAATATTTAATCATAATAGAACATTTTACGGTAATTATTTATTGTTGTCTGTATTTTTAAATTACTTGAAATTCGGTCCTGATACTGCTATGGAGCACACTAGGAAGTTTTTGGAATGCGGTCCGAAACTTTGGTCCGAACGAGGAACAAAGAAGAAATATAGCTTCTTAAATCCATGATATATTTTTCGACCATTCAAATAGAAAAATTATCTTGTGGCAACTCACAACCATTAAATAACATCAATTAATAGATAAAAATTAATCCTTTTGATTACACATATTTATTTTAAGGACTTATGTTCTTTAAAGAAAATTACCAATTCTACTCCTAATTTTCCTCTTCAAAGTCTGGGTACGTCAGTAATTCGTTGAAAATGTCATTCAAGTAGTATTTAAATTGTCAAGTAGCAACCAGTAGCAACAGTCTGTTAGATTCATTCAGCGTCAAGGACTCTCATTCGATCTGTCAAAATCAGTTGTTTATGTTCTTTTCCGTTGTGTCTATGTGTGTTTACGAATAGTAATCAAAAACAGCTGATAAACAGCTGATTATCGATGTGTGAGTGCTTTTTTGAAAGTGGTTAACGTGTAGCAAAGAATCTTAGATGTAAATAACTCACATTTCCAATAAGGTATTGTTCCACACTTTTCTCCACTTTGTTTGTAGGTTATGTTATCAATGTTTTCAAACTTTTTAGCAATTATTTTACGTGTTTTATATTTTTTCAAGATAAATTACTGACACTAATCTCTCTTAACTTGTTTACTTGCCCAGTGTTGCCAGGCTTTCTATGGTTATGTCACTAATAATATTTAATCATAATAGAACATTTTACGGTAATTATTTTTTTGTTGTCTGTATTTTTAAATTACTTGAAATTCGGTCCTGATACTGCTATGGAGCACACTAGGAAGTTTTTGGAATGCGGTCCGAAACTTTGGTCCGAACGAGGAACAAAGAAGAAATATAGCTTCTTAAATCCATGATATATTTTTCGACCATTCAAATAGAAAAATTATCTTGTGGCAACTCACAACCATTAAATAACATCAATTAATAGATAAAAATTAATCCTTTTGATTACACATATTTATTTTAAGGACTTATGTTCTTTAAAGAAAATTACCAATTCTACTCCTAATTTTCCTCTTCAAAGTCTTTTTTTTTTTTTTTTTGTTTTACGAGGTGGAAAATCCCTTCGGATCTCCGACTCTTGGGGGAAATAAGAGCCGGAGTATGTGGTGTTTCCACTAAAAACCACCTCGAATTCCGCCATGTACCCGTGTGTCGGAGGGTGGGGCATCACCAAAGCACTCGTCGCCACCCTCCGACGGGTATTGGCCCGCCAGATGGTCAGGCGGGCCCCGAACAAAACCCCCTTGGCGACGGATTAAGGTGTTGGACTCCGCCGCCAAAACGCCCAGCGGCCGCAGAGGATAGGGAGGACGGCAACGCAACACCGCATCTCCTCTTCCTCTGCGGCCCCACCGCGACGCATCGAATGGTGCGCCCCCATTTGGTCGCGGGAGATAGGGCGCGCGGCAACGCAACACCGACACGCCTCTCCTCCCGCGACCGCACCCGACTGCGAGGGACAGACAGAACTGTCCCCCGCACCCGCACCGTTGGACGCGTCCTTCGCAGGCCCCTCCAAGCCCACGCGGAGCGTCCCCTCCTGGATCCCTCTTAGCTTCACCGCGGGTTACCAATCCACGGTTACTGAGCCCCCCCACCACGACAAGGTGGAGATCCCACGGGGGGGTCCTCTTCAAAGTCTGGGTACTCGACTTTAAAGGACAAAAGACACACAAGTTCTAGATTCTCAGTAGTACAAGAATGCCTTTACCTAGAATTTTATTTTAAACTGTTTGACATTTTAAATGAGGCTGGCTGAGCTGAAAATGGCCTGCTCAGAATAACTTAGGCGCGTTAATAGACCGAATATATGTTGGAATATAAAGACTAGGTTTTACTGCAATTGAGGGTCTTGGATAATATTGGGGTAGAATGGCAATGAGGTAAGTGGTGTTGGTAAATTGGTGGGATATAGTAGACAGCTATAGTAAACTAAGTTAAAAGTTGTGTATTGGTAAATATGCTGGGTAACTATTGAGGATAGCTTGACTGAGAAAAGTATTTACAGAGCACAAGTAAGCGCTTAAAACATGGTTTAGATTCTGAAGATTTTTTGATGCAGAAACACTCAATATTATCATCATGGTTCCAACTAAAATCTCTTTGACGAGTGAAAAATAAATTGCTGTAGAATGTGAATTTTGCATCTTTCTGTGTCCACGCAAGGGTTAATAACTATAAAAAGATCTGATCTTAGATTAAAGAGAGCCTAGCCTATGGCAACTGTCAACTCAAAAATTGGATTTCGATTATATTTGCTTAGAAAATTTCAGTAACCATCGCATAGATTAAAATTACCTGCAAAATACATTGCAAGGCGGACTTAGAGCTAAAGGCATTATTCTGCTAGTCAACCTTTCTGTACTGCAGGGATGATAGCCAGGCGGGTGTGTTTTACGTCATAATAAGCCTACAGTACCAAATATCGACACGTTAAAATCCGTTTCACTCATAGACATTTTATATTGTGAACTTTACAAAGAGCAAAAGCATTCCGTTCTTTATAAAAACGAGTGTCTATAACAAGTTCGAAGGTTCAGCATCATATATGTTAACATGCATTTACATTCATTCGGCATTCATACGAACCGATATATCGACTCGAAAAACTATGAGTGCAGTATAAAACAAACAATACGAATGCCAAGAATTAAAGGGAACGAAAAAGTTTCAATTATTTCACAGTAAATTGAAGTATTTCATTAAACTATTGCAATGATTGCTTTCATTTTGCTGACTGGTAATTGTTAAGGGTCTGTTTTATTTGAATTTCTGTAATTTTATTTACAGCCTTAAGGTTTAAGCAGTCTGTTAACCATTTATTGCATTAGTATGATTGTAAGCACGGAGTCTGGTGATGTGCCCTGTAACGGCAATAGGCTCGCCCCCTATTACGTGGGACCTAAAAAATCATGGCGAAATGTCGGTGTAATGTTACACCTCTGCCTACCCCTTCGGGTATACAGGCATGAGTCTATAAAAAAAAGTGGACTATAAAAGGCTGATGATGATTCATTAAAATGCTTCACAGCTTCGTAAGTTTTAGGTAGGTTTTCTAGTTTTAGGTAAAGCTGGATTCAGCTTAACCTAGATATAACTAGACTTAACTACTTATCAATAGATCAGTGGGTTATATTGTAAAAAATATAAAACAATATATTATGCTATTTCCACATGTATTATAAGTAAGAACTGTGTAATGTAGGCGAAGATTTACTGCATAAATAATGTCTATCACGAATGTATCGTGTTCTAACTATATTAAATTTGTATTTTATCCCATATCCTCCTAATTTTATTGTGTTTTCTTTACATTACTAATAAGCCTATCTAACACTGCCATATTTATAAGCCTACATTCTCTTAGGTTTAATATAGTCTTGGTGGTGTGTCTGTTTGTTTTAATTATTGTAAAGAAAGACTGCACGCAAAATAAAAATTGTAAAAACTCAGCAAGCTTTTTTTCATTAAAATCTATACCTACTAGCTGGCAAATATTGAATAAACCTAAATCCTGTAAAAGCAGTCAAGAAGCTTATTAACAGATTTTCTAGATTAATGAGAAACACGTACTTCATCATCATCAGCCCTTTAACCCCACGCATGCCCCGCTCTAAAATGCATTTTCTCCTGTAGTGGCCAGCCATTTTGAGGATGTAACGTTTATAACTTAAATTTTCTCACGTTTGATGTAATTATATGATGTAAATTTTAAACCGTATACAGTTAAGGAGTTACTCTATATGAGAATTATATCAAAATAGCTTACCTTTAACCTTTTCATGTCGAAAAAAATTGATAAATGCAAGTCACTTTGGTTTTTCTTACACCATGTGAAACATTTTTACAAAATACACATAAATTATTCACGAAATTCCCTTTCTCACTGCACTAATACTGACACGGGAAGACGACGCGACGGTTATATACATTAATTTAGCACAGGTCACCGATATTACTTCACAATATTCATAGCAGCGAAAAATTTGCGCCATTTTGACGATCCGACGGCAAACATTTCTCACCACAAAACATATTAATACCAATTTATAGCAAAAACAATACGAAATATCTTATTAACAATGGATTGTAAGACAACTTTTTGAGAAACTTATCTATATTTAGTAAAGTAATTAATAAGTACTTACATCTAATCATTTAAAATGTGGAGGACGGCTAGCGGCCAACACCCGAAAATTGCATCACAAAAGTTACTAACACTTTTTTGTAAATGTTTTTATAACTGGCTTAAAAAAATATTTAAAACATATACTTTACTAAATTTTCAATAATTTAATATAATACTATATATAATACTTATACAATAGCTAAGCATTTGCGTTGAGAATACATTTAAAAAAATCACAAATTCAACTTAGTTGATCGCCACAGCGCAATATGGCGGCACGGAGAAAACTGAGCACCGAAATCAGCAATTTTATTATTTTTCTTGGTTGCAAGCTTGGAAATATGGTAAAAATTGATGGTATTATGTTGGTTAATCTGTAACTAGTCGATGTACGTTTTTATTATTGTAACCAATCACACAACACCGGAGTGAAGTTCACACAAATCCTTATGGGCACACCGTGCCCGTAGGACACTACCGGCCTATTTCTCTTACGGGCACCACTCAAGGGGTTAAACTGTCCCACTGCTGGGCACGGGCCTCTTCCAACTATGAGAAGGGTAAGGCCATAGTCCACCACGCTGGCCACGTGCGGATTGGCAGACTTCACATGTCAGACATGCAGGTTTTCTCACGATGTTTTCTTTCACCGTGTTTAGCAAGCGATAATTAAAAATTTAATACGCACTCAGCTTCAAAAAGTCATTGGTGCGAGCCGAGGATCGAACCTGAGACCCTCTGCGTAGCAGTCTGTCGGTCTCTCAACTCGGCTATCGCTGCTTTGTACTTACTACGCTAAAATGAAAAAAATAATATTCGCGTAAAGCGAAAGCAAAAAGTATATAAAATTGAACACTTCACTATGCTGGCCTTGCGAACGAAAAATATACGACAGAAAATTCCAAAATAATATTTTAAGGCATTTCAATCATTGGTATTCTTTTGAGAAAATTTAGAAAATGCGCGTTTCCTGCAGAGGAGATGAGGCGAAACGTTGTCGGAAAACGGTTGATTGGATTCAAATGTTCAGACGTCACGGATTTTTGATCGAAATATTGTTTTAAATAAATAACTTGGAAGGATATTTACATAATCGCATAATTATTGATTGATACGAATGCTATTTAAGGAGGGTCTCTGAGAATTTTAGGTGTTGTCAGCAAAAGCGTTATACATTGCCGTGAATTTTATGGTTTTAACGACACAAATATTTTTTTCATATTCACAATACCTTGTGGAATTTAACGACGAAGAAATCTTACCTAAATCTGTTTTTATAGATGCAAATTATAAGAGAGCTTTAATTCGTAAAAACCCAGCAAAGAATTTGAAGTGAGTGACTACTTTTCTTGCTGGCCCTACAATTCCGTGTGAATCACACGCCACGTCAATTGTTAGCCGCGCGCATCAGTCGCAGACTTCTGAAACGGCGCCATATTTATTTTTATACTTTGACTATTGTTGCGTCAGTCGTTTGCGTCTGCCACACAAAATCAATCGCGCGCGGCTGCAATCTGTCGCAATGCATGGAATTGTACCATTATTAATTGATTTGTATATTTTCCTGCATTATTTTAGTTAGTGCAGCAATGTTAAATAAACACATATTATCTGCCGTCCATTGTTTGTATTTTGTGAACCTTTCACAAAGGACTTTTTCCTAGGAAACAGGAAAATGAATAAAAGGTACCTAAATAAGGCAGTCGTATTTATTCATTCAGGTCACGAAGTAACTTTTATGAATGTGAAAACATTGAATTAAAATAGTTTACGGATTTTATCGCGTTATATTGGTTTCACTAACTTGTTATAGACACTCGTTTTTATAAAGAACGGAATGCTTTTGCTCTTTGTAAAGTTCACAATATAAAATGTCTATGAGTGAAACGGATTTTAACGTGTCGATATTTGGTACTGTAGGCTTATTATGACGTAAAACACACCCGCCTGGCTATCATCCCTGCAGTACAGAAAGGTTGACTAGCAGAATAATGCCTTTAGCTCTAAGTCCGCCTTGCAATGTATTTTGCAGGTAATTTTAATCTATGCGATGGTTACTGAAATTTTCTAAGCAAATATAATCGAAATCCAATTTTTGAGTTGACAGTTGCCATAGGCTAGGCTCTCTTTAATCTAAGATCAGATCTTTTTATAGTTATTAACCCTTGCGTGGACACAGAAAGATGCAAAATTCACATTCTACAGCAATTTATTTTTCACTCGTCAAAGAGATTTTAGTTGGAACCATGATGATAATATTGAGTGTTTCTGCATCAAAAAATCTTCAGAGTCTAAACCATGTTTTAAGCGCTTACTTGTGCTCTGTAAATACTTTTCTCAGTCAAGCTATCCTCAATCGTTACCCAGCATATTTACCAATACACAACTTTTAACTTAGTTTACTATAGCTGTCTACTATATCCCACCAATTTACCAACACCACTTACCTCATTGCCATTCTACCCCAATATTATCCAAGACCCTCAATTGTAGTAAAACCTAGTCTTTATATTCCAACATATATTCGGTCTATTAACGCGCCTAAGTTATTCTGAGCAGGCCATTTTCAGCTCAGCCAGCCTCATTTAAAATGTCAAACAGTTTAAAATAAAATTCTAGGTAAAGGCATTCTTGTACTACTGAGAATCTAGAACTTGTGTGTCTTTTGTCCTTTAAAGTCGAGTACCCAGACTTTGAAGAGGAAAATTAGGAGTAGAATTGGTAATTTTCTTTAAAGAACATAAGTCCTTAAAATAAATATGTGTAATCAAAAGGATTAATTTTTATCTATTAATTGATGTTATTTAATGGTTGTGAGTTGCCACAAGATAATTTTTCTATTTGAATGGTCGAAAAATATATCATGGATTTAAGAAGCTATATTTCTTCTTTGTTCCTCGTTCGGACCAAAGTTTCGGACCGCATTCCAAAAACTTCCTAGTGTGCTCCATAGCAGTATCAGGACCGAATTTCAAGTAATTTAAAAATACAGACAACAAAAAAATAATTACCGTAAAATGTTCTATTATGATTAAATATTATTAGTGACATAACCATAGAAAGCCTGGCAACACTGGGCAAGTAAACAAGTTAAGAGAGATTAGTGTCAGTAATTTATCTTGAAAAAATATAAAACACGTGAAATAATTGCTAAAAAGTTTGAAAACATTGATAACATAACCTACAAACAAAGTGGAGAAAAGTGTGGAACAATACCTTATTGGAAATGTGAGTTATTTACATCTAAGATTCTTTGCTACACGTTAACCACTTTCAAAAAAGCACTCACACATCGATAATCAGCTGTTTATCAGCTGTTTTTGATTACTATTCGTAAACACACATAGACACAACGGAAAAGAACATAAACAACTGATTTTGACAGATCGAATGAGACTCCTTGACGCTGAATGAATCTAACAGACTGTTGCTACTGGTTGCTACTTGACAATTTAAATACTACTTGAACACCAATAGTTGAAAAATGGTCGGGTACTTTGAGATAACTTATACATTCAAGATAAAGACAAATATCACCTCAGTCTGTGTGAACATGAATCCTGTAAAAAAATCGAAAAAAGGTTTACAAATATGTATTTTCTAGATCATTCGGTTTAAATGTAATAACTAATGAAACCAATAAAACGCGATAAGATCCCTAAACTGTAGCTTAATTCAATGTGTATAATTCGCGTAAACCCAACAAATAATATAATGTGAAAACATTTATACTCACGTTGCGATTTTAGCTACAGCCCTCAAAAATTTTCTTTTTAAAAAGTAAGGGAAATAAGCAAGGAAAGGTTTGCCCGTGTAAGTGGCTAACCATATGCATAAGACGTCAGTCAACTAGCTATCACCAGCATTTCCAAAACTAGAGAACGCAAGAAGGCGAGGCTATCCACAGCCTCTTTCACAAACGTATTATTCTTATTTTTTCTGTCCGTCACTGACTTAAAATAAAAGTGCTTGAAAATACTGTGTTCTCACTCACCGAACGATGTAGAAAAATCGTAGCAAAACAGCTTTTTATAATCCACTGCTGGCAATAAGCCTCTCCTTATTTCCAATACAGAATCATAGAGGTTTTGTCATATTGTATTGATGCTTTGGTTCCATCGGTGTATTCTTCCTAGTCGCTTTTTATGACACCCACGAAATAAAATAAAGGTAGTGACACTTTTTCTCCATACGTCATCACACGGAACATACCTATATATGTTGACTCATCCGCAGAATAAAGTCCGATCTGCATGGATCGCAATTTTCAGTAGAGGCTGTAGAAGTTTTTGACTTGTGTAACTCTTTATAACTCTTACAACGAGAGAATTAAAATAAAGATTTTTTTGGTATGTTACTATAAAAGCCCAGCCTAATTAAATGCTCTATAGTGTATATTTCTAGTCCTTTTATTGTACGAGATAGCGGGTTACATATCGACCTAGGACGTTTTATGGCGGAAGAGCAAAGTCCGTGGTAAACATCGTGCTTTATTTTGCGGAAAAGTTCGATTTAAAAGACGTTCTATGTTAAAAAAGGTTGATTTTTGTTAGAATTTTTCATCCCTAAAGAGTCCTTTGTGAATAATATAAAATATAAAGGACCATGCGTCAAATTGGGCTCAGTGTCCAACAGAGTTATGGCATATGCCATTGTAAAGGATTTTGTTCGTACTAAAATTGTGACTACCGGCACCACCTTCAATTCCATTGCAGAAAAAAGATATGCACTTAAGTAGATATTGTAGAAAATACAATTTTTAGTCATAAAACTGTTATAATAACAAGATATTCATATTTTAAAATGTTTTTTTTATATGTTTTTACATTGTTCTTAAAGTCGAGTTTGGGTGGCACCCCAAAAAGGGTGACATCCGGGGCGGACCGCCCCCGCCACCCCCTCTCCCTTCCTACGCCACTGTTTAAAATAATGGTAAACAATAGATGCGCTTGCGCCCATGTGATTTACAACACTCTTCATCCCTCTCACACCTCTCGGACGCCTGCCCGGGTGCCCGTCTGCTCTAAGTCAGTCGACTCGTGATTCTCACGGTGTTATCTGTGTGTCCTAAAAACAGGACAGGTTAGAAGTAACCGAAGAGCATGCATGAGGAATCTGATGGGAGTGAATGAAGCAAGAGAGATATGTCAGGATCGTTGCAAATAGCGTTCCGTAGTCTCTGCCTCCCCTCCGGGCAACAGGCGTGAGTCTATGCATGTATGTATGTATGTTTTCTGTGTGTTTTCATGTATCCTCTCGGCACATACAATTTAATCCACCAAAAGAAATGTTAATAAAAATATTTTAACTGTTAGCAGCTCTTTTATTTTTTATGTATTCTTTGCACATAGAATTAAAACTAGTTAAACATGTGAAACAATAAAACCTACAATGCCATCACAGCATTATTTTGCAGGATTATAGTTTATTTATGGTAGGAGAAAAAAATTTATAGCAAAATAAGCCCATGTACTCTTCGCAATAATGAGTTCATATCTTTATATTTAGTGCTTTACAAGTATATTCAAAGTGGTCTCATCTCTGTTGGTGTGTGAGCCCAGGTTTCATACATTTTTGCCCATGGTCCTTTAAATTCAATGTCATTTTTTATAAGAAAGTCTGAAAATAGTTGACATAACCTTAGATAGCAAAGATTAGACTTGTTGCATGCATGCGTAATTATAATTTTACTAACTAGACACATCGTGTAATAGTCGGAGTACTTATATTTACTAATTTAAAAATAAATAAACTGTGTACGTATGTACACAGTTTATTTATTTTTGTTTTTTTTTTGTCAAGGGACAGGACGAAGGGGAAGACCTAGGAGGATGTTCTCTGACCAGATTGGAGACATCCTAAAAACAGGACAGGTGAGATGTACCCTGAACAGAAGAGCATGCATGAATAATCTGAAGGGAGTGAATGAAGCAAAAGAGATATGTCAGGCTCGTTGCAAATGGCATTCCGTAGTCTCTTCCTACCCCTCCGAGAAACAGGCGTGAGTCTATGTATGTATGTATGTACGTATGTACTTATATTTATTTAACTTTACGTATAATCGTATACACTTATTTAGAAGGCATCAATTTGTACGTATATATGTAACAATTAATAGCCAATAACTGACAAATTGTATCACAAAAACTACGTACCTATCTACACTGTTGTGCATATGGTAGAGTATTTTTGTCATTATTTATTAGTAGGAAACAGCATAGGAGTTAGTACTTAAACTAACTGGGGTAGAACCGTGGTTACATTTCTTACTGTTTGAGCTATATTAACGATGAATTTGCAAAACTTAATGGATTGCCAAAGAAAATGAACTGGGTTGTATACTGCAGACACCTTCGGTAGACTAAACAGACATAATATTCGGTATTGAGCTATTGCAGATTCCTTTCTTTCCTTTGTCCCGTCATGTTTGTATAGAATTTCTTCCCATATATTAAATTCATGACTGGTTCCTTTGTACCAGGAGGCAAAAACGATTCATGCCATTTTATCCTTCATTCCTAACTAAAATATAAAAATTCTTCTGCACAAATATTTGTAGCAAACTATTTTTAAGCGTTTTTTTAAACAATAAATTTTACTGATTTCTTATAAAAAATCTTTAAAATTAAAGATTTTTTCAATTGAACAACGTCCTAATTGATTCAAAGTTTTGAGTTACAACGTCCCATCTTCACACTGAACCCACAAATTGTTTCACATACTCCGGGGAAAACTCTCCTTTTTTTAACCTCAGACGCTTAAAACTTCAATAATGTTCGTACAAAAACGTCTTAAGATTCCATAAGGCCTCTACTTTTTGTTGCTCAATATTGCACAAAACCGATTACTCTGTGAATATTAATTACGGTTATCGTCATTTTGCGCCAGAGTTGCATTTCTGAACAACTCCATCGAAAAACATTATAAATGATCATCGATCGCTTTTAACTACGAACTGAGTCAAAAAGTTATAAATACAATAATATGTGTTAATTTAGTAACTTAAAGTTGTATATACTGAAGTAATACTTGTATAACATCATCACTTACCAGAATTTAAATCTTGATTTGCAAACGCAGTATGTAATTTTGAAAACGCCGAACTAAGATCAGACTCTTTTGGATCATATTTAGTATTTAGCGTGATCCTGACATCTTTAAAAGTATCCCTTTTTATTTAAAACACTGAATAAATTGGGGTTTCTTAAAGATCATGCAAATTAAACATAGAACACGAAAACGCCCCAATTTTCTTCTTCCAATGAACATCGGCCAGACTGATGATCGATCGCTACGCTCGCGCCACCCGTACTCCACGTGCCCCGTCGCTTGTACACGTCCTGCATTTTTGCGCGGAACAAATATCTGGGGCCCAATTCTGCTAAATAAATATAGTCTCAGTCTCGATATCATGTCAGTGTCATATTTACATCACAAAAAGCGTATTCTTCTAAATTATCTGATATTTGAATGAAATTGTAAAGAGATCGTATTTGTCAACGAAGAACTGTTTATTTTAAATTATACGATAATGACATTATACTAAGTGCGGTGTAGCATGGTGGCAGTTTCAGTAACGTTTCATTTCACTTTTGAAAGTTGCCGCGATTTACAAATTATGACTTAGTATTTCAGTTGTACCACATTCGTAATATTTTAAATCATTAATTACTGTGGTACATTAAATTATACTCAACCAGAATCTTCTAGTCTCCAAATAAAATTTAATGGAAAGAAAAATTAAGCAAAATGTTATGTGTATAACGTAACGCCATAGACGTATTTAGTGACCGGATGTACTGCTACGATGGATATTTGATGTTTTTATATAACAAAACGTATATTGGGCGTACTTCAAATCATACTGTAAAAAGTCTATAATTATATTAATGAAACAACAGAACATATACAACATGTAACATATTAAACGCACTTCCTGAGAGTAGTTTGTTCAGAATCGTCTACTGAATCCATTTCTGTCATTTTTAATATTGCTTTTTTTTGTTCTAAAATAATAAAAATAACGTAAATTATAGTCACTCATTTGTTTGAAAAGTTGAAATATACGAAAATAAACCTTAAGTCAAAGCAGAACGCCTTCTTTTAAAATGCATTTGTTTAATGGTTCCACGTTGGGTCACACGAACGCACACATTATTACAACACAATATTACAACAAAATATCTATTACCTATCTATCTTTTGCTTACGTAATAATCAACAGGCAAGAGCGAGACATATTACGTCAATTCTATCATCCGCACCATGCTTCAGCGCACAGGGTATAGGTTATCAGAATACCGCTTTTAAATCCATTCAAAATATAATATCAATGTCATATAAAAATAGCAGAATTGGCCCCCAGATGAAACGTTATTCGATTCTTTAACTCCGAAAGTAAATAAGATATGAAAATTCTAAAAACACATTTTTATAGAGTTTGTATTCCTTATCCCATTTAGCTATATAACGAGATTTCGGTCACATGGAACTCTATTCTACGAATAGGTCGATGTATATGTAAAAGAATGAACAATAAAAATTTACATGATGTGTTGAATAGGCAACTAAAATATGAAAACATTTGAGCCGAAACATGCTTTGATTACATCGCGATGATAAAATTGATGCACATGAAAATATATTTAAATAGTTGGAAGAGAAATTATTTGGACCAGTTATAAAACAAACTAGTACATGTTCGTAGTTTACTTTAATTAACATATACAGACAACTTATTTCCATGTTGGTTTTTATTCATGTAGATTAAATAATTAGGTAAAAACTACCTATTAAATTTTTAGGGTTCCGTACCTAAAAGGTAAAAAACGGGACCATATTACTAAGCCTCCACTGCCTATCTGTTTGTCACCAGGCTGTATCTCATAAACCGTAATAGCTAGAAAGCTGAAATTTTCACAAATTATGTATTTCCGCAGCCGCTATAACAACAAATACTAAAATAAAAAATAAATGAAAATATTAAGGGGGGTCCCATACAATAAACGTGATATTTTATTCGTATTTTTTGCTCAATATTACCACAGTACTAACGGTAACAGGTAGACGCCTAAAATTTTCACAGAATATGTAGTTGTATATCACCTTTCAACAATAATAATTAAATAAAAATAAAGTACATATTAAAGGGGACCTCCCATACAACAAACGTAATTTTTAAGCAATTTTTTCTCGATTAATAAACAGAACAGAACTTAAAAATATTTATGTATACATACATACAACAAAGATGATTTTCTATTAAAGAGGATGGTACGGAACCCTTCGTGCGCGAGTCCGACTTGCACTTGCCCAATTTTTTATTTTTGTCTACATGTATGGCGTTACAGTATGGCGTAGTGGTTTCAGCAGTGGCTTTGTCGTTTAGAACTGCACCGAATGCTATAGGTTCAATCCCAAATGAGGCAAAACTGTGTGATTCACAAATTCTTAATTCGAATCGTGTGTACTTTGTGTCCATTGGTCTAATGTGTATGTTCTTCACGACATAAATATAATGTATTCTAAGTGAGGAAGTAAAGTTGTACTGTTTTCAAAAGTTTTTTTTAATCCCGCGTCATAGTGATGTTTTAAAAACAAATCTAAATTAATACCTCCACAATCAATTCCTTATCCAATAAAAGCCGTTAAACACCCAGACCTCCATTTTGAAAAATTCTTAGCTTAGAACACAATACTGTTACGTTTTTGTAAATACCCGCACCTAATTCAAAGGGAGAGGGAAAAATGTCCTCCTTTATAAAATAAGGAAAAGCGATACAGGCGGAATGCTGATGAGGTAGAGAGGTAGAAAAAAAATGTATTGAGGAAACTTGAAAGTGGGTGACGAGCAATTATTGTTGTTCTGTGAGGTCAAGGGTGGGTAGAATATTAAGGGCTGGTATCTATAGTTTATTTGAGCTGGCTTTTTTGTTTTGCAAAAAGTAATTAGGCGGCAGAGGTGGTAATCAATGCGTGAATTGCGATGAGTTATATGTTCAAGAATTATGTGGATTCACTGACGTCCAAAATATATTTATTTATTGTATTAAAAATATATTAAAATGTACAATACTGAATGAGGACATGACTTATAATTTTGCCGGATTTTTATCAAAGGCCACTATTTATAAATTTAAATCAAATAGTACAGAGAGATAGTGAAATACAGATACTCACGCCTTTTTCCCGTCGGGGGAGGCAGAGACAACGGAACGCCACTTGCTTCTATCCTTACAAACCTCGTGCGCTTCCTCTACATTCATAACTCTTTTCATACATGCTCGCCGGTTCCGGGTGCTTCGGACCTTGCAGTTTTTCAGAACGTCACCAATTTGGTCGACGAATGTCCTACGAGGACGGCCGCGACCGGTTTGCCCATACACGTTTGCCTCATATATTTGGTGCGTCATTCTTTCTTTACTCATTCGCTCCACGTGTCCAAACCATCTCAGCATTCCTTTCTCAATTCTTGTCACAACATCTTCTTTCAAGCCACATCGCTCTGAAATCTTAAAAGCCGACTGCCCACGGTTTTGTACCCCTGATTTGCGGTATCACTTAAAGGTGCCGCGAGCATTCGTACACAAAACCAAGCACCGTGTGAAACGGGCTCTAAATAGTACATTAAGCAGTAAATCCGGTATCACAAGTGGACAAAATGGACAATTAATTTAAGCACAATAAGCAACGAGTGACGATATACGCAAAGTGGCTGGCAGCGGCTGGATACGAAAAGCCGAAAATCGAAACGACTACAATGAATAAAATTTGTACAGCAAGCGGATTACATATTCAAGGATATTGAGACTGCTTTCATTTTCTTCGAGATTAGAACTATATTAAATTTTGCTGTCTCTTAAAGGTTCATACAATATTTATATAAGTACGTTTATATGTAATTCCATGTACAATAACAGCACTGGATGAGCCAATGTCAGTATGTAAAGCATAGCGCCAGCAAGGGTAGGAGTGGGGCTTGTAGTCTTCCATGGTATTGGGTTTGGTTGGACATGGCGCAATGGAAGGAAGACTGGACTGCTCCTGTACCTACAATTTCTTCTCCCCCGTAGGGCGTCTCTGGTCGGCAGTCGTCTGTATAATGTATATATAAAATGGCGTTACTGACTGACAGACAGAGCACAGCCGAAACCACCGAGCGCAAAAGGCTGAAATTCGGCATGTATGTTCCTTGGGGACCGTGGGTGGCAAGAAGCATTGCACAAGAAAGAAGCACACCATTGTATAATAAATATCTTCGCGACTATCAATTTTTACAATAATAACGTGCAGCGTGGTCTAGTATTCAATCTGGTCAAGGCCTGATGACGTAGCAGATGATGTCGTCATTGTACCATCATCAGCATGATTGTGGACCGTAACGAGGAAATTATTGTACCAAGGTTGTCTGAACTATGAATGAGCACACTGCTAGTTAAGTAATTTTTTATGTGATTATACAAAGCGATATAACGCAGCGATAGCCTAGTGGAGACACGTTGGTGTCTCTACGTAGTATGTTGATACTACCATGCAGAGGGTATCGGGTTCAAAACCACGGCGCGCACCATTGACATCTCAGAGTTATGTGCGTATTGAATTATTCATTATCGCTTGCACCGTGCTTCGGATAGCACGCTAAGTCGTTAGTCCAAGCTGTCATGAGGATCTTTGATGATGATTCTCAGTCGTTATAGAGAGGCCTATGTCCAGCAGTGGATGTCTCTAGACTGACATGAAGGTCTAACTGTCTAAACCATGAAATATAGCTATCGCTTTGCTCGCGGAATTGCTCTGTAGAAAAGATAATATTCAGACTAATCTGGTTAGAATAGTAAGCGGACCTGGATCGTGACGGTTGCAACTGGTATAACGCTAAGAGGATGAAAGGCCAATATGGATGTGTGATAGAAAGAGATATGAAGAATATAATATAGATATGAAGGTACCAAAAAGGGAGAGTAGAACTGTGGACTTAACCTTCTCACAATGAGAAGAGGTTCGTGCCAAGTGGGACAGTTTATCTGCGAAGCTGATATGGTTATGAAGAATGGGCCTATGGCCTGTTCAGTCTTCAGTCATACGAGATTACTCATACAAGAGCAGAAAGGAAAAGTTTGACAAAGGAGTGTTGGTGTCCAGTGTGTTTAATTCCTGAAAAGCCGGTTAACCCGAACTCTAGCACAGACAATATCTTGTTCAAGCTAACTATATTATGAGGTGGTATTGAAATAAAATTTCAAAAAAATTTACCGTGCGGATTCTCGCTATTGTTTAATTTCCACAAAAAACCCAAGAGCTAGGTAAATGGCTAAATGCAAGAATCTGATATTCTTCTCAGAACATAAGAACGAATAAAAATATTCATAAAAGCTAGAAAATATTGGAAGGATCTTCACAGAAAAGCAAGCCATTTCTGAGACCGCCATTATAGTCCACCGACAATCCAATATCACTGTAATAATACTATGAATTACGCATACAATAACCCTAAACAAAAAATATTTCGGTAAAAGCGATCGCTACAAAATAATTGTGTTCCTTGTCCCGAGGGTACAGTCAGGAAAACATGTGGCACTGGAACAGGGTTATGCACAAAATGAAAAGAAAGGATATTAATAAAAATAAATGAAATTGATTGTCAGTAAGTGTAAACCTAAATTGAGTTTTCGGTGGAAGAAAATAAGGCCTAGAATAGTTTTGAGTTTTGTGAATAGTTTTTGGCTGGGATACAAGTCATGTAAATGTTTCTGCCACGGCGGGGTTGTAGGTTTTGTAATGTTTGGAAACTTCTAGCGGGTAAGCAAAACTGTAGCTTGAAATCTATTCTAATATACTAAATGTGAAAGTTTATTTGTTTGTCCTTTTTCACGCCGCAACGGAGCGCTGTTATGGTATGACTTGTGTACGGATAGTTAAAAGGGCTTGAGAATATCAAAAGGCTACTTTTTACCGCGAAAATCGAGACCGAAGTGGGCAAAGTCGCGGACGAACATTAGCTAGTAGAATATTTGTATAGCACAAAATCTGTTGTGATATTGTTTTTCAGAGTGTTGGAGTGCTGTTGAAATAGTTTATATATTGAATGGGCACTTGGCCCATAAACTATTTCTAATAGATTTTGTAAAATAAATAGCATCAAGTGCTTCCAAACTCGTAATGAAAGATTCTGATTGGTCGAGTGAGCTACGTATTACGGCTTGATACTAGACTATTATAGTTTAGACAGTAAATTATATTTTCTTCTCTACTTATACTAATATAATTATTAAACTAATGGTGTCTTTGTCTGGTTAAACGCATTAACGTCAGGAAATACTACTGGTCCGATTTTTAATGATTATTATTGTGTTGGCTAGCCAATATATCGAGGGAGGCTATTGGCTATATAACATCACAGTATGAGCCACGGGGGCGGAGCAGTAGCCTTATATAAGGCGGGTGTAACCGTGGGCTCAGCTAGTAATCTATAGAATCTGACTAGGCTTGAAAGCTGATCCTAGACTTATTCTTCTTCTCACCTCAATTTCCTCAATGTTGGGATGTGTTTGAACATAACCGCTTTCTTGTGGGAGTTTTGGCGTATTACTCTACGCCATATTCCTATCTACAGCTTATTGGAACTTTTATCGCGGGCCTGATATAGATTTTTCATTGAATGTCAGATTTCACAATTGAACCGCAGCATAGAGCCATTGTGATTCTATGCACGTAGTATTCAACCGACGAAAGGCTTTGTCGATGTCGATGTGAACAAATAGAGACGTGCTGACTTTGAGTGATCGGTGAAATCTTGACGTCACTGCGATTCAATTGAGAGCTGTTTTACGGTTCAGAAATGTAGTAATTTTCGCAGACAAGCAAAAATATAAAGTAATTCAAGTACTTTGTCTATTGTCATAATTATCATAACAATATACAATTATTTCATGTTAAATAAATAGGTATACAGAAATATAACCTGGTTGATGGTAACCTATAATGAGTTCACATTAAACTTCAGTAATATCAATCGATTACTCATTCATAATGCGGTATATTTATAACACTAGCAGAGTCCACGGTTACATGCGCATTACTTTTGGTTACTGCTCCGTACTCGAAGCATAGTGTAACGTTATATAGCCTTTAGCCTTCCTCGATAAATGGGCTGATAATTCAAATCGGACCAGTAGTTCCCGAGATTAGTGTTTCATCAAACAAACTTATAAACTCTTCAGCTATATTATATAAGTACAGATTCTTCCGTTACTGACTGACTGACAGACAACGCACAGCCTAAACTACCTGACGCCAGATGTTGAATTTTGACATGTATGTTTCTTGGAGGCCGTAAGGGTGCACTAAGAAGGGATGCCTCGAAACGCCGAAGGAATCGGGACGGCCGGTGAAATTAAAAAAATATGCGAATGACATGATACGTTGCATATCTTTATATAAAAATATAAAGGCATGGAACGAATCATGTTGAAGCCTTTTGCCACTTGAACTTTTAAAACGTCAGACGTACTTTAACTCCAAGTCGATTTTCTGTTCGTCTAGCCCGAAGTCTGCCGGCATTTATTAGGTTAAACAAATTGATCGTCCAATATTCATGCTATTGCATTTTGTAGAAGCGACTCTCGATAAGATGGCTGTATAATATACCAGAGCCGGCTAGAGTTAGTGCTTGTTATCAGTTATCCTGCCAAAAAGTATTTACTTTCAATTAATCCACAATATCCGGGTTCGATTCCCGGGCCGGTCAAAAGTGTTACCGGGCTTTTCCGAATTCTCATTATCAAAATGTGGGTGTAATATTACACCTCTACCTACCCCTTCAAGGATACCGGCATGAGTCTATAAAAAAATAAATAACGAAGGTTCAATAACCCATTTCGTTCCATGGGTGTGGTAAAAGGAGACTAAGGAAAATACGGGCAACTATTTACTCTGCCAGTGTATAAAATATGCTGGCCGGACGGAGTAGAATAGGGTCACTATTAACCCTATTCCAAGCCGTCCCAGCAAATCGGCATCTTACCACTATTACGCACGGCAAGTCAAGAGACGCTATGAGCGCTATGCAAAAACACAGAAACATCATGTTTTGAAAGTTACGCGAAACAAGTTATGTTGCTAGGCTACAATGTTAATGGCAAAATTTAATGACAGCTGTTTCAAAAATATTCGTTCCAGTAGGTAGTGGAATAACTTTTATGCTTCTATCACTACTATCTACTGCTAGTAGTTTTAATTCTTTTTATTCATATTTTAGTCATTTTCTATCTCTTTCTGTAGTTTCTGTTAGACAGCAGGGTTTCTGTAACCAAATTTGGAATACCTAGTATTACAAAATTGAATTACGGTTTAGAAAAAAGACGGGGGAGATGTTTGGTAATTAATTGGTTGTTTTTGCTATAGGTACATGAAACCGCATTACAACCGCGCATTATAGTGCGTTCACGCTCTAAGATTTTCTATAAAACTACTACCTATACCAAACAAAGCATCAACAAAAATGCTAAGTTAAAACAGGCCATACAGCCATTGTAGTTCACTCCAAGTGCCTGTATAAAGAAACAAATCAAACACAGCCCGATGTTCGTTCATTCCCACTAAAAACAAAGGCAAAGCAAAGAGAGAGCTTACATTCAGAAAGTTTTATTCATTGTCTAGATCGTCTCTCTTAGTACGAACGTCCCTTTGTAGGTCCAATATCCGAAATTCAAACACAAGTTTGATTGAAAAACATTCAGTAGTTTTGGAGCTTTATATAAAAATACGAGTAAAATAAGCGTTGATTGAACAGGTGTATTGGGGAATAGGTGAGTTTTCCTTCATAATGCCTGGCTATTGTTTGGCGTTTTTATTAAAGAGTTTGTACACACTTTTAGGAAAAGTACTTACTTATTTGACATTTTGATTAACGGATGACTGAAGCTGTTAGTTTGATTCCCACGCAAGACAACATATTGTGTGATACACAGATTGGTGTTCAGTCTTCAGATTGGAGCCTGGCTGCACTTTGTGACTGTCGATTTTTTTAAGACAAATCACACCATAGCTGTAAATGTTGTGTTGCGGTGGTCTTTAGAAACATACAACTAACGGACACAACGAGTTCAATGTTTGTTAAGTCCCCGCTACAAAAGATATATTTCTTTTGAAGCAACTACCTTATAGATACGGTTATGAAAGACGTATGAGCTCCAAGCTGTCAACAGAACTAAATAAAATAAACATTACATACATAAACTTACGCCTGTTTCCCGGGGGTAGGCAGAGACTACGGAACGCTATTTGCAACGATCCTGACATATTTCTCTCGCTTCATTTACTCCCATCAGATTCCTCATGCACGCTCTTCTGTTCAGGGTACTTCTGACCTGCCCTGTTTTTAGGATGTCTCCGATCTGGTCAGAGAACATCCGCCTAGGTCTTCCCCTTCGTCCTGTCCCATTCACACCTGCCTTATATATCTGCTTAGTCAGTCTTTTGTCATCCATCCTCTCCACTTGTCCAACCCACCTTAGCATACCTTTCTCGATGCTTGTCACTACATCTTCTTTTACCCCACAACACTTTCTTATCACATAATCTTTTACTGTGTCAGTCAAAGACACACCACACGTACTTCTTAGTGCTCTCATTTTTCAGACTCTTCTGCCATAGCCAACTTTCACTACTATACATAAGCGTAGGTACTAACACCCCTCTATGCACAGCCAAACGTGCCTTTTTGGACACGTTTTTAAAGAGTCACTGGGTTTTTTCAAATTCTCAGTAGCAGCCCGGAGTCTGGTGACGTGCCCGGTAACGGCAATAGGCTCGCCCCCTATTACGTGAGACCTAAAAATTCATGGCGAAATGTGGGTGTAATATTACGCCTCTGCCTCCACCTTCGGGGATACATGAATATTATGAGTTTAAATAAAATCTTCAAGTAGCCCTTTCGCTTAATACCACACATAACTGTTAGCAATACCTTTTAATTTGTAATTTTTCTATTACGCCTCTCTAACGGTGGCCACAAGTTTTATTGCCCGTTCTTTCTCGTGGTACTACCTTTTGCTTTGCGAACGAGGCATTAAATATAACTTAATTAGGTAAGTAACTTAAAAAAGGCGTCCATAAGTGTCACTTTGTGACCTAGATGAAAATGATTTTGACTGTGACTTTGACTTTGAATAAAACCATTCACAAATGCAAAATCAAGTTGAAAGAAGTAAACAATTGAATTTTGGCTAAGGGAGTGTTTCAGTCACAATAGGTATATAAGCGCCTTTCAACTCATTTGGTCAAGTAATTTTGGAGCAAATTGGCAGGACCAGTGGGATAAGGGTTTACTACGTTTTTGTTTTTTGTACAAAGCCCTTAAAATTATGACCAATACAATTCTGTCTACCTCTAGTTATACATTATCATAGTCATAAACATATTAATCTCAAAAGTAACATCAACATACATAAATAAAGCAGAGTAAAGCTAATCAATTAAGTATACTGTAAGTGAATAACGTTTCAGGTTCAGACCCTGTTATATAATTTATCTGAGCCTGACGTACTTAGTGTTCGGTTTGTATCGCAAGATAAACTATAGCAAGCGATAGAGTAATAAAATATAGTTTTGTGTATTTTGCGAAAGAAATAATTATTAAATATTCGTGAAACTGTAGTGTGGTGGTAGATGTTTAAAACACTTTTACGCAAAAACTAATGAACTGATTTTCTTGAAAGTTTGCTATAGTAGCTATAAGTAGTGAATAGTGTAAAGTGGACTTTAACCAGGGTAGATCGATATTGTATCGGAATCTATACTAATACAATAAAGCTGAACAGTTTGTTTCGTTGAACGCCCTAGTCTCAGGAACTACTGGTCTTGTTGGAATAATTATTTTTTTGTCAGATAGCTCATTTAATGAGGCAAGATATAGGCTATAAAACATCTCTCTATCAGCCACGGTAGCGGAGCAGTAAATAACGCGGGTGTAAACGTGGGCTTGTCTAGTAATAAATATCTATTCTCTACATCATAATTTACGGGACACAGGTCTTATCCATCCCTTTGTCGTCACTCTGAGAAAAAGCAAAACATCTTAAATTCTTGTAATTAAAAATAACTTTGCTCGTTACTTTAGCTATGAATACTTAACAAACATATAGACTGCACATCAGCATACAGTCCTACGTACCTTACCCTGTCACTCACAATGACAATTATACAGAGTGACATATGTACAAGTCTAACCCTAAAGAGTTCTGCGCAGTTCTGATAATTTGAATACCGAGTAACAGCCATATCAACACAATACTAAATAGCCTGAGGCTGTCGTTTCTCGGAAATATTAAGGCGTAGCTGACGCTTACGTCAGCTACGCCTTAATATTTCTATTATTATTATATTAATCTAGTTGAACTGATATGTGACATGACAGACGTAGTATAAGAACCTACGTATAAGCTACGTAATTGTAGTAATGGTGTTACTGGCTACACCAAATTAAATAATAATATATAGTCCTTAGGTCGTATACTTGTTTCCACATGTGTTTGTCTTATCGCTACGATGGCGCCAACGTTATGCAATTAGTAAACTCATAAATTTCAAGAGTTTGACAAATTTATAAGAATTATGTAACAAGCATATGAGTAAAGAAATAGCCATGAAATATGAGAAAATATTAGCACTGTAGTGTTCACATGCGGTATAGTTGAGGATCATAAAAAAGGGATCAACGATAAGAAACGGACCCTGTCAGGTAGTAAGGATTCGAGAGGCGTTGCGTTGGTGGTGTTTGACTGGACAGTCGATCTTAGGAGGCGGAGCGAGTTGGGTCCCAGGACAGGGTGGCGTGGTAGTTGAGGAAGTAGGTACGGGACAGTCGGTCTTAGGACGCGGAGGTTGGCAGATCTCGGGAAAGCGTGGCGTGATAGTTTAGGAAATACGGGTTTGTGGTGTTTGGAGAGGGTCGATGTGAATACGCGAAGCTAGGCGGATCCCGGTGGTTGACGTGGAGATGCGGCGTATTAGGTTGGGAAGTATGCGTAGGGGTGGAGAAGAGTTGACTTGGAGGCGCGAAACAGATCGGACCTGGCCTACCGCGAAAGAGGTGTTCGGTATTGGTCGATAATTAGTGTTTAGTGATATCGAAGAACAAGGCGAGCGGCTTCAAGAGAAGGTGACCAGTACAGGGCAAGGGGTAAGTTTGGCAGCGACGCAGCTAAAAGTCCGGTGAGTGTCTGTTATTCACTTTACTGTAATTTATTGCATGAACTGTATATCATCAATAACTCTGTTGTGTATCTATGTATATATCACACCATATTTATCCCAGACTGACTAAAATATAAAGTTCTCTTTGAGATATTGTACATAGTTATATTATTAATAACCGCGTGTAACATTAGAAGTGGTTCATACCTTGTTGATGGTGGATGTGAAAGATGAGCGATGTATGATGGGAGTCTCCGTATTCGCGATAAGGTGGTAGGATGCAGGTTTTTCACAATCGCTGTCTAAATCTGCGTATAGGCCAGCACAGAGCAGTTGACAAGGTTTTAAAGAGCGAAAGAAGAGCCACATGTCGATCACGCGGTGTCCCGTAAGTCCTGGCGGCTAACCAGGCGGCGATACTATGCGCGATGGCTTAATACGTTTTAATTGACTATATTTGTGTGGGCTTCAATGTTGTGACATGCGGCAAGGAGGAGTCTTGTGACATCAGTTCTGAGACTGTTACTGTACGCTCAATACTATACACTGGATATCGCTGGAATACTCGGCGCCGATAATACTATATGACTAATATACCTGGATCATGTTCTTCGTCTCCCTGGAGCTGCCGTCTCTGAGATACGCTGCCTTGTACTCAAGTACCAATATGCGAATCATGAATATATGGAGAGTGATTTTGTGAAGACAAACCAATACTAATGTATCGTTGTCTTTAGTATTTTGATGTCCACTTTCATTCAATTATAAGCATTTAAGTTTGGTAAATGCTGTCAGCAGAGGAATATAAAGTAAGGACGAATTCCATGGTCCTGCGCGGGGAGGGGCGCGGGACCCTGGCACCAAATTGCTTGGCAGGCTGAATTTGATATTTTAAACCCAGTTAGTAAGAAAACTAAAATTTTAATCAGCCTGGGGTCCATAGGATTCCGTTACATTGTATAACTCAAAAGTATTCACCAACAGAATTTTTAAATTTTTGAATGTCTATCTTAGTGTTAAAAAGGCTATGTGTCACTAAAAAATGCTATTAAAAGCGGTAAAACGGATGTATTTATTTTGCATCAGTCAACCCGTGACCACGGCTGGTGTAACCCACGCCGAAACGTCGGGGTGAATAAGAGGTATTTAACCTTTATTTTCAATATATCACATGATATAGACCCTTTAAATAAACATTAGTATGAGTACAATTCGTGCAAAATTGTTAGTAAATACATTATGTAAATTCTAGTTAAAATTCCGACGATTCTATTCAGTATGACAAATTTAAATATGGTTACAATTGTGATTTGTCAAACTTAGCCTTACAAAATATTTTACGTTGTTTTCTGGACATGTCGACTATAATATGTATCCTAAGTTGCGCCTTGGTTTTCGTCTAATAGTTACGAAAATGTAGAAATCTCTAAAACATTTCTTACCTTTTCATGCAACGTGTGTTCGTCAGAGTCAGGAATAGACTATCTTTAGTTTAGGAACTTTAACAAAAAAACCAGGGCCACTAATATAACTTCACGCCTTTTATCCCCAAAGGGGTAGGCAGAGGTGTATTACACACCCACATTTCACCAGTTATGTTTCGGTCCCAATGTAATAGGGGGCGAGCCTATTGCCATCTACCGGGCTAATGCTTTTTTAAGCGAGCGATAATTAACATTTTTAATACACACATAAGTTCGAAAAGTCAAAGGTGTGTGCCCGGGGTAACTTGGGATCGAACCCCAGACCATCGTCTCGGCAGTCCGTTACGTACACCACTGGGCTATCGACGCTTAAAAACAGGGCCACTAATGTTGATATAACAATATTTACAGTCTAACAATACTTCGCAAGCACTTAATGCAAATACAATTAAAACATTTCCGGATCTTCCTTATAAAAACGTATCATTACAACAAGAAAATGACTGAATGAAGAAAAAAAATATATTTGTATTTATCAAAAACAAATCAAAACAAACAAATACAAAAAGAAAGTCTATGTTTAAAAGATGTTTGAAAAATTTTGAAACAGAATTTAAGCGAATGGTTTAACAAGGGGAATAAGGAAAATCGAGGCAAAAATCTCCGCAGCAGCCGAAATTTTGCCCCGCAAGGGATTTTGTACAATTTCGGTAATTCACTCGGAAATAATAATCAAATACCAGTACAAATATTGTGAAAGCAGATGACAAGTAATTTGATGGTTACTCAACAATATAACTTTAACAATAAAATTAAAGAAGCCTGTGATGTGTTATGTGATAAATACCCTTCAAGTTTTTTAACAAACTAACATTCAAGTATAACACAAGTTAATATATTAGCTTTGTCAGTTTTTAAGGACTATGTTATGTAGTGGGTACTAACCGCATAATTTCTTGAAAATGTGAATGTATTTGCACCGACGATCTGATATAGTTTGCACTACTCATCTTAACAATATAATAACTGCTGTTTTCCTAATAGGCTTAAAGTACCTAAGATTCAACACATAAGATTGTGTACATGGTGTACAATGTAGATAGGTGGTGTATGTACTCATCTGATATGTAAATCAAACCTGTATTTAGAATAAACTGTAAAGGCCTCTGCGAATGTAGAACTATTGTTCTACATTCGCAGAGGCCTTTACAGTTTATTCTACTACCCCCCTACTACTACTACTACCCCCTTATTTATCTTTCTTTCTATCGCCCGTTTCAAGCAGTTGAAAAACATCTTTACATGCATATATGTATGTACACTATAGAATACATAATGGTATACTCGGAGGTTCCCAAACTACGTTATAAAGGAACTATTGATAGTTCCAGCAAGAACAATTTGTGTTAACAAAATTGATATTAAATAATCATCAGTGTAGGCCAAAGTTGTTTGCGTATCCCTCGATTAAGGGTAAAGTAGGCTAGAATAGGACACGCCTAGCTAGGCTAGGTGAGGCTAGAAAGACTATTGTTGTGATTTTAAAACCACTGTTGGATGACCACTGTAGGATGTTACTCTTGTTTTGTGTGTTTTATGGACTATGAATATCATATGAGCCGCCCAATAGATAGTCTATTTAGTAGTAGTAAAGTATTCGGTCTCAGTATTAGCTTCTATATGGCAGACATGTTTAGTTTTGTCATAGCTTGCGAGTCTGCTAAAAATATGAATATTTTTAAACATTCGCGACTTGCACACATAGTAAAAAAAAAGATAAAATTAATAAATGTTGTGTTTGATAATTTGATGTTCCTTAACAATTTAGAAAGCACACGTAGTATTAGATTGAAGAAATGTGTTACCATTTTATATATTATGTACTACCCACCCGTAAATATCTTCTGTGTAGTAGGTACTATCATTTATTTCCCCAACAATAACATTCATTTCTATTTCAGCGCGGTTGACTTTTCTATTATCATCAAGCCAAAAAAAAAACAATATTTCAGGATTCCATAACAATCTCAAACATTACTACGTGCTTCTCTTCCAAAGGGAGGGTATAACCGACATAAAAAAGAGAAATATTGTGTTAAAACGCTAAGTATGTCACAAACAGAGGTCGGGTAATTTATTGAGTGCATTACAAAGAGTTGGCACTCCGAATCGCACTTACATGTACTAAGATATGAATTATTCTGAACGCACCGTAAGGAAGAATTCACGAATTTATGAACGTACGTGCTGAAACATCGTATGGTCTTAAAGAAACGAGACAGCGAGCTTTTTATTAATTTGCCGAAAAATGACGATGTAAAACAGCGCTTTTTATTTCAAAAGTTCTTTGAAAGTATTGTTAGATTAGATGTTAGATTAGATGTATCGGTTGTTTAAGGTTGTTTCATCTATCCTCTAATAGATGGCGTTGGTGTAAATAGAACAATTGAATATCGAAGCGATAAACAAGAAGCGAAGGGAAGTAATTCGGAAGTGTTTAGTGGTGTTTTTATTAGTGTTGAGAATTAAGTGTGAAATAAGTGTGTTTTTACTAGTTGTGTAAATAAGTGTGTAGAGTGTTTGTGTATAAATAAAGTTCAGTTTAAGTGGCATAGTGAGTTATAATTTATCGTCGAACCCCAGCTCGTAACAGTATGTAGGACCCTTTTAAGAGCACAGGAATAGTGCATGTTCAAAATAATATAATATCAGCCAAAAGACGTCCATTGCTGAACATAGGCCTTTTTTATTTGGTGTCGGGTTGGAAAATCCTCATGGAGTCCCTCCGCCCTGGGGAAAGGACGAAGGGGACTGTCAGACTCTTACTGACTAAAAACCAACCCGTGTTCCTCACGTACCCGTGTGTCGGAGCGTCGGGTATCGCTGAAGCATTCCTCGCTACCCCCCGATGGGTATTGGCCCGCCAGATGCTCAGGCGGGCCCCGAACAAAACCCCCTTGGCGGTGGATGAAGGTGTTGGGCTCTGACGCCAAAACACTCAGCGGCCGCAGAGGATAGGGAGGACGGCAACGCAACACCGCATCTCCTCTTCCTCTGCGGCCCCACCGCGACGCAACGATGGTGCGCCCCCATTTGGTCGCGGGAGATAGGGGGCGCGGCAACGCAACACCGACATGCTTCTCCTCCCGCGACCGCACCCGACTGCGAGGGACAGAAGACCTGTCCCTCGCACCCACCCTTTGGACGCATCCTGCGCAGGCCTCCGTCAAGCCCACGCGGAGCGTCCCCTCCTGGATCCCTCTTAGCTTCACCGCGGGTGACCAATCCACGGTTACTGAGACCCCCACCACGACAATCCCACCCCGTGGGATCTCCACCCCACGGGGTGGGAACATAGGCCTCCTCCAAGGCTCTCCACATGGACCGAACTTAAGCCACCCCCATCCATCCGCTGCCGCGATCCCAACAAAATAATATATTGTTAAATAAAATTACCCATTATATTAATTTAAAGTTTAGTATTTTAGTAGCTATCAAGCGACTCATCCTGGCTTAGAATGGATAGTATCATGTTTAAGTTACACACAAAAATTACTAATTATACACACTCTGTCTTTTGATGACAAAAGCCTAAAAACTATTCAGTAATTTCTGAATGTACACAAACAGGCAAATACTCGCGAAGGATGACTTTGTAGAATAATTCATATGCAGCGAAAATCTACTGCTAAACAAAGTTGTCAAGCTACAATAACTTATTTACTTGACACTAGTCTAAACCATGGAATATAGCTATCCCTTCGGGTTGCGGAGGTCAGACAGATAGTTGCTCTGTGCAACAGCTTATATTCAGCCAAATCCGGTTAGATTAGTAAGCGGACCCCAGGTTGAAACTGGGATAGCGCTAAGTGGATAATGAATGTGTAACTAATTCTCTCTTACCCTATCAAGAAGCGATAGATAAAAAAAAATATACAAACTCAAAGTCTCACAAACTGGCTTCAAAAAGTCAGTAGTACACAACGTAATGTTTTAATCCTGAGAACATCGCTATAAGTCTGGTAAGTAATCACTGGCTTCACCGTATAACAATTAACCCTTTCGTATTTCAAAACCGCTACCTCTCACGTTTTACACCACGCACAATGTCCAAGATTACTCTTAACATAACAGAGGCCAGAAAATTGTACTTGACATTGGATGCCAAATCTTGAAGAGAGACTGCATTACATAAACCCTATTTAAGTATTGTTCCTTTACAGACTTACGCCTGTATGCCTGAAGGGGTATGCAGAGGTGTAGTATTGAAGCCACTTTTTGCCATGTTATGAATTTAAGGTCCTACGTAATAGGGAGCGAGCCAATTGTTATTACCGGGCACTTTTGTCCGACCCGGGAATCGAACCTCACAATCAACAGATGCATACGCTATCCACTGGACCACACAGGCAGTCTATTTAGTTTTACCTAGTGTCAAATAAATTCTAAAACTCCCTTATCTACAATTTCTTGGTAGATAAGGGAGATCAGCAACCTTGAACTTAGAACGATAAAGTTCGGGCCGATCATCATCCTCATCCTCCTAGCGTTATCCTAGTCTCAACCTGGGGTCCGCTTTCTAGTCTAACCGGATTTGGCGGAATATTAGCTTTTCCACGGAGCAACTGCCTGTCTGACCTCCGCAACCCGAAGGGATAGCGATATTCCATGGTTTAGACTAGTGTCAGTTTATTTTAGAGGTACTGACGCCCTATAACGACTGTCAAAGATCTTCATGACAGGCGGGACCGACGGCTTAACGTGCTAAATCAATATTAAAAAAATATGGATAGGTTTTTTGTTGACTTTTACGAGGAAACTTTCGAGACACGTGTATAATGTCAAATTAGTTGCTAAGAGATAATTGTATCTGGAATTCAGGAATAAGGTCAAATATATGTAGTTCCCTCTGTCTATACAAGAAAGTAACCGCGCATTTATATTATATTACTGTAAATGTTGTGATTTTATTGTATTTTATTTTATTTATACACTGAACTGTGTACAGGTTGATTTTGCCTTGGAAATTACTATGTGACCTCAAAAAAGAGTGCCATTCCGTTCGTCGTCTGGGCATTCGAGTATTCTTACCGTAAGACGCGCCAAAGCTTTCCATAAAAAAGTAGATTCACATGTCTATTTTTAGAACAACAGTCTAGCTAAGCATTTACTCGCCCTCTGTAGATATGGCGCAAATGTAAACATATTCTCTCATTTGGAAATAATTCAAATGTGTCTTCAGCCGTTTCATACCACGGTTCGAACCGAAATACATCTAGGTCTGTCGGGGAAGAAAACCTCTAGTAAATCTTGTAGTGATTATTTGTTTCACCTTTATACCGGACCTATATCGTACATACAAATGGCAATCTCACAATTTTCTCCACAGTTTATTAATATATATCAAATGTAAAAATAATCTATTAAGATTTAGAACATTATACATTCAATTGGTATTGAATATATAATGTTTAAAATCTTTTTAATATTAGTTTCATCAAAGATTAGGTAAGTTTATGGGTTAACAACATTGAAAGAAGTAGGTATCTGTAATAATTCTTGTTACAAAGTACAAAAAAGCCGTTTACTTAGTTATGTAGTCCATAAAGTAGGTTTAAATGGAGCGCTTCACAAACTATCGCTCTCTTTTACCTAAAATAACCTTTTTTAACAAGTAAAATATTACGGACGATGTCATTAATTAGCTTGACTTTGGCTAATATGAAATAAATAATAATGTATAATCAAACCAAAGTAAATGGAAAATATAAATAAGTGTTTTCCATGTTCTTTGATAATTTTTCATCTGAAAGCAGAGTTTTAAATATTGGGTTAAATTTGTTTCTGAAATAATTAAAATTTTCGCTGCTGATTGCAGCAGTTTAGTGACAGTTAAATTCATTCTGAAAACGATTAATATAAATCGTAAGCCCAACATAAAGCCGCGAACTTATTGTATGTTCACAGTAATATATATGAAAAGTTAAACAGACTGCATGACATTACATATTTCATAATTTGTTGTTGTAAATTATCATAAAAGCGTCTATAACTTTGTAGCATATACGAATACAACTAGCAAATACAACACATGTATAAACGTAAAGTAAACAAATGAAACTCAACTAGGAGCCAATATGGCTTTTTGCCACGTTGATACTTGAAAACAAAGGACGAAGAATCGATGCCAAATCTCTAGGATAAACAGAAGCGTTAGAAAACAAGCAATACAAAACAAAAGGACACATTTCGACAAGACTACATCGTCAGAATAACTAGAAAATCTAGTCGAAGCAATGGTACGTTTCGAGCATCTGGTCTGTTTATTTCCTCTGTCCAAGGCCACATAAAAATTAGTGAAATATTAAGGCAATAAATAAATTATATCATTGTCTATCCGAGGAATGACGGACGATCTTTTCATCAAGAAACCCTTTCTTTATTGCGTCCATGGGCTGTTTGTTTTAAGAATATGTCTGGTATTTATTCACGGTAGAACACATTCGGATAACTGTCTCAAGGTTCAAGGAATGATGGCATTATGTTTGGAGGCATAGGTTTAAATTAGGGTAGCGGGGAACCAAATATCAAGAGGGTCTATAAGACGGTTGCTAAGAGAATAAGCTTAGTGAGAACGCAATAATGAATGGTGTTTGGTTTTGGCATTTTCTCTACGTAATCAGTAGCTAAATTTGATAAGGGTATATTTAGATTGCGCGAAAGGTTCTGTACAAAAGCTATACCCTTGTGGAAAGATAAACAGCTCGCTAGGCGGACGGTCTTGGATTCAGAACCATGTTGCGTACTGATGAGATTTCGAAGACAAGTGCGTAGTAAATATCGCTTGCTAAAAGGTGAAGGAAACCTCGTGAGGAAACATCATCCTGCATCTCCGAAAGTTCTCTAAAATGTCACACACTCAGCCAGCGCGGTGATCCTGGGTGGATCAGCAGTGGCAAAGTTATACAGAGCTGATATTTATGGCCCTATATTGTCTAAACTGACTATCTCTTTTCTCGATATCCAGGAATATTTTCTTTGACGATAGTGACTAAATAGCAATATAAGTACAGTCACGAGCATAAATATATTACTATGGGCAGATTAGCAAAAATATCTGTCCCAAGAATGAGTTCAATAATATCTGTCTGCACGTACGCAGCAAAAATATCTGATATTATCAGGCAGCTTAATGAAGTGGCATCAAAATTATGTGGTGAAAATGTCGAAGCATAAATATCTGATATGACAGGTGGCAAAATGTTATGATCCCTTTTGGAGAGCAAAAATATGTAACGTTTTATATTTCTGTAATTTGCATTGATTCCGCCCTAAAAGCATAAATATGTATCACCAACTAGGTGGCAATAATATCTGACATACAATTTATAAACAATAAAATATTTGATATTATGTATAGCGGCAGTAAAATGGGCTAAAATGTTTTATTGTTATGTATTTTGCCGGGCAAAGAATAAAAACAAAAACACGTATAAATATTTTTTGTTTTTATTTGCCTAATGAACATAATAAAAATTTATAAATTTCCTAAGAAATGTATAAAATTTCGTAGGATTCTAAACGAGAGATAAATTGTATTACTTAACGCCCACCTTTTCGCAAATGGCTTAACTTACAAATTCATGCGTAAAATAATGAGTAAAAAATTACCAAACGCCATGTGGGCTCTGATTGGTTGAATAAGTCACGTGTTTTTTTCCTTCCTCTCCACCACCATTTTTCGCCACTTTAACGAATAAACTGGAACTATTGCGATGTTTATGAGCCTAAGTTAACGAAACCCTGCTTCGCAAGGCTCCTATTTGTCTGTTCAGGGTCACAAGAAAACCTAACATATTAAGTTGAATTGATGCCGACCTTCATTATCACCGACCGACCAATCAGAGAGCGAGAGCAGTATGTTATTTGCCGTATTTTAAAGAAGCTTAAAATTAATGTGAAACTTCTGTGATTGGTTGAACCGTTTAGAATCTTACGAATAGATATCCGGTAGCTTATAAATTTACCACGAGACGTCGCAAATTGATAAATTTGCGAAAATATGGGCGTAAAATAATACAATTTATCTCCCGTTTAGAATTTCCTAGTAAATTTATAAACTTGCGGATCTTGTTATCTTCCAGTGAAATCTAATTAAACATAATGAATTAAAATCGAGTAAATCCACCATTTGCATCATTACGCCCTGTAGCCTCTCTTGCGTTGTAGAACTATATTAACACACACTTGCGAGCCTCGGAGTGACTCCCAAATGTCAAAGGTGTGACAACGTAGAAAATCATGGGTTCCAGCCAGAGTTGGATCCTATTGTTGAAACATTGAACTCCACAGATTCGCAATGGGATTCAAATCAAGGTTCTCTGAAGGGAAATTGATTAACTTTAAGGTCTCTATAGTATAGTATTTTCTTGGATTTACGCGAATGTTACACATAGAAAAGGCCTCTCTTTGAATATTAACTTTTAAACCACTCACGAGTTATTCGAGAGCAATGAATGGAATATGTGCATCGAATAGTATCCGTGTATGTCTTCATAAATGGATACTGTTCGGTAAGTCATCGTCAATCCAATGAAATCCAAAAAAATTAAGTAAGGTCTGGGAGCTTGGTATATTACTTTAAAAACAATAGGGGATCAGAGAGTATTAAAAATAAATAGCAAATTATGGTTTATCAAAAACATTGTCTCAAATCACCACTATAAATATTCTTAAATTTTGATTTTGCTCTTACAGCAAATTTCATATAAATCTTAATATATAAAATCCTTGCGTTACTGACTGACTGACAGACACGCTACAGCCGAAACTATTAGGCGCAGGAAGCTGAAATTTGGCATGTATGTTTCTTGGGGACCGTAGGGGAGCACTAAGAAGGGATTTCCCGAAATTCCCACGGGATCGGCCAAAACGGGTAAATTAAAAAAATATGCAGGCGTAGCTGCTGGCGTCCTCTAGTAAAACCATAAAATAGTACAGCAGTTGAAAAAATACAAAACTAGCGTTTCGACAGGTGACAAAAAGTTACTGATTTGACTAGGCAGTAAGATACCCTATTCATAAACTATTACTCGTTACTCGGCAGCCGTAGATAAAATAGATCTACCCACTACAATAATAAATAATTTAATTCGAACGTAGTATTGGATATGTCTAGACATAAATACAGGGTGCCACAGGACCCATCAACAAGCCGAACTCTACTCGTTATGGACATCATGCCAAGTCATACTAACCAAAAATAATACCAGGGAAATGATATTTTTTAAGGAGACACATTTTTTAATCCGCAATTAATAGGGCGCGCGTGCAATGTTCAGAAACCCTACTTATTCATGGGTGCATAGGACATCTATAGAACAGGTTGGCGGGGTAAATGCATCGATTTTATATATCTCAATATCTCCTGACCAGTATTTTCCCAGGTAAGGTGCCGAAGAAAAAAATGTTCGTACTGATTGGTACAACATGGGATTTCAGTTTTCGTTAAGGGTCTTTTTACACTCTGTATAGTATAAAACGACAGCCTATATTAAAACAATGTAAAATAACATTTGTTTTTTTAACTATTTCGTATAAATTTTAAATTAGATTGAAGATAAAATAATGTCAGATATTATTGCCACCTAGTTGGTGTCACATATTTATGCTTTTAGGGCGGAATCAATGCAAATTACAGAAATATAAAACGTTACATATTTTTGCTCTCCACAAGGGATCATAACATTTTGCTACCTGTCACATCAGATATTTATGCTTCGACATTGTCATCACATAATTTTGATGCCACTTCGTTATGCTGCCTGATAATATCAGATATTTTTGCTGCATACGTGCAGACAGATATTATTGAACTCATTCTTGGGACAGATATTTTTGCTAATCTGCCCATAGTAATATATTTATGCTCGTGACTGTACAAGTAATAGTAGAATATTTTTGTCTAGGATATTCAATAGATAGGTCTAAAGGTTTTCGCCCAAAGAAAATTATTCTAAATGGCCACTACTTACAAATGATGTATGAAAATGAAATAACATTTTATTGTGACAACGTTTTAACCTGGCTTATCCCTGAAGGTCGACTCCTTAATTATGAGTGTTCAAATGTAGGGGAGCTAATCTCAATGTCATAGCTGTCAAAATGCTACGATCTTGTGAAAAATTTCCGAGGGGATCGTAACTTGAACGCAGTGAAAACGGTAGCCTGATAATGTTTCAACTTCGGCAATTCAAATAAGCAACATTTTTACAACAAAACGTCAAAAGTGTAGATAACGATTTTATTGTCATTTGTATGTATACAATTCTTAAAGTCTATCAGAATACAAACTAAAGGTGAAATGCTAGGTCAGGAATGTCTTATACTAGGTGTAGTAAAACTAACAAACCGCTACTTAAAAGGCCACTAATTCAAAGCACAATTTAAATTAATTACTCATTAAGTTGCTTATTACTGTGAGCTAAGGGCGCGAAAGAAAACAACGTGAGGAAATCTGCATACTATCTGAGAGTTCTGCATTGTAGTAGTTCGAAAGACATAATATGAAGTCGGCCAAACCACATTTGGCCAGTATGATGCACTAAATGCGGGTAGCATTTGGTTAACGCGGTGGATTATATCCTATCTCCCTTCATAGCGATAAGAGGCCTTTGTCCAGAATTGAGACAGATTATAAACAGGGTTGATATTATTATCATCGTTTTGTCTCAATTTGGGTTAATTTGGCCTCAGTACGTATAGAGTAGTAGTAGAAGTACCTTTTAAATAAAATATGGTTTAAGGATGACGGCCGGTTGGCGTAGTGGTAGTGTAAGCGACTGCTACGTCGAAGGTCGCGGGTTCGATTCCCGCTCAAGTCAAACATTTGTGTGCATGAACATGGATGTTTGTCTTGGTCTGGGTGTTTCTATGTATAATATGTATGTATTTACAAAAAAAAAGTATATATGTATGTTTATCCATTATCTAGTACCCATAGTACAAGCTCTGCTTAGTTTGGGACTAGATGGTGTTGTGTGAATGTGGTAGAAGATTATATTATTATATGTAATAAGGGTCGATATAATGAGTAATATAATTGCCTTATTCAAATACTCTCACAGATGACCAAAACAGGCAGATAGGTAAATTAAATTTATTATTATACAATAGGACATGTCATAGTGACAGTATTTTGTTTTTTGACACTAATATTTTTATTAGTAATTTGTTTTTAACAAAAGATACTATGTCTCTTTCTTATGTATATAGGCGACAACTTGCTAAATTATTAGCATTTAATTTATATACTGACAGGAGTACTACTAGAGTACTTAGGAATATGGTAGATAATAGTTATACCAATAGTAGTATTGACACATATATTAGTTTAAACTACTAGATGCGACAACAGATAGGCATTCATGTGTTTTAAACTAAGTTCATCAAAACATACAAGGCCTATCTTTTTTTTTTTCTTATTAAAAAAAAACCTGTCAAATTGGCTTCACGCTGCCTGATGGTAAGCTGACAGTGAAGTCCTATTGGGAAGGCCACCATCCCCAATTGCTGGTTAAGCAATGTGACATGACGGCCCTCACTTTGACGGCCTTGAGAGATGCTTTTTCACGCCCCGCTTAAAGGACCCAGGATCAAGGGAGGAAGGAAACACGTGAGCTGGCAGTGAGTTCCACATCTTTATGGTACGGCAAAGATAAGATGTACCGAACCTTTTCGTACGTGACGGTATCTGATCTACCGTATAAGGGTGGCACCTTGACCCGGCACGTGTTGTTCGGGATAGGAAAGGAGAGGGTGGGATGAGTTGAAAGAGTTCTTCTGAACACTCACCGTGATACAATCGGTAAAAGACAGCCATTGAGGCTACGTCCCTGCGTAATTGCAGAGATTCAAGGGTCTTAGTAGCCTTAAGGTCATCTATGATACGGACAGCACGCCGCTGCAACCTATCAAGGGCATCTAGCAGGTACTGAGCGGAGCCGTTCCAGAGATGAGAGCAGAATTCCACGCAGGGGCGAACCTGAGTCTTGCATAATAGACACAGCTGCTCCAGCGTGAAAAACCTCCTCACTCTGTTCAGGACTCCGAGTTTTCGAGATGCCGATTTAATGACACCCTCATTGTAGTTTCTCTGGTTGAGATTGCAGCGTATGTCCATACCAAGTATATTTAGACTGTCCTGTATCGGTAGTGGAGTGTCCAGAAGAGAAGGTTGGGGAAGAAATGGAGATAACTTTGCTGAAAATGCGCACACCTGTGTCTTGGCGTTGGAATTGACCATGTTTACAGCACCCCAATTTGAGATGCTGTTCAAAACCTGGTCCAGCTCAGCGACAAGTTTTCGCCTATTTCCCTCAATGTCGGCTTGCTTAGCCGCAGGATGGGCGGTATACCGCCCATGCACGGTACTGTCATCTGCATAGCAATGTATGCTCCCAAAAGTGAGCATATCATTGATATGCAGAAGAAAAAGTGTGGGCGATAAGACGGATCCCTGGGGCACACCAGCATTTACCTGCATAAACTTTGAATTTAGACCTTCGCAAATAACTCGAACACGTCGTTCATGCAGGAAGCTAGCAACCCAGTTGCACAATCGAGGTGGCAAGCCGTAAGCCGGAAGCTTGGAAAGAAGCGCACTGTTACATCCCTAGATTGTACCCCTTTCTGTCTACTCAGCACCTAACCTGATGATCGTGCATCTCCATCCATTTGCCTCTAGCCATGCATCACTCTCCCAGTCAGTCGCCTCCCAACCTTCTCGTCGCGCACTCCCTCTCTCGTAAATCACTCGCATATTGTAAAACTTAAAATTAGTCTTTCTTAGAAATACATATATTTTACGCGTGTGAATTTTGTTTCTTTTTTTAAAAAAGTCTCTCCAAAAGTGAGTTCTAACATTGGTGGCAGCGTAAAGGGATTGTAAAATCCTTGGTTCCCCGCGAGTGCAGTGTATCGAATAATATAGAGAAGTGTCAAACCGACCTTGAGCCAATAGCGACTCCGAAACTTTCAAGTATACCCAGTCCACTGTGCAGTAAGTGGCAAGGAAAGTACACACAGAGTGTCTCCCAAGGGACTCCAAGCCCAGCACCGACCAGGTCTACGACGATCCAGGCTCCAGACCGCAGCAATCACGACCAGTTCCAGTTGTTCCAGTTCCCTGTACCTAGTGGAAATCATGAAATACATGTGCATCGTGGTTCTGTGAGTCGTTTCAAACATACATAATTCAATCACAGTGTTTCTAAAAATAGTTCCTAACATTCGACGACAACGCCTTATCTCACCTGTGGATGTTTAGGCTAGACGCCCGACGCCCGACGCTTATCTCCAGTTCTACGAATTGATATACTTACATTGTGTTCACGAACTAGTAGTATTTCCAGGGTCTGCCTGTAACTTTATTTTATTATTTTGTTTTGAATATTTTATTTTACTGTGTTCTATTTTATAATGTAAAATGTCCAAAGACTCGAAGAACGTTAAAGAGGAGTCTAAAGAACAAGCTTCTTTAGAAGTGATTCTCAAATTCATTAAAAGATTTGACGGAAGTCGTGAAAAATTAAACCCCTTTCTTAACAACTGCGATAATGCAATTTCTTTAGCCTCCTCTCACCAAGAAAATATCGTTTTCAAATATATTTTAAGCCAGTTGGATGGCAAGGCCGAAGTAGCATGCTCTATTAAAGAATTCGATTCTTGGCCATCGCTTCGTGAATTCTTACAGAACCAATTCGGCGAAAGAAAACACTATGCACACTTACTAACAGACCTTCAAGACTGTAGACAGGGTGCCCAGGAGAATGTAAACCAATTCTCACTTCGAATTGAAACGTGCTTATCAAAGTTACTGACAGAAATATCCATAACTAACCACAAGAAAAGCGAACTGTCAGGTAGAGTGGCCGCGATGGAGGATCTCGCCCTCCATACATTCACTATGGGCCTAAATCCTCGTATTTCAAACATCATTAGATGTAGGGATCCGAGAACACTAAACGAGAACATTAACTACGCAATCTCTGAAGAGAAAATACTACAATACACACTTAAACAAAGCGTGACCCCTAATTCGAAAACACAATTCCGTCGCAATGACTTTAACAAACCAACTTTCAAAACAAGTAAATCAAATAATAATAATTTTCCGAATCAACAAAAACCCTCCTCGTCCTTCTCTGATCTATTCTGCAGATACTGCAAAAAATCTGGTCATTTGTTAGAAAATTGCAAACTACGTGACCATAACAATAAGAGATTCGAAACCGGTAACAGGTTCAACAACTCAAATCCACAACCGAGTACATCCGGTTTCAAACCCAGAACCGAATTCAAACCACAAATTAACTTTGTTACTGAAGAAGAAAGCTATGACACCGTAGATTCCAACGAAAATTTAAACTAAGCAATGTCCCGGCTAGGTGTCGCACGGGACATGTCTTCTCTTCAATAGACGACACCAAGATTCCTATAAAAACCCCTCCTGTAGAGACCCATGGACACGGTAACCAGCCCAAAAATCAGAGTCTCTCAAATAGAGTCAAGCAACCGGGTAACCAGCCTCAAACTGTAGACTTAATTCCAATTCATAGAGTCAAGCAACCGGGTAACCAGCCCCAAACTGTAGACTCGATTCCAATTCGTAGAGTCAAGCAACCGGGTAACCAGCCCCAAACCGTAGACTCGATCACGACGAAATCTGAAAAACCTGTAAAAGAAAATATAATTAGTCATAAAGTATATGAGTTCACATCCAATATATCCAATAAGTACTTACCACATGTAAAAGTTGATTCTCCCGTGTCTCCTAATCATTTATTGTTGCTCGTCGATACTGGCGCAGCTATTAGTATTATAAAAAAATCTTCAATCAAAGATATGCCTTGTATTAATACATCAATTAGGTTCAAAATCCAAGGCATAGACTCTAAAGATGAATGCCCCACCTTAACCTTAGGTCAAATCCCTATATCAATTATGACACATGATGAATCCCATGACGATTGCAAACATCTGACGCATATATTTAATTTAGTTGATAATATTAACTTGCCTTATGATGGAATAATCGGTAACGATCTATTTAACATCATGGATGGTCAAATTAACTACGTGCAAGGTACATTAAACCTAAAAGATATAACACTTAAAATGTTTTTCAATAATCCTACTTACACTATTGCACCACGTAGTGAAGCCATAATAGAGTGCACAGTATCGAATCCTGATATTAAAGAAGGTTTAATAATCGACCAACACTTATCTGAAAATCTATTAGTAGCAAACTGTATTGTCCAGGTAAAAACGAATAACCGAGTAAATATCTCAGTCGTTAATACCTCAGAGAAACCTGCAACTATCGAATCTGACCTTCAATTGAACCTAGAATCTTTCGAAACAAATTCTTCTATTCCAATAGCTAGGGTATCAGAATCAAATGCTCTAGAACGAACTGAAGAAGTTTTGAATCTCCTTCGTGTATCCCACCTTAATTCCGAAGAGGCAGAAGCCCTATACTCAGTCTGTTCTCAATTCTCAGATATTTTCCATTTACCTAATGATCAATTAACATCCACTAACGCAATCCAACATGAAATAAAAACCACTTCAGATAACCCTATTAACGTAAAGACATACCGATTCCCGGAATGTCATAAGAAGGAAGTTGAATCCCAAGTAGACAAAATGCTGCAACAAGGCATTATCAAACCTTCTATGTCTCCATGGTCTTCTCCTATCTGGGTAGTACCCAAGAAGCTCGATGCTTCTGGCCAAAGAAAATGGCGAGTAGTAATTGACTACCGCAAACTAAACGACATAACTATCGGAGACTCCTATCCCATTCCTAACATATCTGAGATATTATATTTAGCTTCTGGTTTCCACCAAATTAATATGAGCCCAAACGATTCTCCCAAAACTGCGTTTTCAGTCCCTACAGGGCATTACGAGTTCACGAGAATGCCTTTTGGATTTAAAAATGCTCCATCGACATTTCAAAGGTTAATGAACTCGGCACTATCCGGTCTTCAAGGTATACAATGCTTTGTTTATCTTGATGACATAGTTATTTACTCATATGACATCCCATCCCATGTCAACAGCCTGTCCAATGTATTCCATAGATTACGTCAATTCCAATTAAAATTACAACCGGACAAATGCGAATTCTTTCGGAAAGAAGTTTCATACCTCGGACATGTGATCACAAGCAAAGGTGTAAAACCTAACCCCGAAAAATTAAGGGCAGTACACGAATTCCCTATACCTAAATCCCCCAAAGACGTTAAATCCTTTCTTGGTTTTGTCTCTTATTACAGAAGATTTATACCTGATTTCTCAAACATTGCAAAACCTCTAACTAACCTTCTTAAGAAAGACACTGACTTCATTTGGCTAAATGAGCATCAACTATCGTTTGAAACCTTAAAAAATAAATTAACTTCAGCACCCTTATTAACTTATCCTGATTTTTCCAAACAATTCCTCCTCACCTGTGACGCATCTAACTATGCAATAAGCGCTATTCTGTCCCAAGGAGAAATAGGGAAAGACAAACCAATCTCTTATGCATCCCGTACACTCAATAAAAGTGAGTGCAATTATAGCACTACAGAAAAAGAATTGCTCGCAATTCTCTTTGGTTGTAAAACTTTTCGCCCGTATCTCTACGGTAGAAAATTTACCATAATTACCGATCATCGCCCTCTACGTTGGCTATTCAATCACACTGATCCTAGTAGTAAGCTCCAAAGATGGAGACTAAAACTAGAAGAATATGAATATGATATAATCTACCGTAAAGGAAAACTTAATAACGCCGCAGACGCACTATCTCGATACCCTCCGACAACTCTTATGAATCCTATAGAACCTATACCCGGTCCTTCTAATCCAGACCCATACTCACCTGATGCTAATGAACTATTAAATCCAAATTCTTCTCCAATCATACCTTCGGATGATCTAATCCGCCTCGAAGACCTTATAGATCCTCTTTCTCCACCTGCAAATTTACCAGAATTAGGTAACCTTGATGATATAGATAACATAATAAATCAAAATGAAAACTTACCTCCACCCGTAGTTGACTCTCCAAATCTAACAAGTCCTGCAAATATTCCAAGTCCTGCTAGTCCCAATACCCAAAACGGTAACTATTCAGAATTCCTCAAAATTACTTCTAGAAATTTTAATTCTAATGCAACTATTATAGAACATCATGAAAGTTTGTGCAAAACTAATAAAAAACACATCATCATTCCAACGTCTATAGATATGGATGAATCCAATCCATACATTTATGAAATTACATCTAACTTCCCTAATCAAAATGAATTTACCCTATTAGAGAGAACATTACATTCATTCCTCAAATACGAAACAGACAACAAAACCTACTATTTTATCTTTACCAAAGTAAATCATTTTGATACTTGTTCATATGAAGACATCTATAAATGCCTAAAATCTCTTAGAAACGAACTATTAATTACGCTATCAGGACAGGACAATGCTGAAGTAGCCATATCCGACTTCAATAATCCTTTTTGATACTCACCAATATATTAAACTGTATAACATAATACTATATTTATTCCATAACTCTGAAATAACCGTACATGTCTATAAAAACCTTATTATTTACCCGTCTCTAAGCGAAATACAGAAAATCTTAAAAGAAAATCACGACATTCCAATAGCCGGTCACCTAGGCTCTTCTAGAATGCTTAAACGCATTCAAGAGAAGTACTACTGGAGAAATATGCGTTCAGACGTAGAAAACTACGTTAAGAAATGTCCACAATGCCAGACTAACAAAGCGCTTAGACAAACCAATCGCGCTCCTATGCAGATCACATCTCTTTCCACTTGACCTTTTGAACGCGTAGCCCTTGACATAGTAGGTCCATTGCCCGAAGCCGGTAACGATAAATATAAATACATCCTCACGCTTCAAGATGACCTAACTAAATTCTCAGCAGCCTATCCTATTTGCAATACCACTGCTGAGGAAACCTCCGAATGTCTAGTCCATTTCATCACACTATTTGGTATCCCCAAAACTATTTTAACCGACCAAGGCACAAATTTTACCGCCGAACTCTTCAAACAGACCTGTAACCTTCTTAAAATCAAACAATTATGGTCCACCCCATATCACCCTCAGACTCAAGGCGCCCTTGAGAGGAGCCATTCCACTCTGAAGGAATACCTTAAGTCGTATGTAAACGAGCAACAGAATAACTGGCATCGCTTCGTGTATACAGCCATGCTCGCATACAATTCAGCCATCCACTCCACCACTCACTACTCTCCCTACGAACTCCTATTCGGACATAAACCATTTATACCCGATTCCATCTATGACGAAGTCCCAGGAGCTACCTATCCTGAATATGTCCGACTCCTTCAAAATAGGCTTGAATTCTCTAGAAGAAAAGCAATGGAACACATTCAGAAATCAAAAGAGACCTCGAAATCCTATTATGACACACACTCTCGACCAGTGAAATACAAAGTAAGAGACCTAGTATACCTAAAAAACCATTTACGCCTGAGAAAAGCTCTCTCACCCATATGGAAAGGCCCTTACAAAATAGTTAAAATCCATGGAAATAATACAGCGTCTATCTTAATAAACAGACGTCACGTTAAACACCATTTCGACGAATTCAAACTAGCCACTACTACGACAACTGGATAATATTATAGATAATAATTTGCACTTACTTCCATTCCAGACTTGGATTCATATATTCTACCACGGCATCCAATAATCCAGAATATATCCAGCCAGCATCAAACAACGCCGGTATATATTTTGATCCCATTGGTTCTGTAAAAATCACTGATGACTCACTTGATGTAATCATCCCAATAGACATTTCATTTGTTCAACCACATTTAGAAAATATTAATAATATATTAGGAACTTCCAAATTCCTATGTAAACAGAGTAATGCTTTTTACGAAAGTGAATGTCATCATATATTCCAAACACTATCGTCTCGTTACTCTGATATTGTCAGAGATTTTGATTCAATTTCCTATCTTATATCTAAAAACGTTAAAAGAGCAGCTTGGTTTGGTGGTATCGGCACCATAATCAAACAACTATTTGGTAACATGGATGAAAATGACGCTGTAAAGTTCAGCGACGCCATCCAAATAATAGAAAAAGATCAAACTAAACTAGCAATTTTAATGAAAGACAACATGATGGTCACGATGTCAACATTATCATCTTTCAAAGACACAATTGATAAAATCAATGCAAATGAACAAAAGCTCAATTTTGCTATCGAAACCTTAAATGAGAATGTCGCTAACTTAACAATAGTCTCTGATAAATTATATATAAAATCTAAGATATCGGAATTGTCAAATATCTTAGAAAACAATCTATTAATATTATCTTTTAAATTAGAAGATATTGTAAATGCTATCATGTTCAGCAAATCGAATATTTTGTACCCCTCTATTATTACTCCTAAACAACTATTTTCTGACCTTGTAAATAATTATAGATTTCTTCCTAGCTCTAAGCAACTACCCATCCCGTTAGTCCTAGACAACATGCATGTTTTAGAAAAAGTGTCCGATGTTTCATGCTATTACACGAATAACAAAATCATATTTGTTCTACAAATACCATTAGTAAATACTAAAGAATTTGATCTGTATTACATCTTACCCTATCCTGTGAATCTTAAAACTGTAAACAATACATTGTATTCTAGTATTATACCCTCTACTAAATATTTAGGCATAACCAAAGACAAGTCATCCTATTTTAAATTAGAAACACTATCAAATTGTAAAGTTATGAATACACAATACTATGTTTGTGAAATACCTAATGTCTATACTACATCAGCAATACCTATATGTGAAACTGAAATAATCTCAAAAGCTTTAACTTCTGTTCCACCAACCTGTAAAACAGAATTCATTAATGGTAACTTTGAAACTTTCCATAAATTGCACAATAATCAATGGATTTATGTTATTAGCCAAGAATCCAAAATAATTATAGAATGTCCAAATAATGACTTAACAGAATCATTTATATCCGGTACTGGTATACTGACACTACCCGATTAATGTATAGCATATTGTAAAGATAATAAACTAATACCTAGACGCCATATCGAAATTAATGCAAAACCAGTAGTATTGCACTTCGAATTAATTAACGATACCTGTTGTAGTCCAGTAACATATTTAAAAGACAGCATTAAAGCTCCTTTTGTAGATTTAAAGAACATAGATAACCTGGATTCTCTCCTTACCAATTATGATAAAACAACTGAACAAATTAAAATTAATCTTGATAAGATAATTGAAAAACCTCAAATAGTTCTGTATGGTAATTTATATTCTTATACCACCATTGTATTAGTTTTAATTATAGTATTAACCATATTATATAAGCTGTTTAAATATTATAAGTTAGTTAAGGCACAGAAATGTAATCCCAATCCAGAAGAACCTATAGAAATGTCATCCTCAGATCCCGACGATGATGTTCCAGCTCCTAAACTCCGCAGAACCTAACCTGACTAACTCCTATTTTTCATCGTCAACTTATCTTTCACCCGTAAGTTTCCTCTTATCCGGGGGGCTGTTACATCCCTAGATTGTACCCCTTTCTGTCTACTCAGCACCTAACCTGATGATCGTGCATCTCCATCCATTTGCCTCTAGCCATGCATCACTCTCCTAGTCAGTCGCCTCCCAACCTTCTCGTCGCGCACTCCCTCTCTCGTAAATCACTCGCATATTGTAAAACTTAAAATTAGTCTTTCTTAGAAATAAATATATTTTACGCGTGTGAATTTTGTTTCTTTTTTTAAAAAAGTCTCTCCAAAAGTGAGTTCTAACAGCACGATGCCAGACTCTATCGAAGGCTTTGGAGATGCCGAGGCTGATAGCCAACGACTCCCCGTGCCTGTCCATAGCCTCACCCCAAAGGTGAGTGACATACGCTAGAAGGTCGCCCGTTGATCGTTTCGGTCTGGCAAAGAATTAGAAATAGATTTATTTTTAAACAAACATAAGATTGATATCTTATGTATTACGGAACATTGGTTGCGAGGTGACCAATTCATATTTAACAATCAACATTACTCAGTTATAATAAGTGCATTCGTAAGAAAGATGGCTATTCGTGGTGGCTCTCTAATATATGTATGTAATAGTTTGAAATGTAAAGAACGTAAGGATATAGCTAAACTTTCTATCGAGCGCACTGCTGAGATTTCTTGTGTTGAGCTTGAACAACATATTATAGTGTGTGTGTATCGACCACCACAAAGCGACTTTACTCAGTTTGAAAGCATCATAGAGGACGTTTGTTGAGGAGGTTTGTTTGGAGTGGAGCCTTTGTGTGACAAACACCATGTTTGATCACAAAAGGATAAATATGTATACGCGTGAGGCGAAAAATGTTAGAAGAAATATGATTGATTTTGTAATAGTAGATGAACGACTGAGAAAAAATGTGATGGATACAAGAGTGTATCGAGGGATCAGCATCCACACAGACCACTTTTTGGTGTTGAGCCGGATAAGTGGGCTCTTTAAAGGACGGCGACACCGAGAGCATAATGAAAATAGAGTCTTGGAAAGAATTAAAGTAGAAAATCTGCAAGAGAAAGATGTGAAAGATGAATATAAACGACGATTGATAGCAAGATTTGATAGGTGCGATGGTATAAACGATATGGATGAATTATGGCAGTCCTTTAAAGAAGAGGTAGTATGTGTGGCGTCTGAAGTATGTGGTGTGATCAAGAGAAGGAAAATACGAAAGGTTAAGAATACATGGTGGGACAAGGATGTACAATCAGCAGTGTCAGAGAAGAAAAAAGCTTGGTTAGATTGGTTGGCTGCCAGAGTAAATGAAAGAATGGGAAAAGCAGCGAGTGAGGACATAGATGAAGCAAGAAAGGAGTTTGTTAGGTCAAAAAGAATTGTAAAAGAAATGGTCAAAAGGAAAAAAGAGGAAAATAAACATGAGTTTGATAGCAGACTATCTGACGATTTCCGGCGAAACATTAAGTTTTTCTGGAAATCCGTTCGTGCAGTTCGAGGAAGAACTCAATCCTCAGAATACACATCGATCAGAGACAACAATGGAAGGATAGTGAATGGTGAATCGTGCGTGCTGAAGAGATGGAAAGAGTATTTTGAAGGATTATTTAAAAGAACGGCGGTAGAGATACCCATCGATGAAATGAATGAAAGTGATAGCAATGATGAAAGCGTTAATGGCGTGGATGAGATCGTGAAGGCACTGGAAAGTATGAAAGTAGGTAAAGCTGTAGGATATGATAGGATTACAGTCGAAATGCTGAAGGCTGGACAGGGCATCATAGTTGGTCAGTTGCAGCAGTTATATAACTTGTGCTGGAGCACCGGCCGAGTACCTAATGACTTGGCCACAGCTGTAGTTGTGCCTCTTTATAAAGGAAAAGGCTCGCAACAAGACTGCAAAAACTATAGAGGCCTTCTCAGCATTGTTGGCAAATTGTATGCAAAGGTACTGATTGAAAGAGTTGAGAAGAGAGGTGTTAGACAAGGATGTGTAGCGTCGCCGTGGCTGTTTAACCTCTTCTTGGACAGTTGTTTCAGCGGAGGAGTTGCAGGAGATGGTTACAATCATGCATGGTGCGTTAGAGAGGAAAGGAATGAAAGTGAATGTAAGTAAAACGAAAGTTATGGTTTTTGAAAAGGAGGAATGCGTTACGGCATGTAATGTTTTGATCGATGGACAGCGAGTGGAATAATTGAATGAGTTTGTATACTTAGGTACGTTGTTTACAAGAGATGGTTAGAATGAAGAAGATATTGAAAGAAGAGTTAATGCAGGTAATAGAGTGAATGGAGCGCTGAAGGCGTTTATGAACAGTCAAAACGTGTCCAAAAAGGCACGTTTGACTGTGCATAGAGGCGTGTTAGTGCCTACCCTTATGTATGGTAGTGAAAGTTGGGTATGACATAAGAGACTTGAAAGTAGAATAAATGCGGTAGAAATGAGAGCACTGAGAAGTATGTGTGGTATATCTTTGACCGACAGAGTAAAGAATAGTGTGATAAGAGAGTGGTGAGTGGTAAAAGAAGATGTAGTGACAACATAGAAATTAATATAGCGGGTCTCAATCGCGTTAACTGATTTAAGGTATAAATACCTATTTGTTACCGACGTTTCGCTCGTCTTGCACCGAGCGTGGTCGCGGCGAGACTGATGAGAGCTCAGCGACGTCTTGTGGAAGTGCGGGATTCAGCACCTACCCTCACTTGGTCTTTATTTAAGTTCGCAATGTCGGTACTCCGACACACTACACTAATGACGTCTACACACTGTTGAGATTTATCACTGCGGCGATGTTTACACTTGCTAATGACTGGATTCCAAGTGGCCGATAATCTATATCCATCCTCCCGGTTGAAATTGTTATATTTCTTGATATCTACCGCTTCACGTACTATCCTGGAGTAATAGTGACGATCGGTGGATAAGACTTGTGGTTGATGCAGTTCTATCCAGTGGTTTGGTCCAGACTCCAACAAATGCTCAGCTATCGCCGACTTGTTAATATGTCGGTTTTTTACAGCTGCGATATGTTCCTTTACCCTTTCAGCGAATGTACGCTTAGTCTGCCCGATATATGAACTACCACAGCTGCAATCGACTTTGTAGACGCCAGGTGTTTGGAGAGGAATGACATCCTTTGGTGTACGCAGATTGTGTGCTATCTTAGAGAGCGGACTGTATACAGTCTTGATGGAGTATTTCTTGAGTACTGTTCCAACTTTGTGTGTCACTCCCTTTAGATACGGCATGTAAGCGGGCACTCTGCTTACTTCAGGTTTACGCTCGTTCCTCTTCCGATAGAGTAAGTTTTTCTTGTATCCGTTGCACCTAAGTACCTCCCGAACATGTGACAGCTCACTATTTAATTGTTCGGGGTCACATCAGTCATACGCTCTGTTCACTAACGAGGACACAACGGAATCCAAGTGCCGCGGATGGTGGTGCGAGTTCGCGTTGAGATACCTGTCGGTGTGTGTCGGTTTCCTATACACAGTGTGTCCAAGGGTACCATTATCTCTCACTGTCACTTTAACGTCGAGAAAGGGTAACGATCCGTCTACCTCCATTTCAAATGTGAATCGGATGTTCGGATGTATGGAGTTCAATTTGTGTGCAAATTGTTCTACGTCCTGCTTGTTGCCCTTCATGATGCAGAAGATATCGTCGACATACCTTTTCCATAGTTTCACATTTGACGCCAAATGTGAAACCACCGATCGTCACTATTACTCCAGGATAGTACGTGAAGCGGTAGAAATCGAGAAATATAACAATTTCAACCGGGAGGATGGATATAGATTATCGGCCACTTGGAATCCAGTCATCAGCAAGTGTAAACACCGCCGCAGTGATAAATCTCAACAGTGTGTAGACGTCATTAGTGTAGTGTGTCGGAGTACCGACATTGCGAACTTAAATAAAGACCAAGTGAGGGTAGGTGCTGAATCCCGCACTTCCACAAGACGTCGCTGAGCTCTCATCAGTCTCGCCGCGACCACGCTCGGTGCAAGACGAGCGAAACGTCGGTAACAAATAGGTATTTATACCTTAAATCAGTTAACGCGATTAAGACCCGCTATATTATTTCTATGATGTATACAAATCGCGAAAGTTTAAAATCGATTATGTAGTGACAAGCATCGAGAAAGGCATGTTAAGATGGTTTGGGCACATGGAGAGGATGGATGACGAAAGACAGACAAAGAAGATATACACCGCTATTTTTTAATTAGTACAAAAACTTTAAGGACAGATTAGCGAAGATATTATTATCATATATGTGACGTAAGAATTACATAATATCAATAAAAAGCAAAGTTATTATCATTTGTTTATTGTAGAAAATCTCACTTAAATCATAGTCATATTTTACAATCCATTCACTAATTCATTGATCATATTCCATCCTGCTCATTCGCATCCTCTCTGTCGCACTTATGATGTAGGTAGCAATAGAAAATAAAATGAAGAAAAATAATAAATGTAGGTAGTTATTTTTTAATTTTGTTAGTTCTACCCTCTCCTTCGTGCTTCATTCGGGCGTAGGACCGGTAACATTTATCGTTTAACAAGTAATTAAATACGGAGGTATGTAATTAGAAAGCAAACAAATATCAAAATAAAAAATGGTGTTCTGGACTAAAAGAAAAGAGTAATTTTGGCGTATTTATGAAGTTAGAATCATCTGCTATTAACAAATGATTTTATCATCATCATGTCAGCCTAGTGACGTCCACTGTTGGACATAGGCCTTCCTCAAGGTGTGTGGAGAACACAGACCAATTTTGAGGCGCCTGCATCAAATTATTATTTACTTAAGTACGTATTATTTACTAAACTTACAAGTATTTCTATTGTCCTTCGAAATGTCCACCACCGTTGTCAAAAGCATCCAGTACTCGTATGCACTGTTTTAATTGTTTGACACTGACCCGGTCACTTTTGTACACTCACAATACGATGTCCATGGGTACACAGCTGCACTCGCGATTTTCCCACTCAAAAAGTACGCACGAAGCATAGCTACATACTCCCGTGATATGAACTGATATGATAGGCCATCACGTCGGGCAAACGTAGACAAACAATTAAGTTTTGCAACGAAATTAGATACGCTGACTTTCACTAGTAATTTAGTACTGTTTATCGCATCGTCGGGGCGTGGCGCAGGCGCAGAGGGGCGGGGGGGGGGCTAATTTATCAATGGTATGATAGTACACGGGTCGGTCATAGTATTAGTATTGCATTTACCAATTATCACGTATTTTTGTGGACAGTTTTGAGACAGTTTTGGGACTTAGTGTTTTTATTTTTCAACTACATAATTATGATCAGTTAAAGATACTTAGTTCCCTGTTAAATTTTTTGTACTAATTAAAAAATAGCGGTGTATAAGGCAAATGTAAATGGGACAGGACGAAAGGGAAGACCTAGGCGGACCTTCTCTGACCAGATTGGAGACATCCTAAAAAAAGGACAGGTCAGAAGTACTCTAAACAGAAGAGCATGCATGAGAAACGATGGGAGTGAATAAAACAAGAGAGGTATGTCAGGATCGTTGCAAATGGCATTCCGTAGTCTCTGCCTACCCCTCCGGGAAACAGGCGTGAGTCTTTGTATGTATGTATGTATAGAGGATGTCTTAAAACACATAATTTCTAGTAGGAAGTCTATAATCATATGTGACTATTTTAATGTCAATTTGTTAGAAAAATCACCAGTTTGTACTAGATTAGTTAGCTTATTTATGTCATTTAATTCAAATGTTTTGTTCCCTGTGTGACGTCGTGCCTCGGCGCTTGCGAGCCCCGCTACGATGACGCACTGCAGTGGGGAGCCCTCTCCCGCTTGCCGACCCTATATATACCGGCGACACACGTGGTTGGCCCCTTTTTCTTCTGCTGGGAGACACACGTCAAAGCTGAGTACTCATCCGAGGACCTGTGGAGTGTCAACCTACCACCTACGCCCTGGATAATTGTCTAGTCGGTTAACCTCAAGTGTCAGTTCTTTTATGTAATCAAAACCATTGTGAATCTGGAATATAACGCGAGTTTAATCTTTCCTGGTGATATTTTTTTATTTATTTCCCGTAAGACAACCTAATTATCTCTTTTTAATTGCTCGGCGAGTGATCGATCCCGGCTATCCCGTGAAAATCAATCACTCGTGCGACATTGGCGCCCAATAGAATTTTTAAATATATTTTTAAAAACGTAGGTTGGCACTTTTCAGGTGAGTGAAATAATTTCTTTTTCTCTTGTATATTTTTCTCCTGTGTGTGCATATATTCTGGTGTGGTGAATTGCGTACAGGTACAGTTTCTATCTATTTTGGTTGGCCATAAGCAATTTAACTGTGTAAATAACATAACGGTGATTTAATTAACGTCGGTCTAAAATCACGTTCCACCGCGGGCAGCGTGTCGAGCCGCCAACCGGTTCTAACCGCTTAGCCGTTGAACTAACGTGCCTCGTGTTCGCGAAAAAAATATTGTGATTCAACCTTTGAGTGACCTTTAAGAAATTTTTCTTAATCCTTTTTCAATCATCACACCATTGTATAATTTAGTGTATTTCAGCTTTTTTTAGCACGGTATTCGATTTTCTGGCGATATTTAATTTTTTTCTAGTACCGGCGTAAATACTTAGATTTTCTATTATTGTTTTGTAATAATGGCTTACAATATAAATTTCTCATTATTAACTAAAGCGGAATTAGAATATGAGACCACAATACGCGGCGTTTCAAAGCCTGACGATCCCCGCAAACAAATCGCTAAACTTTCAGTTAAAATTCCCTCGGAGGATATATTATCTTCACCCTTCCCACCAGAGGAGGATGTGGCTGAAGTGGAAAAGTCGTTATTAAGATCAAATAAACACTTATCTATGTTGGAAGCAAACTATACCTCCGAGCTTCAACAGAAGGTCGAAACCGTGCTTCACCATTGTTTTCATCGACTGAATAGGGTGGATACCGGCAGTCTTGATATAAAAAAAATTGAGTCTGTGTGGAATAAATTTAATGACTTATATGCGAAATTACAATTAATCACGAGCCGTAGTTTGCGGTCGGATTGCTCAGTGGCAGAGGGAAACACTTCCTATAATTACGACCGTAAGCTTTTCTCGGAATTAGGTAAATTCAAATTTAACGGTAAATCATGTGTAAGATCTTTTATTGAAAAAATTGATGAATTTATGTCCTGTAGATCTATTCCACATGACAAGATGTTGTCTTTCGCTTTTGAAATATTTTCGGGTGACGCATTAGTTTGGTATCGTTCTGTTAAAAATAATGTAAAGACTTGGTTAGAACTTTGCGAACTTTTAAAACGAGATTTTAGTCCGCATAACTACGATTATCGACTTATGACGGAGATTCGTCAGCGCTCACAAGGCGAGAACGAATCAATAACTATTTACGTGGCAAAAATGCACGGTCTCTTTTCGCGACTTAGTTCTCCTATCGCTGATTCGGAGAAGCTAGAAATTTTACTAAATAATATTAGACCTTGTTACACTAATTGTCTGCTCACTGCAAAGGTTGTTGATGTTGATAGTCTGGTCGAAGTTTGTCGTCTTTTCGAAAATTACCAAAGTCGCAGTAAGCAATTTTCTGAACCCCCTAAAGTTTCAAAGAATACTGTAGCACCCGATCTAGCGTATAATTATCCGTTTTCTAATTTTTCTTCAAACAAAAATGTTTACAATCATAATCACTTCAATAAATATAACTTTGCCGCCGATACATCGAGATACAAGTCTGTACCACAAGTCAACGCCGTATCGAGTACTTCTAATATAAATAAAACTTTTTGCGTGCGTTGTAGATGCAATTCGCACTCATTACGTAATTGCCGTCAGCCACACTACCTAATCTGTTTTAAGTGCGGCACAAAGGGTTTCAAGGTGTCAGACTGCCCCAATTGTAAATCTAAGTCGACCCCTACAGTTTCAAAAAACTAGTTAATAAGGATTGTTGAAAATCAAATTATACAACTAATTGTAATAAAACAGAGTGGAATAATTGGTTGGACTTTTTAAAAAAAATTCTTTAATAGCTATCATATTTCCTCAATCCGTAATTCTAAAGTAGAATATTTACCTTACGTTACTCTAAAATTAAACGGAATACCTACCACAGGTCTTTTAGATTCTGGATCTTGCGTTACAATTTTAGGTAATAATTTGCATAACTTATTTTTGAAAGACAATGTTTTGGATAAATCGAAACCTTTAAGGTTAATAACAGCAGGCGGCGAACGATTTGAGTCTTTGGGATCGGTGTTTCTACCCTTCGAGTTTCAGGATAAATTGATTAACTTAGAAGTTCATGATGTACCTGGGATTCAAAATTCCCTTATCCTTGGCATGGATTTTTGGCGAAGCTTTGGCCTATTTCCTAACAAATTGGAGTCTGTTTTGATTGTGAACAAGTCTGACGCTCAAGTAATGGAGTTGCAGGCAGTTGCCCCTACACATCTTGTTTCTTATGATCATCTTACAGTCGACCAGAGAGCTACCGCTGACAACATTATTTCTAAATTTACCGATATTTCATACGAGAAGCGGGGTCTCGGTTGCACAAATATTATTTCTCATTCAATTGATACAGGTGATTGTCCCCCTATTCGGCAAAGATTTTATCGCATGTCTCCCGATAAACAAAGAATATTAATAAAGCATCTTGACGACATGCTCTCAGAGGATGTTGTTGAACGATCCGAAAGCCCGTGGTCAAACCCGGTCATTTTGACACCAAAGAAGAATGGTGAACTGCGTTTCTGTTTGGACAGTCGAAAATTAAATTCCGTTACAAAAAAAGATGCTTATAGCTTGCCTTATATTTCGGAAATTTTAGATAATCTGAGAGATGCTAAATACTTGTCTAGTTTAGACCTGTCTAAATCTTTTTGGCAAACATTAATTAAAGAAGAGGACCGTTGCAAAACAGCCTTTTATATTCCCACGCGTGGCACATTTCAATTCAAAAGAATGCCTTTCGGTCTTACGAATGCGCCAGCTACTCAACAACGATTAGTTGATATTTTATTTTATGGCCCAGAATTTTAAAATAAGGTTTTCTGTTTTATCGATGACATAATCTGTATCACGTCCAGCTTCAGCGAGCATATTACTCTTTTCTTACGCATTCTTGATAAACTAAAAAGCGCTAATTTAACAATTAATCTCGAAAAATGTCAATTTTTTTGAGATAAACTAAAATATTTAGGCTATGTTGTCGACTCTAGTGGATTGCATCCCGATCCGGATAGAGTAAATTCAATGAAAAATTATCCCACTCCTTCTAATAGAAAAGAAGTACGTCGATTTTTAGGCGCAGCCTCGTGGTACAGGCGTTTTATACCGAATTTTAGCTCTATTGCTGCACCCTTAAATAAGTTAACATCTCAAAGTAAAAACGCACCTCCATTCTGCTGGACGACAGAGGCTAATGAGGCGTTTAATAACCTAAAGAATTGTTTGATTTCTTCCTCGGTGTTGGCTTGTCCTGACTACTCGCAACCGTTTGAAATACACTCAGATGCTAGCGATTTTGGTCTTGGCGCGATCCTCTGTCAAAGGTTAAATGGTGAGGAAAGAGTCATAGCGTACTATAGCAAATCACTCAGTAAGCAAGAAAAAAATTACAGTGCCACAGAGCGCGAGGCCCTGGCTGTTCTATCTGCTATAGAACACTGGCGTTGTTATGTTGAAAATGGTAAAAAGTTTATTGTTTACACTGATCACGCTGCTTTGAAATGGTTCTTGACCTTAAATAACCCTACTGGCCGGTTAGCCAGATGGGGAGTTCGCTTATCTTCCTATAATTTCGAAATACGTCATCGTCGAGGTTCCGATAACGTTTTACCTGATTTTTTGTCTCGCTCTTTACCCGTTTCTGCTATTGCTAATGATATAAATATAGATATTAATTCTAATCAGAATTTACCAGTTTCTACTAATGATCCTTGGTATTTAAATATCTATAAAGGCTGTTTAAGTTCTCCGACTTCCTTTGTTAACTATCAAGTAATAAACAATAAATTGTATTGTTTTAAAAAAACATTAAACCCTCTCACTAGAGAATTTCAATGGAAAGAGGTTATTCCGTCTGACCAAAGAATTGACATTCTAAGGGAGAATCATTCTTCGCCCACTGCTGGACATCTGGGTATCTTAAAGACATACAAACGTCTTGCACTTAATTACTTTTGGCCTGGTATGTACTCCGATGTTGTCAAGTTCGTCAGTTCATGTGAACCTTGTATCACCCATAAACACCAAAACCACCCAATTTTTCTTCTGCTGGGAGACACATGTCAAAGCTGAGTACTCATCCGAGGACCTGTGGAGTGTCAACCTACCACCTACGCCCTGGATAATTGTCTAGTCGGTTAACCTCAAGTGTCAGTTCTTTTATCTAATCAAAACCATTGTGAATCTGGAATATAACGCGAGTTTAATCTTTCCTGGTGATATTTTTTTATTTATTTCCCGTAAGACAACCTAATTATCTCTTTTTAATTGCTCGGCGAGTGATCGATCCCGGCTATCCCGTGAAAATCAATCACTCGTGCGACACCTGAACCAACCAGAATAACCTCACATTCTTCTACATGCTTAGATAATGTTTTTTGCAATTGTCTTTATTTAAGTAAGGCTGTTTAAACTGACTTGACATCGGATCACTGCGGGCAAAAGTTTGTAATTCCAACTAATACAACCCCTAAATTAAAAGAAATTACATGTAGGCCAATGACCTCCGCTCGCCTCAAACACTTTAGTAATGACGTTGCTGCCAAGATCGCCAGTATTGACTTAACCGTTGATGATCCTGATGAATTATATAAATGCTTATATGAAATTATTAATGAAGAGTACAATAAAAATTTTAAACAGAAGATGTTTGCAAGGAGCAGTAAAGTAAATTTTTGTGATTGGGCAACAGTAGGTATATACAAAAGTAGAGCTAGGTTGTATGATCTATATGGTATGAAGAAATACAATTTTAATCCTGAATTTATTCAATATGTTAGAAATTATTCAAAGGTTTTCAAGAGGACATGTGCTTTAGCCAAATCCTTATATTTAAGCAATCAAATCAAAGAATCCAAGAACAAAATTAAAACTACTTGCAGCATTATTACAATGAGACTGGTCGAGCTAAATTGTTAGATAACAATTATGAATTAAAATTTAATTCCTGATCTAATGAAACACAGTAAAGTGATACCATTATTCAAAAAGGGATCCGAGAGCGACCCTAGTAATTTTCGGCCAATTTCTATCTTGCCTGCTATTAGTTAAATTTTTGAAAAGATTATTTTGTATCAATTAGAGAGCCACTTTCACACAAATAATTTATTTCACAGTGAACAGTATGGCTTCACTAAGGGTCGCTCCACCGTTGATGCCGGTGTAACTTTGTTAAAGCATAATTTTAATGCTTGGGAAAACTCGAAGGATACCATTGGTGTTTTTTGTGTAATATCAAAGGCGTTTGATTGTGTGGAACATAATACACTTTTACGTAAATTGAAACTTTATGGTATTAGAGATACCGCACTCAATCTTGTTGCCAGCTACCTCAGAGATAGAATTCAGTATGTAGATGTTAATGGGAGTAGGTGTCTAGGTTTGCCAGTGGGAATGGGCGTTCCACAGGGCTCTCGGTCCATTTCTTTTTTTAATATTTATTAATGGTTTGCCGTTCTTTGTTCAAAATGTATGTGATATTGTTTTGTTTGCCGACGATACGTCACAAATTTTTAAAGTCGATCGCAATTCAAGTAACTTTGATACCGTTTCTCTTGCACAAGTATTAGATTGGTTTTCGACAAATAATTTGGTACTCAACCCTAGCAAACCCAAATGTTTTAAATTCTCTTTGACTAATGTCAAAAGTGTTCCTACTAATATAATTTTAAATAAGGAAACAATTCAACTAGTCGAATCAACCGTATTCTTAGGTGTAACTTTAGATTGTAAGCTTCAGTGGGGCGCCCAAATATCCTGTCTCGCAGTAAAACTTAGTTCTGCAGCGTTTGCAGTTAGAAAAGTTAGGGAATTCACAGATATAGACACTGCTAGACTAGTTTACTTTAGTTATTTTCACAGCGTAATGTCTTACGGTATAATGTTATGGGGTACAGCTGCGGATATACAGACTATTTTTGTCATTCAAAAGAGGGCCATACGTGCAATTTGTAAGTTAGCTGCTAGAGATTCTTTACATGATAAATTTAAAGAAGTAGATATATTGACAGCTGCATCGCAATATATGCTAACTTAATGTACATTAAGAAAAACTTAATTCAATACCGCAAAAATAGTCATTTGCACAAAGTGAACACAAGGAATAAGGACAAACTGGCGGGAACTTATTACCGTCTACATAAAGTTCAGAACTCATTTGCGGGGATTGGTATACGATTTTTCAACAAATTGCCTCTTGAAATAATGAATTTACCCATGCACAAATACAAACGGACAATTAGGAACTTTCTTTTACAAAGGGGTTATCACACTATTAAGGAATTTTTTAATGGTGAGACACCATGGGGATAGGCTTAGGCTATATTTTCTTTTCTGACCGTTTAATATAATTGTTATATAGATTTGTGAAATTCTCATTTGATAAGTGACATGTTAAGTGGAAGTGCCTCGTGAACACATAATTTTTGCAGGATTTGGGTATTTTTACGATTTGCTGAATGTAGTTTAACATTATTATTTATCCCTGATAATATCATTGTTCACTTGTCACCTTCACAAAATTCTTTCTACATTTGCATTCCTTCACGCGTTCCACTAATTTATGTTAATAATAACGATCTGGAAAATGGAGGTAATTGGCGGCCATGGTCAGTATACCAATAGATTGTTTCTTACTGCCAGTTCGTATACCGTTGTCGTCATGCTCACTAAAATGTCATTTTTTGTGGTGGCGTCGTGTGTCGGGTCATCCCTGTCCCTCTAATATGGCGAGACGGATGATGGCTGGCACATGCGTCATACTCGTGAACGGGTGCTACTTGCGATGACTGGTCGAGGACGATCTGGCGGGCTGGTATTACATTTTAATATTTAACTGCATCATTTCCATCATGGTTCTGATCACTTTCGCGGATTGCCTGCATTATTAGGTATATAATTATAATGTAAGTGGATGCTCCTGTTTCACCATGTCTATTCTAAGGAGGCTAACTAAATGAACATCAAAATTAAAATTAAGAATTATGCTTGGCTATTATTATGTACAGTAAATATATACAAGTGATATAGAAGGTAACAGTTGCAGCAACTTACAAAATGTAAAATAAGTGTATTATGCAAAACCTGGCGATGAAAAAGAGTGACCGTGAGTTTTATTGCCCGTTCTTTCTCATGGTTTTACGCCCTTGCTTTGCGAACGAGGCAGTAAATGTAAATGTAGAGTCTTTTAGTAATTATTTTATGAATTTATTATTTTGACGTTCATAAGCGTCACATTGTGACCCAAATGAATAAAGGGTTTTGACTTTGACTTTGAGCAATGCTTAATCAAATAACACATTTTTATATATTTGGAAGTCAGGCAAATACACAGTACAATAAATTCAACACCATAATTCTCTTTTAGGTTATAAGCCATACATAAACCACTGGATTAATAAATTCGTACAACGTGTCTAATTAGCACAAACAAGATTCTCATATAGATAACCTCGAGATCTATAATTCAAGCACTAGCCGAAAATAGCCATGGAAGATAATAAATTTAATCTACCTACCCTAGACAGAAAAAGGCTATTAATCTGATTGCCGATAGTGGTGATCATGACAATTCCTTTTGCTTGGCTTCAAAAGCCTATTTCCAATCATAGAGAGCTGGCTAGTTCGGCAAAATTTTGGCTCTTACTTATCTTTATAGAATTTTAATAACCGGGTCCTATTCACGATAGTTTACTAATTTAAAGGTACAAATACCTCTGTCATTAGGCAGTGATAACCTAGTGGATACCAATAGACTGCCATGCAGAGGGTATCGGGTTCGAATCCACGATGTGCACCCCTGACTTTTGGGAGTAAAGTGTGTATTGGATTGCTCATAATCTCCCATTAAGACTGCCAAGATTTTACAGCTTAAGGCGCTCTCCGAGGCCATGGATCTTCATGACAGCCGAGACTGACAACTTATTGTGAGGATAAGCTGTCGGTCTTAAAGGCACGGGGCAAACTATAACCATCAATCTAATACGCTCGTAACGCCGGAAAGTCAGTGGTTAGGGTTTTAACCCAAACCTTTTGCATTAAAGTTTGTTAGTATCTCCAATAGGCTATCGTAGCTAACTGTTATTTATTTAAATATTAATACTATTAGCTCGACCACACATGTCATCCAAACAAAATGTCAAGTGTTTGTCGTGTAGTAACGTGACATATGAGCTGTATTCACACCGAGTGACAGCGGCCCTCCCTCCGCGACATAACTAACTAGTTAGTTCACACGCTAACTATTATGTTCACGATACCTCACCTCACTTAGGGCGGGTTCCACATAACATGTGCGAAACCGCTAAGTGTTTTATTACGAAAATATCCAACGATAGAGGAGTTTTTACTTTATGCCTACGTGGTCCAGTGCATAGCGTATGCGTCTGCTGATCGGGAGGTCCAGGATTCGTTTCCCGAGTCGGGCAAAAGTGTTACTGAGTTTTGCCGAATTCTCAGTAGCAGCACAGAAAAGTCTGGAAATGTGCCCGTTATCGGCAACAGGCTTGCCCCCTCGGCAACTATAAATTATAAGGTGAAATGTGGGTATAATATAACACCTCTGCCTAACGGTCTGGGGATATAGGCGTGAAGCTATAAAAAGAAATATACCTACAGACATAATATTGTCTGTATATTTTCTGACACCGCCTAGCGATAGCTAAACTGTGTTTGAGATATGACACATCTACAATAAATCCTTAACCTAAAGGTTCGTGTAAAGCAAAGGATAGCATTAGACCTAATGCTATCCATAACCTTACGACGAGATAATCTTTTTAAAAGCCTAACATTCATGACCATGAATGTTAGGCTTTTTAAAAGATTATCTCCGCTTGAAGTTAATGTGTCTAAAGAAAGATTAGCTTGTTACGAGACTTAGAAGATATGTAACTCAAAATAGGTGCCTTATTTCCACAGGCCTATAAATTAGAGAACTAAAGACATGACAATAAAAGGAGTGAATGGGTGAAGAAGAAAGGTGTACGGATTTCATAGTGGTTTAAGTGATCGCCTCGGCGCTTGATAATACGATAAACTTCCCACACGAGTGAACATTTTATGTGTATTCACAAACTCTTGTTTCGAGCCTAGGTGTTCTTTGCAATCCTTTTAAGAACTATCGACGCTGGCGACATCTAACGGGCAAAAAATACACTAGATCCTAAATGGCGCTAATAAAATCCTCGCACACAATTGCTAATATAAGTTTTCAGCAATCAGCGCTGCGGTCGCACGATCTCCTAATTAGTCTCGTCCGAGGATTCTCCCTCCAGTTGAAATAACACCCAAACTTTAAAAAAGCACAAAAGTTCCTTCAAAACAGTATATTTTATTTTTGACAGATTTCACTTTAGTAAAATATTATAATAAAATAAATACAAAGAAGATAGTTCTATTTCAATATGAAACAATCGTGCAGAAATACTCGTATACCCTACTAAATGTTGGGGTCTTATAATCTAACATCTGTACAAGATACTACAACAAACTATTGTGACAAACGTTTGTATCAAAGGGACTTATTATATTAAAAGATAAACGTATCTACATTTTCCACAACGAAATTGAGAGAGATGCAAAATAACTTTGTGTTGAACACGAACACGGTATCTCATTTAAAAGATTATTCTTTTGCCGCAGAACATCCTTTGAAATAACGATGTCCATTTTTATTCTACTATTCGTTTTAGAAGATTATAAAGTGGAAATTCACTTCGCAGTGTGTACGGAGCACTTGTGTATACTTGGAGCAGAATATTGACGTTCTAAGTAGTTTATATGCTCCGGTTTTATTAAAGAGTAGTTTATATTATAATATACTAAAGGATTCCCGCAGCTACGTACGTACATTTTATTTTAATTTTACCGTTTCTTACCGTTCGCGTGGGAATTTTGAGATATCCCTTCTTTGTATACATCCCTACTGTTCCAAAAGAATATGCAAGCTAAATCTTCTTACACCCAATAGATTTGGCTGTTCGTTGTCTGTCAGTCAGTAAGTAACTCAAGAATTTTATACATAAAGTAGATTGAGAATTGTATATAGAGCAGTCTTTGTTTTTTTGACAGTAAGGTGGTAGGTAAAAAGTAACGACCATCCATAGAATTTGAGCATGTCAGAGTCACAGCCACGCCGCTCACCGTCTTGTGACGTAAGGTGTTGTCGTCTTATGCCCAGTAATTTGACTAACGGGGTAAAACTGTAGACCATGTGCATTAGCTTATTGCCGTTGTACATTAGCTATATTGTTGAAAAGTTCCATCAAAGTCACATCTCTAGCGAGAGAGCAGTCTAAAACAATAACCTGAACCGGAAATAATCTAACAATATTTTTAATAGATTCACGCCTGTATCCTCGAAAGAGCAGGCATAGGTGTAATATAACACCCACATTTCGTCATGTCATGAATTTTAGGCCCTACGTAATATAGGACGAGTCAATTGGCGTTACCGGGCAATTGCCAGACTCCATGCTGCAAATGAGAATTCAGCAAAACTCGATCCGAAAAAACTCGAAGAGAGACTCGATCAGCAGACGCATACGCTATCCACTAGAGCACGGAGGCAGTCATTATCTATAAAAACACCTTCTAAGTACAATTAATAACTATTTATAACCGCCTAAGCTTTATATTCGTACCGTATCCTAACGTAGGTGCTCATAAAGAATATTATATGACTAAAGTGTTTGAATACGAGCGAACTGGGAATTATAAGTATTATAACTGCTAGTGGACGCTCGAATATATATCATTTGCGATTCCCAAAGAAACCGATAAAACCCCAAAATTTAACGGTTAGGGCGCAGAGAAAGAAATTGCTTGAATACTTTAATCTTTCTTCAGGGATTCTCCCTTGAGGAACCGCACGAATTTCACGAGCAATATTTCTTTACCCCATAGTTCAAGGCCTGCTTAGTTTGAAGCTAGATGGTGCTGTGTGTATGAGGCGGAATATTGTACGTGGTTGAATTTATTATTTCCTAAAGCTGTCTCCTTCAAATTATAGTTATGCAACAAAAAGATAAAACATTCGCGTTTTGATAAATCTTTAAAAGACACTAATTTTGTAATCGCATATATCTTTGACAGGTTTGTTAATTTATCACCTAAAAATAAAGTCCATTATCAAGGGAATATAAATTATACTCTAGACAAAGTAACAAAAAAAAATCGTGAATTGGCGAAATGTAATAGATGTAATACTATTACAGTATTACACCTCTGCCTACCCGACGGCGCGAGTAAAGAAAAACAAGTTGTAGATGCAGCAAAGACAGCTGAGTCGTAAGTCTATTAGTATTCAATTTCCAATAGCTCGTCTTATATTACTTACTACATGTATCTAAGTATTTATTAGACATTCACACATGCAAAAAGCGTTAGGGATTCGGCAGCAACGAAAACAAGTGTATGCTTCTAACTTATATGGTGTGTCGACTTTAATACATGTGTGGAACTATGTATACTCGTATACCTAATCATAAGGTAGAGGAACTACACTGCTTCTCATTCCATTCAACAGAGAACACAAACCTCCAGAGAATAATATACTAAACTGTGAAAACATAACAAGTTTTTTCACGTCTCGAAGCAATTTCGGGATGGAATACAAACATTTTTCAATGTAAAACTTTTAGTAAACTGTGGCGCAATATCCTTTGGGAATATCTGGGGTATGACATCGAGATCGCACATAGCTTTGTCATGTTTTGTTGTCTTTGTTATTCTGTGTTTAAATCTCCAAAGCTTCTAACTCATATGTATAACTAGAGGACGCCAGCAGCTACGCATGCAATTTTTTTTAATTTACCCATTTTAGCCGATCCCGTGGGAATTTCGGGAAATCCCTTCTTAGTGCACCCCTACGGTCCCCTAGGAACATACATGCCAAATTTCAGCTTCCTGCGCCCAATAGTTTCGGCTGTAGCGTGTCTGTCAGTCAGTCAGTAACGCAAGGATTTTATATATTAAGATAAAGCGTTGGTGGTCATAACATGATCGTCACGAGTTGAGTAGTTTATCAGCTCAAGATGAAAACCAAGAAAATAAAAATCTTTATTCCTATAAACAAATCGGTACAAAGTATAAAATAATAAATAGGAGGATAAAACAACATAAAAATTATAAAGAAGGAATAGGACGGGAACAGCAAATATATGAAAAAGGACACTTATTTCGTCACAATCGGACTTCTCTCTCACTCCTATTCTAAAAAGGCAGACAGATCGCTCTTTTCTCTGAACTTCTAATGTTTGACATGTTGCTGGATGTAGTCTGAAATCAGATAACCGCATATGTATGCCTAGTAGACACTAGTATCATAATATTGTACTTATTGTACATATAAGCATAGTGACTTCACGAAAAAAGACTATGACACCATAAAGCAAACAGCTTCTTGTACAATATTCTCAACCTTATTATGCTAATCGTAGGCTACTAGTCAATCTAAAGCCGACCTAAGCAACATAGCATTCTAGCCATCTGTCGCCACTTCTAGACTTACCAATAACTACAATCAACAGATGAAGTGACACCTATCTAATTAACCCAACGTACAGCAGTTGTTACTGGCAGCTTTATACTGGCAGGCTTACAGCTGAGAGAATGAGCCAATTGGTGAATTAACACAAATTATAGCAGTTCATACTGCCAGCTTTGCAGCAGGTTTACAGCTGCGAGACAAAGTGATGATTATCTTGACCTCGTCAACTGATGAGACGGTTTATTACGTCAAGAGATGTGGCAATGATGTGACGTCATAAAGGCTTGGCTCTGAAGCTTTGGTGACTATACCCATTGATTTTATTACGTCACAACGGATTTGCTCTGGAGCTTCAGTTGGTTGGTTGTTCACATAAGTAGCTACTTATGTAGGTATAGACAGCCAAAACAATACTCACCCAACGGTCTAAAACTATTTGCACGTTATTAAACAACAAGGTTGATTTTCCTTTGAAATAATATACCATAACATACCATAAGATTGACCTTATCGATATTTTGATGACACTGAAAGATTTTCATTACTTGTAAACCGCTTTCTTGGATGACCATACATAGTTCAGTATATTGCTAACATATGGCTGATTGCGAGCTTCTGCTAAAGCATTTTTTAGCTTATTTTAAAAAGATTTTTATTATTAGTCCCAAAAAAATACGAAATAACTGTTTTATGTTATATGTCAATTAATTTAACTAGAACTTATCAGACAGTGGCAAAACCCTAACAATGTTGATAGTTTCATCTACAAATCTGCGGTCAATAACCCCAAACCTAAGAAGGTTCTACCCAAATGAATCCTCTTCCAAACAAGACGTCGCTTATATATTAAGCATATGCACTCTGTCGCGTAAGCTTACCCACGTAAATACACTATTCAAACAATTTTCTTAAATTGAACTTGTTTTCTTTGGAGACAATAGAATAGAAAAGAGTTTTTTTATAGAACCCTAATGGTAAATTGACAAAAATACAGTTTGATTAGTTAGGTACAGGGACCTTTTTAAGGCTTTTCATCTGATGGAATAGGTAAAACTTCTCAGTAACTTTAAACGGAGTTGTCTTTTAAAATACTTAGTGAAAAAAAAACGTAATAGGTATTGTTGTAATGTAAGTGCTTACATTTCACATAAAAACTGTGTAATATTAACAACAAAATCCTGAGTAACATAGCATTGCCATAAATAGTTGTTACTTAGCTATTCGAATATAAAGACAAAACTAAGAGCCAAATTTTTTTGGTCATTGATCCTCAAATCGACCGAAGTACAATGTTTTGATATCTAACTACCTACATTAGCTGCCCTTTCTAAGTAAACTCAAAGCCTGAATTCTAAATGTTCACCGATCATCAAGTCAACCGCACTACGGTTCCTTAAGGACGCGTTTACAAAATTAGTAGGTACAAAATCGCGTCACTACAGCGACACGGCGGCAACAGTACGTACTACGTACGGTAACTTGCGGAAATGTAGTTCAACTAAATAACTTTGAGACTTAGAATTTTTTGTGACATGTATCTATGTGTTATAGGCCTGGCTGTGCGAATTACGTACAAATAAGTTTCTTATTTTTATATACCTAAATGGAAATTATTACTTTATTTTTTCCATTATGTTGATTCAGGATATATTTCGGTATTTAGATATTATTTTGTTTCTTGCGTTGAAATCTGGTAAGATTATGTGGACTGATGGTATACCATCCCATTCAAGTGTTGCGACTGGAACTCATAAAAGAATAGACCTAGTTATGCCAGGTTGGGCTCATTTTATTTGTTTTAAGTGAGTCCCTACCACTGGTACTAGTGAAGTAACCTTCCAAGGTTATTCGATGAGTCTTACTGGTACTCTTATGTGAGTAGAGCTAGGCATGCCGAGTTTGGGCTTATTTTGTTTGTACATAAGAGACCCTACCACTGGAACTTATGAAGTAACCTTCCAGGGTTATTAGATGACTCTTGCTGGTACTCATATGTGAGTAGAGCTAGGCATGCCGAGTTTGGGCTCATTTTCTTTGTACATAAGAGACCCTACCACTGGAACTTATGAAGTAACCTTCCAGGGTTATTCAATGACTCTTGCTAGTACTCATGTGTGAGTAGAGCTAGGCATGCCGAGTTTGGGCTCATTTTGTTTGTACATAAGAGACCCTACCACTGGAACTTATGAAGTAACCTTCCAGGGTTATTCGATGACTCTTGCTGGTACTCATATGTGCGTAAAGCAAGACATGCCGAGTTTGGGCTCATTTTGATTGTACATGAGAGACCTTACCACTGAAACTTATGAAGTAACCTTCCAGGGTTATTAGATGACTCTTGCTGGTACTCATATGTGAGTAGAGCTAGGCATGCCAAGTTTGGGCTCATTTTGTTTGTACATGAGAGACCCTACCACTGAAACTTATGAAGTAACCTTCCAGGGTTATTAGATGACTATTGCTGGTTCTTATATGTGAGTATAGCTAGGCATGCCGAAATTGGGCTCATTTTGTTTGTACATAAGAGACCCACCAATGAAACTTATGAAGTAACCTTTCAGGGTTATTCAATGACTCTTGCTGGTTCTCATATGTGAGTAGAGCTAGGCATGCCGAGTTTGGGCTCATTTTGTTTGTACATAAGTGACCCTACCACTGGAACTTATGAAGTAACCTTCCAGGGTTATTCGATCACTCTTGCTGGTACTCATATGTGAGTAGAGCTAGGCATACTGAGTTTGGGCTCATTTTGTATGAACATCAGAGACCCTTCCACTGGAACATACCTAGCTCTACTCACATATGAGTACCACTAAGAGTCTTCGAATAAACCTGAAAAACCTGAAAGGTTACTTCATAAGTTCCAGTGGTAGGGTCTCTTATGTACTAACAAAATGAGCTCAAACTCGGCATGTCTAGCTTTACTTCCATATGAGTACCAGCAAGAGTCATCGAATAACCCTGGAAGGTTACTTCATAAGTTCCAGTGGTAGGGTCTCTTAGGTACAAACAAAATGAGCCCAAACTCGACATGCCTAGCTCTACTCACATATGAGTACCAGCAAGAGTCATCGAATAACCCTGGAAGGTTACTTCATAAGTTCCAGTGGTAGGGTCTCTTATGTACAAACAAAATGAGCCCAAACACGGCATGCCTAGCTCTACTCACACATGAGTACCAGCAAGAGTCATTGAATAACCCTGGAAGGTTACTTCATAAGTTCCAGTGGTAGGATCTCTTATGTACAAACAAACTGAGCCCAAACTCGGCATGCCTAACTCTACTCACATATGAGTACCAGCAAGAGTCATCGAATAACCCTGGAAGGTTACTTCATAAGTTCCAGTGGTAGGGTCTCTTATGTACAAACAAAATGAGCCCAAACTCGGCATGCCTAGCTCTACTCACATATGAGTACAAGCAAGAGTCATTGAATAACCCTGAAAGGTTACTTCATAAGTTCCAGTGGTAGGGTCTCTTATGTACAAACAAAATGAGCCCAAACTCGGCATGCCTAGCTCTACTCACACATGAGTACCAGTAAGAGTCATCGAATAACCCTGGAAGGTTACTTCATAAGTTCCAGTGGTAGGGTCTCTTATGTACAAACAAAATGAGCCCAAACTCGGCATGCGTAGCTTTACCCACATATGAGTACCAGCAAGACTCATCGAATAACCTTGGAAGGTTACTTCACTAGTACCAGTGGTAGGGTCTCACCAAAACAAATAAAATGAGCCCCAACCTGGCATAACTAGGTCTACTCTTTTATGAGTTCCAGTCGCAACACTTGAACGGGATGGTATACCATCAGTCCAGATAATCTTACCAGATTTCAACGCAAGAATCAAAATAATATCTAAATATATCCTGACTCAACATAACGGAGAAAATAAAGTAATAATGTCCATTTATACAAAAGAAATTTACTTGTACGTAATTCGCACAGAATACGAGAAGTATCAAATTGATTTTAGCGAATATTTTGTATTCGTATATTGCTTTTTTCGTCTTCGGGCTGCAGCGACAAGCGACATAGAGTCCACTCCCGACGGCGCTCAAGCGCAGACTGAGATCTCATTGCAGAATTTGGATGTATAAATCAAGAAAGTGGCTAAATAAAACGAACCTTATTGCCACATATTAAGACACACGTATGCGAGCAAAATAGAAGAAAATGTAAGATGATTTTTTGCTTTTTTTGAGTCAATTTACAATATTTTGAAAAAAAAAAACAAATTGTTTTTGAGTTGACTATATTTACTACCCTATTCTATCTTTGAAAATCTAAATAAATGTAAAAATAGAGAGAAAATTGTACCCAAAAATAGCAGTATATGCCTATTTTTGATTTAAGAGGCCGTTTCGAATCGATTTTACATTAATATTAATTAAATATTTTTTATTTATTTTCAAATTGATTTATCGATAAAAAAGTAATCAATTTATCGTAATCATTAGTTTTATTAGTTATTATCTAAAACTGTCGTAAAATGTACCGGAAATATGTGGTTTTTTGATACAAGCGTAAACGCGTCCTTAACCTCTACAAATCTCAGATATATGTATAATTGCCTACAAAAGCAGTCCTTTATAAATTTATAATAGGTAACATACCCTTACGTATGCAACCCTATCTCTTCAACATTTTTTTCAATAGTTCTCCAAGTTGACAGTTTTTTTTTAGTTTTTCTAAGAAAAATCTTTTCTATGTTCTGGTTGACAACACTGGCATAATTCGTCGTTTCCATAGCGAGCATTTTGGAGAAAACTGAGCTTATCCAAGGATATTTTTTTTATTTTGTTGAAGGATGGAAGTGTGTTGCTAAGAGATAGTTTAATTCAATGTAGATTTTTCATCCTTGTCGTTGTGAAAATTATAAAGCACAAGAGGCATACGTTAGACTACCTTAGATGGGTGACCGAGTGTCGCATTTACATCAGAGCGCTACTGAGCTTCGGAGGGCACGTTAAGCTGTCGGTCTCAGTACAAGAATCATTGGGCCATGTTGGAGGCTATAGGCGGTCTGAAGACTATCTTTATGATGAAAAGTTGTTCAGAAATTTATTTATGACAAAAGAGCACATATACCTACACTAACTACATATTTAAATTCAAGTTTAAGGACGCGTTTACTCTTGTATAAAAAAACCACATATTTCCGGTACATTTTACGACAATTTTAGATAATAACTAATAAAACTAATGATTACGATAAATTGATTACTTTTTTATCTATAAATCAATTTGAAAATAAATAAAAAATATTTAATTAATATTTATGTAAAATCGATTCGAAACGGCCTCTTAAATCAAAAATAGGCATATACTGCTATTTTTGGGTACAATTTTCTCTCTATTTTTACATTTATTTAGATTTTCAAAGACAGAATAGGGTAGTAAATATAGTCAACTCAAAAACAATTTGATTTTTTTTTTCAAAATATTGTAAATTGACTCAAAAAAAGCAAAAAATAATCTTACATTTTTCTTCTATTTTGCTCGCATACGTGTGTCTTAACATGTGGCAATAAGGTTCGTTTTATTTAGCCACTTTCTTGATTTATATATCCAAATTCTGCAATGAGATCTCAGTCTGCGCTTGAGCGCCGTCGGGAGTGGACTCTATGTCGCTTGTCGCTGCAGCCCGAAGACGAAAAAAGCAATATACGAATACAAAATATTCGCTAAAATCAATTTGATACTTCTCGTATTCTGTGCGAATTACGTACAAGTAAATTTCTTTTGTATAAATGGACATTATTACTTTATTTTCTCCGTTATGTTGAGTCAGGATATATTTCGGTATTTAGATATTATTTTGTTTCTTGCGTTGAAATCTGGTAAGATTATCTGGACTGATGGTATACCATCCCGTTCAAGTGTTGCGACTGGAACTCATAAAAGAGTAGACCTAGTTATGCCAGGTTGGGGCTCATTTTGATTTGTTTTGGTGAGACCCTACCCTTATGTACAAACAAAATGAGCCCAAACTCGGCATGCCTAGCTCTACTCACACATGAGTACCAGCAAGAGTCATTGAATAACCCTGGAAGGTTACTTCATAAGTTCCAGTGGTAGGGTCACTTATGTACAAACAAAATGAACCCAAACTCGGCATGCCTAGCTCTACTGACATATGAGTACCAGTAAGAGTCATTGAATAACCCTGGAAGGTTACATCATAAAATGCAGTGGTAGGGTCACTTATGTACAAACAAAATGAGCCCAAACTCGGCATGCCTAGCTCTACTCACATATGAGAACCAGCAAGAGTCATTGAATAACCCTGAAAGGTTACTTCATAAGTTGCAGTGGTTGGGTCTCTTATGTACAAATAAAATGAGCCCAAACTCGGCATGCCTAGCTCTACTCACATATAAGAACCAGCAATAGTCATCGAATAACACTGGAAGGTTACTTCATAAGTTTCAGTGGTTGGGTCTCTTATGTACAAACAAAATGAGCCCAAACTCGGCATGCCGAGCTCTACTCACATATAAGAACCAGCAATAATCATCGAATAACCCTGGAAGGTTACTTCATAAGTTTCAGTGGTTGGGTCTCTTATGTACAAACAAAATGAGCCCAAACTCGGCATGCCTAGCTCTACTCACATATAAGAACCAGCAATAGTCATCGAATAACCCTGGAAGGTTACTTCATAAGTTTCAGTGGTAGGGTCTCTCATGTACAAACAAAATGAGCCCAAACTCGGCATGCCGAGCTCTACTCACATATGAGTACCAGCAAGTGTCATCTAATAACCCTGGAAGTTTACTTCATAAGTTTCAGTGGTAGGGTCTCTTATGTATAAACAAAATTAGCCCAAACTCGGCATGCCTAGCTCTACTCACATATGAGTACCAGCAAGAGTCATTGAATAACCCTGGAAGGTTACTTCATAAGTTGCAGTGGTTGGGTCTCTTATTTACAAACAAAATGAGCCCAAACTCGGCATGCCTAGCTCTACTCACATATAAGAACCAGCAAGAGTCATCGAATAATCCTGGAAGGTTACTTCATAAGTTCCAGTGGTAGGGTCTTTTATGTACAAACAAAATGAGCCTAAACTCGGCATGCCTAGCTCTACTCACATATGAGTACCAGCAAGAGTCATCGAATAACCCTGGAAGGTTACTTCATAAGTTCCAGTGGTAGGGTCTCTTATGTACAAACAAAATGAGCCCAAACTCGGCATGCCTAGCTCTACTCACATATGAGTACAAGCAAGAGTCATTGAATAACCCTGAAAGGTTACTTCATAAGTTCCAGTGGTAGGGTCTCTTATGTACAAACAAAATGAGCCCAAACTCGGCATGCCTAGCTCTACTCACACATGAGTACCAGTAAGAGTCATCGAATAACCCTGGAAGGTTACTTCATAAGTTCCAGTGGTAGGGTCTCTTATGTACAAACAAAATGAGCCCAAACTCGGCATGCGTAGCTTTACCCACATATGAGTACCAGCAAGACTCATCGAATAACCTTGGAAGGTTACTTCACTAGTACCAGTGGTAGGGTCTCACCAAAACAAATAAAATGAGCCCCAACCTGGCATAACTAGGTCTACTCTTTTATGAGTTCCAGTCGCAACACTTGAACGGGATGGTATACCATCAGTCCAGATAATCTTACCAGATTTCAACGCAAGAATCAAAATAATATCTAAATATATCCTGACTCAACATAACGGAGAAAATAAAGTAATAATGTCCATTTATACAAAAGAAATTTACTTGTACGTAATTCGCACAGAATACGAGAAGTATCAAATTGATTTTAGCGAATATTTTGTATTCGTATATTGCTTTTTTCGTCTTCGGGCTGCAGCGACAAGCGACATAGAGTCCACTCCCGACGGCGCTCAAGCGCAGACTGAGATCTCATTGCAGAATTTGGATGTATAAATCAAGAAAGTGGCTAAATAAAACGAACCTTATTGCCACATATTAAGACACACGTATGCGAGCAAAATAGAAGAAAATGTAAGATGATTTTTTGCTTTTTTTGAGTCAATTTACAATATTTTGAAAAAAAAAAACAAATTGTTTTTGAGTTGACTATATTTACTACCCTATTCTATCTTTGAAAATCTAAATAAATGTAAAAATAGAGAGAAAATTGTACCCAAAAATAGCAGTATATGCCTATTTTTGATTTAAGAGGCCGTTTCGAATCGATTTTACATTAATATTAATTAAATATTTTTTATTTATTTTCAAATTGATTTATAGATAAAAAAGTAATCAATTTATCGTAATCATTAGTTTTATTAGTTATTATCTAAAACTGTCGTAAAATGTACCGGAAATATGTGGTTTTTTGATACAAGCGTAAACGCGTCCTTAACCTCTACAAATCTCAGATATATGTATAATTGCCTACAAAAGCAGTCCTTTATAAATTTATAATAGGTAACATACCCTTACGTATGCAACCCTATCTCTTCAACATTTTTTTCAATAGTTCTCCAAGTTGACAGTTTTTTTTTAGTTTTTCTAAGAAAAATCTTTTCTATGTTCTGGTTGACAACACTGGCATAATTCGTCGTTTCCATAGCGAGCATTTTGGAGAAAACTGAGCTTATCCAAGGATATTTTTTTTATTTTGTTGAAGGATGGAAGTGTGTTGCTAAGAGATAGTTTAATTCAATGTAGATTTTTCATCCTTGTCGTTGTGAAAATTATAAAGCACAAGAGGCATACGTTAGACTACCTTAGATGGGTGACCGAGTATCGCATTTACATCAGAGCGCTACTGAGCTTCGGAGGGCACGTTAAGCTGTCGGTCTCAGTACAAGAATCATTGGGCCATGTTGGAGGCTATAGGCGGTCTGAAGACTATCTTTATGATGAAAAGTTGTTCAGAAATTTATTTATGACAAAAGAGCACATATACCTACACTAACTACATATTTAAATTCAAGTTTAAGGACGCGTTTACGCTTGTATAAAAAAACCACATATTTCCGGTACATTTTACGACAATTTTAGATAATAACTAATAAAACTAATGATTACGATAAATTGATTACTTTTTTATCTATAAATCAATTTGAAAATAAATAAAAAATATTTAATTAATATTAATGTAAAATCGATTCGAAACGGCCTCTTAAATCAAAAATAGGCATATACTTTTGGGTACAATTTTCTCTCTATTTTTACATTTATTTAGATTTTCAAAGACAGAATAGGGTAGTAAATATAGTCAACTCAAAAACAATTTGTTTTTTTTTTTCAAAATATTGTAAATTGACTCAAAAAAAGCAAAAAATAATCTTACATTTTTCTTCTATTTTGCTCGCATACGTGTGTCTTAACATGTGGCAATAAGGTTCGTTTTATTTAGCCACTTTCTTGATTTATATATCCAAATTCTGCAATGAGATCTCAGTCTGCGCTTGAGCGCCGTCGGGAGTGGACTCTATGTCGCTTGTCGCTGCAGCCCGAAGACGAAAAAAGCAATATACGAATACAAAATATTCGCTAAAATCAATTTGATACTTCTCGTATTCTGTGCGAATTACGTACAAGTAAATTTCTTTTGTATAAATGGACATTATTACTTTATTTTCTCCGTTATGTTGAGTCAGGATATATTTCGGTATTTAGATATTATTTTGTTTCTTGCGTTGAAATCTGGTAAGATTATCTGGACTGATGGTATACCATCCCGTTCAAGTGTTGCGACTGGAACTCATAAAAGAGTAGACCTAGTTATGCCAGGTTGGGGCTCATTTTGATTTGTTTTGGTGAGACCCTACCCTTATGTACAAACAAAATGAGCCCAAACTCGGCATGCCTAGCTCTACTCACACATGAGTACCAGCAAGAGTCATTGAATAACCCTGGAAGGTTACTTCATAAGTTCCAGTGGTAGGGTCACTTATGTACAAACAAAATGAACCCAAACTCGGCATGCCTAGCTCTACTGACATATGAGTACCAGTAAGAGTCATTGAATAACCCTGGAAGGTTACATCATAAAATGCAGTGGTAGGGTCACTTATGTACAAACAAAATGAGCCCAAACTCGGCATGCCTAGCTCTACTCACATATGAGAACCAGCAAGAGTCATTGAATAACCCTGAAAGGTTACTTCATAAGTTGCAGTGGTTGGGTCTCTTATGTACAAATAAAATGAGCCCAAACTCGGCATGCCTAGCTCTACTCACATATAAGAACCAGCAATAGTCATCGAATAACCCTGGAAGGTTACTTCATAAGTTTCAGTGGTTGGGTCTCTTATGTACAAACAAAATGAGCCCAAACTCGGCATGCCGAGCTTTACTCACATATAAGAACCAGCAATAATCATCGAATAACCCTGGAAGGTTACTTCATAAGTTTCAGTGGTTGGGTCTCTTATGTACAAACAAAATGAGCCCAAACTCGGCATGCCTAGCTCTACTCACATATAAGAACCAGCAATAGTCATCGAATAACCCTGGAAGGTTACTTCATAAGTTTCAGTGGTAGGGTCTCTCATGTACAAACAAAATGAGCCCAAACTCGGCATGCCGAGCTCTACTCACATATGAGTACCAGCAAGTGTCATCTAATAACCCTGGAAGTTTACTTCATAAGTTTCAGTGGTAGGGTCTCTTATGTATAAACAAAATTAGCCCAAACTCGGCATGCCTAGCTCTACTCACATATGAGTACCAGCAAGAGTCATTGAATAACCCTGGAAGGTTACTTCATAAGTTGCAGTGGTTGGGTCTCTTATTTACAAACAAAATGAGCCCAAACTCGGCATGCCTAGCTCTACTCACATATAAGAACCAGCAAGAGTCATCGAATAATCCTGGAAGGTTACTTCATAAGTTCCAGTGGTAGGGTCTTTTATGTACAAACAAAATGAGCCTAAACTCGGCATGCCTAGCTCTACTCACATAAGAGTACCAGTAAGACTCATCGAATAACCTTGGAAGGTTACTTCACTAGTACCAGTGGTAGGGTCTCACTAAAACAAATAAAATGAGCCCCAACCTGGCATAACTAGGTCTACTCTTTTATGAGTTCCAGTCGCAACACTTGAATGGGATGGTATACCATCAGTCCACATAATCTTACCAGATTTCAACGCAAGAAACAAAATTATATCTAAATACCGAAATATATCCTGAATCAACATAATGGAAAAAATAAAGTAATAATGTCCATTTAGGTATATAAAAATAAGAAACTTATTTGTACGTAATTTGCACAGCCAGGCCTATAACACATAGATACCTATCACAAAAAATTCTAAGTCTCAAAGTTATTTAGTTGAACTACATTTCCGCAAATTACCGTACGTAGTACGTACTGTTGCCGCCGTGTCGCTGTAGTGACGCGATTTTGTACCTACTAATTTTGTAAACGCGTCCTTAAAGCATTGGGCGTACTGCGCAGAATGACATAGGTAATCAAAATGATAAAATCAAATTATATATTATGTTATTAATTACAGAAGGTAACCTTACTAGTACTTTATCTCGAAGCTTCTAGAACATTGACAACCCCAACGGACCGTGAGTAACTTAAAACAAAGGTACCTTATGCTGCAGAGGTTTTCAAGGGAAATTGGCTACACTCATCCTAGTCATGCTCTCTGCGACCTGTCAACTGAATGTATTGAAGTACCTGGAATAAAAAAGTTCAAATTAAAATTACACTAAATATTTGTGCAGTGTAAGAAAAAGGGATTTTGTGTATTACAGCGTGATGCTATAGCCTACTAGACTGATCTTCACCCTCGGCTCCACCCGCGTGCTACTATTTTACCCCATTAAGGTGGACATTTCCATAAATCCTCTCTTTGTGCTATCTTACACTCGAAGAAACATATATGCCAAATTTCAGCTTCCTACGCCCAATAGTTTTGTCTGTGCGATGTGTCGGTCAGACAGCAACGCAAAATTTTATATATGTACTAGCTGACCCGCCGCACTTCATACCGCCATATGTATGTATCTTTCAATATTTTTTTGTGAATCTAAACCATTCTCAATTCCCCTTAAATTTAGTGTATAAGTATAGTGTAAGTATTCACAAAAAGTGAGCTCAAAACCGGTCGAGTCGTTTAGGAGGAGTTAAGTGACATACACACGCACACAAGAAATATATATATATAAAGATATACATATAGATTTTGTAAGATTAGTCTGGGATCAAACCCAGGAGTCATACACACGTTCAAAAGAGTAATAAACAGCAGAAATGACTCATCGATAGAACCCATGCGTATGTCGAAATATCTGCTAATGTATGTGTGAACAGCAAAAAGGTATTGCCACATATTTGCAAACACTAATCTACGAGTATGTGCTGCCACATCTGTTAATGTGCAATAGACCCACTTCCATATATTGAACACTTAAATATCACTTTGGCAGCATTTGACTGCCTCCGTGGTGCAGTGGATAGCATATGCGACTGCTGATCGGAGGTCCCGGGTTCAATTCCTGGGTCGGGCATAAGTGTTACAGGGTTTTTCCGAATTCTCAGTAGCAGCACGGAGACTGGTGATGTGCCCGGTACCCGCAATAGGCTCGCCCATGGCTCGCCCCCTATTACGTGGGACCTAAAAAATAATAGTGCCGAAATGTATGTGTTATATTACACCTCTGCCTACCCCTTCGGGGAAACAGGCGTGAGGCTATAAAAATATTATCAGAGGCTTCTCATATTTAATATCTTTCTGTAGGCCAATATAATTCGTTTTAACCCAATACAGCTCGAAGAAGATCCTGTTCATGCTGGGACCAGTAAGTGGATCCCGGGCTCCAAGCCTCCAAGTCTTGAATACGGAATATAAATACGGAAAGATAATGATGAATAAGTAACCCATATATTTTAGCCCAGTCATTAAAAATTTATTAAAGGTTTGTGGACGTAGAAGCCGAAGTAGACGCCTCACCTGCAGTATTTCAAAGTGACTGCTGTAGTGTTTAGCGCTGACAACTGTTGGTAGACTTCGAAAAAAAATTGGTTGCTTTTATGAAATGCCAGAACTGTGTTTTATTCAAATACACAAAGTGTATAGGCGGAGTTAATGCCATGGGCATTATCTGTGAATATATGTATAATGCTTGGGAAGATTCTAAGACAAAAACCAATACTAATCTATACTACTTTCCATACAGAGTATTGCTCAAAGTCAAAGGATATTCTGTATTATAAAGCATCTTATTTTGTGGTATGATCTACATTTCGAAGCTATTATCCGTTAGCAACACTCAGCGCAATTTCAATGGCTTGTGGGATTCAACTTAATAAGTGCAGAACAAGTATCAAGAAGTTAATTCAAAGCCATCTTGGAAATTATGTATAATAGTGTGATATTCAGTTTACTGATAAGTAAGCTTGAAATTATTATGAAATGTTCGTACCGAGATAAAAGAAACTACCGTCAGTTTGTGAACACAGGCAGTGCGACCTGGTCGAGACATATTTTCAATAAGACTATTCAATAATTTAACACTACAAGGACAATGTATTAATAAAAATCAGGAAATTGCAGGCACATTGATATGTTCTAGAGAATAGATACACCGTAAATATGTGATAGATATACCTCCTTAGTTATTACTATGGAAGTATATCTATCACAGATTTACGGTGTATCTATTCTATTATAAGCTGTTGCTTATAATAGAATATTTTCCATATTTTGAAGTCATAGGTAACAACTTAGTTACTAAGCAAGCTAATGAAGTAGGCGGCAACTACTTGATGAACATAAGCCAAAATTGGTTTATAAAACGGTCGTGATGTCAAAAGGCAAGGAGGACATCTCGATAGTAGGTACCCTCGATACTTATGAGATATGCCGCAATATAACTTCTAAAGTTCACCAATCGTAGAAGTCAACCATTTTAAGAAGTCACCACTTTTTATTTTGACATTCTTATTTGAATGCCACCGTCCACCAGACACTAAAGGTATTAACTTGGTCCTTTCCCAGTCATAGAATCATCAAGCCTGTCAAGGAACGTCGGCGGTATTTGGCCTCATGCACTGGCCACATGCTTACACAAAAAGAGGAAACAAAGTTGTCACAATATGGAATACATGTATCATTGAATGACAAGTCATTACTTGTTGGGACCAGGTAGCCTGCGGCCGGAAGTCGTCTCTCACTAAGAATAAGCCCTGCCATACCCCGTTAGTACAGCTCTGTAAGAAAGGATTTCCTTGACATGGCTCTGGTTTACTTTATTTTATTATACAATTTATAAATGCACAGAATGCACGTGAATTGGGTATTTTGCTTCCAAATTAACGACCATAACGCTCGAAATGCAACAAATGCACCTCTTATAGTGTTAAATAAACATGCAGGAATTCTATGATCATGTGTTGTGATTTCATCTAAGTTGATTACGTAATTGACCATTTATTAGATCAATTATTATGCTCCTACTGCTGTACCTAGTTTTAAGGATAATGCAATTACCGTTATTATACATTCAATTATATTTATGTTAATTTATTGATTATATTTTGTTTAGAAATAAGTTATTTAATAGTTATTCAATTGACCCACAAGCCATTCGTTCAAATAATCCAGTCATTCGTTCGGTGGTGGTGGGGAGATTGACGGTTAGACGAGAGGTGGGGATTAGAATAGGTGTCAGTCTGCTGGTGAGCTCGTTACCGAGTAGTCGAATAAAGTGTATGGTGTCCGAGTGTCGCTGTATTATTGAGTATTGCTGAGTGTACAATATTAAATAAGTTCATCACGTGCATTAGTTTCATTACAAGTCAGAAGTGGTCATAACCTGCAAGCAGCGATGTCTGATGAAACCCGTAAGTACTCTTGTATTATCACTGTAATAGCTACTAAGTGGTAGTTAGCAGAATATTTTTTTTAATTTAACCTCAAATTAATCGATTTGATCATTGGTTATAACCTATAACCAAAATACACGTGGTGATTTTGACAAGATACAAAGTAGTTGATGAGGAGTATACAGTATTTAGACCAAGATAAGTTTAGATGAACCAGTTACCACAATTTTCACTAGCACATTTGATAGATTCAAAGATACCCACGCATGTTTAACATGCAGTAGACAATAAGTGTTCAACGTTTGTATGGAGGTTGCTCAAGCCATGTAGGTGTGCTTTTGTTTATCTAGACAGCCATGTAGGTGTGCTGAGATTTAGTAGACGCTTGTAAGCCATGTAGGTGTGCTTAAGCTTATTCTCTACTTAGCCCAAGCCATATAGCTGTGCTTGTACTAGTTTCACCCGTTGCTTAGCCTAGAGTTTTGTTCGTAGTTGCATAATTCAACAGCCATGTAGGTGTGCTGAGATTTAGTAGACGCTTGTAAGCCACGTAGATGTGCTTTTGCTTATCTAGAAAGCCATGTAGGTGCGCTTGAATGTTGGCTATGTAGGTACGCTAACATATTATTATTTTACTTAAGTTTTATTGTTACCAGCCATGTAGGTGCGCTGGAATGTTGGCTATGTAGGTACGCTAACATATTATTATTTTTACTTAAGTTTTATAGTTACCAGCCATGTAGGTGCGCTGGAATGTTAGCTATGTAGGTACGCTAACATATTATTATTTTTACTTAAGTTTTATAGTTACATGCCATGTAGGTGCGCTGGAATGTTAGCTATGTAGGTACGCTAACATATTATTATTTTTACTTAAGTTTTATAGTTACCAGCCGTGTAGGTGCGCTGGAATGTTAGCTATGTAGGTACGCTAACATATTATTATTTTTACTTAAGTTTTATAGGTACCAGCCATGTAGGTGCGCTGGAATGTTAGCTATGTAGGTACGCTAACATATTATTATTTTTACTTAAGTTTTATAGTTACCAGCCATGTAGGTGCGCTGGAATATTGGCTATGTAGGTACGCTAACATATTATTATTTTACTTAAGTTTTATACTTACCAGCCATGTAGGTGCGCTGGAATGTTAGCTATGTAGGTACGCTAACATATTATTATTTTTACTTAAGTTTTATAGTTACCAGCCATGTAGGTGCGCTGACATAATAATGGTGTATGTAACCAGCTACGTGCACTGACAGTTATAAAGTACCTTATACATAATTTTGCAAAATCTTTTATACTCACAAGTAATATAGTTATAGTGAAGTACACAGTACATGTAATTTAGACAATAGTTGGAGTCTTTAGATAAGTAGTGCAGACAAAGGGAATTCAGGAAAAAGGACATGAAGCGTTGTCGATTATATTTTTCAGGTGATCGCGACGCGAATTATACTCCTCCTAGGCGTCCAAGTAGCAGACGTACGAGATCGAAGTCCAGGGACGAGGAGAAGGCACCCAGAAAGAGGCAAAAGAAGTCCAGAGGACTAACAGCTGACGACCTAATGAAGATTGTGTCCGCTTTAAAGGATAGTTTAAGTAAGAATACTCCAACTACTAATGTGGTACCAGAGTTTAACCCTGATAATAAGTCCCAAGATATAGATCGATGGTTACGGAAGGTTAATCAGTGCGCAGTCATTTACAATTGGGATAATAAACAAACTATTCATTATGCACTGCAAAAACTTAATGGGTTAGCTAAAAGTTGGTATGAGTCTCTTCCATCCCTCGATTATACTTGGGACGTATGGCAGAGCAAATTGAGAAAGGCTTTTCCAAATGATGTTAATTTTGGTAAATTATTAGAAGAAATGTTGAACAGAAAATCTCGCGTCGATGAAACATTGAGAGAATACTTTTATGATAAACTGTCATTGTTAAGTCGATGCGAGATTGTCGGCCGAAAGGCAGTTGACTGCATTATTTATGGAATTACTGATAGTTTTATTAGGAATGGAGCTCAGGCTCTTAAGTGCGAGGAACCAGAGGATTTGTTGAATTATTTAGCCTCACAACAACCAACACAAATCAAAGACTCTAGTAAAGGACCCTTGACTAACAATAATAATTCCTATAAAACGAGAGACTTTCGCGGCAAGAACAATACTTCCAATAGCGCTAATTCGAGTAAAAGTGTTGATTACGTCTGTTTCAATTGTAACGAGCGAGGTCACATTTCTCACAATTGTACCAAACCCTTGGTAAAATGTGCTAAATGTGGCAGATTAAGGCACAACTTAGATAATTGTACGAGAAAACTTCTACAGTCTCATATTAACGGACAGAATAATCAAGCCACAGATAGAAGCGGTACAGATTAATAACTATACCTCATCAGATTATGAAAGTTTCAAGGGAGTTGACAGACTAGCAACTTTTAATAATGTAAGCGCTGGAAATGACCCGAGCCAAAAATTTAATAAAAGGTTTGCGTTAACGTGGTTATGCATACGTAAACTTTGGTAGTGACTGCAGTTTAATACAATATTCTGTTGCACTAAAGCTAAATCTTAATAAATGCCATGTAAATTTACCAGTTATAAGAGGCTTTGGAGACTCTTTTGTTACACCTAAATTTAAATCTTTTATTACCGTTAGAATTGGTGAGATAGAGACCGACTTGGTTGTTCTAGCTGTTGAAGATTCTTATTTACAAGTAGATTTATAGATAGGACAAAATTTACAGAATTTGCGTCAATAACTGTACTTAAAGATAAAGAAAGCTTATTCTTTTATCATACTTCTTCTGACGAATTTATAAAGAAGGATAGGATTCTAAATATTTGTTCTCCAAGAGGTAACAATAAGAAGGGGTGGTCTGATCGAAGTCTACACTAAGGAGCCTTGTTCTGGAGATATTTACTCTGATGGGAGTACCAGAATGAGTCCTAATCAGGAGTATCACTTGCATCAAGGATGTTATAGAGTCAATAATAGTAAAGCTTACATATTTGTCACTGCTTTCACGAATTCTGCTTTAGAGTTTAAGGCAAACAAGTTTAATTGCCCGAGTCAGTCCCATAACGTAGACCAAAACCTTTGCTGTTAAGACACAAGATAGCAATTTGACACCATTAGATAAAAATGAGATTAAGGTAGGGATTGGTATCGATGGAGCAACAAGCTCTTACTCTTAAGTTTATTGGTCCTTACAGAGTTACTAAATGCTTAGGTAATGACCGGTACGAAATATCAAACGTGAAAGGTTTTAAAACTAATAAATATAGGAGTATTATCGCTTCGGATAGAATGAGATCGTGGATTCATATCCCGACTTTACAAGTTAATAGATCATCTGGTTCCGAATCGTCAGTTTCTGAGTCTGACGACATAACAAGTCTCGAGAATTTATTACTGTATTTAGATGATGTATATTAAAAATGTATTTAATAATTTCCATAAAGATGTGATTATGATAAATTGTACTTACAAGTATTTTGCTGTACCTAATTAATAATTGATCTAACCAATATACGAATTTCGAGTGTTGTGATTTGTGCGCGCTACAGGAGTTAGCGCGCATTCGGATGGCCGAGTGTTGTGATTTCATCTAAGTTGATTACGTAATTGACCATTTATTAGATCAATTATTATGCTCCTACTGCTGTACCTAGTTTTAAGGATAATGCAATTACCGTTATTATACATTCAATTATGATAGGGTGAATAGAAAGGACTTATGGAAGGTGTTATCCATGTATGGGGTGGACAGCTGTATAATAAGGGCTCTGAAATCCCTGTATAGGGATTCTAGAGCAAGTGTCCGAATAAATGGTGCCTATACGGATTGGTTCGTCATCTCGAAAGGTGTCAGACAAGGGTGTCCAGCCTCACCCTGGTTGTTCAACTTATTCATGGATAGCTGCATGAATGATATGAGAGAAACTGAATGCGGGATCGATATGGTAGGATTGCGTGTTAAGTGCCTGTTGTACGCCGATGATCAAGTCATCCTTGCACCATCGGCGAATGAGTTGCAAGAAATGATTGACAGCATGAATGAGAGCTTTAAAGCTAAAGGTATGAAAATTAATGCAAGAAAGACGAAAGTGATGGTGTTTGAAAAAGATGAAAGTTTGACTGAGTGTAATATTACGATTGAAGATGAAAAAGTAGAGCAAGTAAAAGAATTTGTATATTTGGGTAGCGTGTTTACAAGAGACGGAAGATGTGAAGAAGATATTGAAAGGAGAGTGACTGCGGGCAATCGTGTAAATGGAGCACTGTATGCCTTTTTGAACGGTCAGACTGTGCCGAAAGAGGCGCGATTGGCGGTTCATAATGGAGTGCTTGTCCCCACGTTGATGTATGGAAGTGAGAGTTGGGTATGGCAGAAAAGGCATGAAAGTAGAATTAACGCAGTTGAGATGCGATCACTGCGTAGTATGTGTGGGGTGAGACTGATCGATAGAATTCCGAACGTAACTATACGAGAGAGCAGTGGTCTGAAAGAAGATGTCGTGACTAGGATTGAGAAAGGAATGCTAAAGTGGTTTGGACACGTGGAGCGAATGAGTGAAGAAAGAATGACGAATAAGATTTATAAGGCAAATGTGTGTGGGCAAGTCGGTCGCGGCAGACCTCGTCGGACATTCGCCGATCAAATTGGGGACGTCCTAAAAAACGGCCAGGTCCGAAGTACCCGAAACCGGCGAGCATGTATGAAAAGAGTAATGAGTGTAGAGGAAGCGCGTGAGGTTTGTAAGGATAGAAGCAAGTGGCGTTCTGTTGTCTCTGCCTACCCCGACGGGAAAAAGGCGTGAGTATATGTATGTATGTATGTATGTATTATATTTATGTTAATTTATTGATTATATTTTGTTTAGAAATAAGTTATTTAATAGTTATTCAATTGACCCACAAGCCATTCGTTCAAATAATCCAGTCATTCGTTCGGTGGTGGTGGGGAGATTGACGGTTAGACGAGAGGTGGGGATTAGAATAGGTGTCAGTCTGCTGATGAGCTCGTTACCGAGTAGTCGAATAAAGTGTACGGTGTCCGAGTGTCGCTGTATTATTGAGTATTGCTGAGTGTACAATATTAAATAAGTTCATCACGTGCATTAGTTTCATTACACATGTTTGGTGCTATCATTTGCATTTTGCACATGAATCGTAAAAAAATCAAATGCAAATCGGACGAAACATCGGGAAAAGGTCTTCTCAATAATGGGTTGTATAATTTTCATTCCTAGCGTGGTATAATTGTGAAGTTGCTTTTGACAACTGGAATCACTGATTTATTATAACGATGTTAAAAAATGTAAAAGAAATTCGAAGAGAGATTTAGCTAAACTTTATTCGGTGATATTTTTTGCATTCGGATTCCATGCTCTGAGCTTGTTGCATTTGAGAGTTTTCTGCCAGAATACCTCTTCAAAATTGCTAGTTAGTAGTGTTTCTTACGTTACTCAAAGCAAACAACCCACTAAGATAATATTGAATGTAAAATAATATCCACCATAGCTGTTCTCTCATTAATTTAAAAACACCGTCAGCGATTTTCTAGTAGGTACTTTAAGCGGCTTCCAACTTCATTCCATATACATGCAACCACAAATGACAAGGAAGTGTCATGGACTTTAATACGCCTGCAAGGTAAATTGTTTTCTTGGAAAAAGTGCAAAACTTTAAAGGTAGTGTATACAGGAACAACTCGACGAAATTTCGATTTTATATCCTCACGATTAAGGTTTAAATTGAAATGGAGGTTAGTTTTAGAGCATAAAAGGTGCTTTCGGTTGTTGACAACATTGACGCCCTTTATATTAAAGTATATGGATTTTTAATACGCCTTTCTTGCCATCTTTTTTATAATTGTCTACTGGGATTGATAGGTTATAAAATACACGAAAAGTATCAAAAGGTGTGTGTGGTCCAATAATCTGGCTGTATAGACTTTAATCAAAAACATACGTACATCGCTACCAATGTTATACATGCAAGTGCAAAACTGAACATACATTATATTTTTACAGTCTGTTGCAGTACACTGCTGGACATAGTTTCAATTTGCGTCACAATAACATTGTGAGTCAATACGAGGATTTGGCCTTCTATACCACACTGGCCAGACGGGTGGATGTAGGGTATGATATCGATTTTCAGCAGTCAGACAGGCAGTTGCTCTATGGAAAAGTTCATATTCAGTCAAATCCGGTTAGACTAGAGAGCGGACTCCAGGTTCTAACTGGGATAATGCTAGAAGGAGCTTATCAGGTTCTGATAATTAACATCCAATAACCCTCATCAAAATCGGGTAACCTAACACAATCGAGGGAAACTCCCTAAAACTCCCAAACTCTATTACACGAAACAAACGCGCCGTAATGTATTTAAACCTGTTACGTCACCATCGTGACGTCACTGGGAATTTAATTAATCAAACGATTGCCTGTCACGACACTTCCCGTGTTCATGGTGGATTGATATGCGAAAGTTGGGATTAAGGTATTATGTTGCCGGTTTTGCATAAATTGCCGTTGAATAGATTAACGTTACGTTAAATCGATTTTAATATACAATGTAGTTGTTGTAGTGTGCTTGTTAATATCAGATCGGATAGATATCATCATCCTAGCCCTTCTAAGTTCCAAGACTTTCTCCTGGGATCTGCTTTCCGGCTGCACCACCTCCACTTCGCACCGTCTTTGACATCCTTGGTGGCTAGTCTATTAGCACGCATATCATCCCTTACGACGTCAAGCCAGCATTTCTTAAGGCCCGTTTACCGGGGCCATGACATCGGACAGAAACAATTAACCATACAAAAAATGCTGCATCTTTGTAAGGGGACTTCATCACGTAATTATTTAAGATTACATACATACTATATCGCGGGATGAACCAAATAGAAGCCAAATTGTAAGTATTCAGAGAGAGACAGAGAGAGAGAGAGAGAGAGAGAACGGCGGAGGGTTGACCGCCCTACCATCATCATTATCAGCCCTGTAGTGGTTAAGTAATAGAACCACTGCTAGGCACGGGCCTCTTGCAACTTTGATAAAGGCTATAGTTAACCACGCGCGGCCAAGTGCGGGTTAACAGACTTCACATGACTTTCAAGAACATAAAATAAAACTCTCGGAAAAGCAGTTTTCTTCACGATGTTTTCCTTCAACGTTGAGGCAGATCCATATTACATGCTGCTCTTTTTCTTCTCCATACGGGAGAAAACGGTTGATACAACTTTATCCTACTTCTGAGTAGTAATGCCTCATTGGCATTATTTGCGAGTTAGTGGCGTTATCATTATCAGACGGAGAACTCGTGTGGCCCTCGAAATTCATGAAAATTATACTGCTCATAGTGAGAAGAGGCCTTTACCCAGCAGTTGGTCAGATTTATAGATATGATGACGATGATGATGCTCGAGCCGAATAAAATAATCATCATCAATCATCAACAAGAATCTTACCCGATTCTAAAGCATCTTGATGGCAAATCCAATACCGTACTGGCGTTTCAGTTTTCCCGTTCCTTTGTACACACGACAACGAGTCAAGCTTTACAGTTGCAATACGATTTTAATACTTATTTCCTTCATCATAAGAACCACAATTGCCGAGGAGATGTGTGGATAAAGACAAAAATATTAATTTTCATTTACAATTAAATACTTTTTATGCCAATTGTAATGAAATGATCAGAATTTAAATAACACACGTAGGTTGCGAAAACAATTTTTAATAATATGAAGTTTATTTTTGTCGATGTATTCAAGCCCGTACAATGTGAATACGGTTCGTTGCGTCCCGCGAATTGAATATTTCAAAAAGAAAGTGCGTTTCTGAATTTTGATATTGTTTATTCTGCTATTTAATTTTTCGTCAGTAGGTGAACGAACTCTGTTGATCTCGTGGTTTTCATTTTGGTTTCTTTGAGCAAACTATCTTTTCGTCAGCGTCAGTCTCTCAGAACTGAACGATTTTCTAATCCGCTGTTCGTCTTTATGTGACTGTGTATAATTATATCAATCCCTTAATTCAAATGCAGAATATGCTATCCTATTATTGTCATAGTCGATTGGCAGTTTGAGGGCTGATTCATAGTTTGAAAAACTATTACACACTATGAGTTTGAAAAGAAATGTTAATTGAAGTAAGATCTGTAGAAACTAAGTTGAAAACGACTTGACTGCAAGGATGGAATAGTACTTTAAGCTGTTACCTCGTCACTATACTGCGCAATATGTTCCCACTTTGGTTTCGGTTTCGTGTGTTTTTTATGTCTTTTGGTTCCTTCTTTGGAAAATGCCGCAGTACAGGATTTATTCTTAGTTCATGAGCAGTTATTTAAGTTATCCTTGTCTCTAATAATCAGTTCCAGTTCAGTTCAGTTAGAGAGAGATATGCACTTTCGACTCGTAGTCTGCAATGCATTTCTACGTAAAAATCCTTTGAGATTTTTACCCACTTCTTTGAGACATACACATGTCACCCTAACAAAAGAAATAATTTAAAAAGGATTTTCAATATTTCGCGGTATATATTTTGAGGCACTAGCGTTTATGATGTACATCTGACTATGACGGGCCACTCGTTATGAATATGGCCGTCAACCCGTCAATCTCAACTCGACACTATATTGAACATCAAAAATCTAGTAAACTCAGCAAACTATATCTAAAATGTAATATGTCTCCTAAAATATTTCGTTCGATATTTGCAGCATCTTTCGTCGCAATATTCAATATTTGAGTTTGGTTCTTGTTACCAATATTTGGGCTCGAGATATTATTATCAGCCTTGTATGCGTATGTAAAGCCAAGAACCTAAAAATTCTTAAACATTAGATGTGAGGTCTCAGATGTGAGGTCTGGTGTTTCTTTGTATAATACCAATCTAGCAGTTTTCGCCAGACTCTTTAGTTATTCTATAATAGGTGTGAGAAAAAGTACCTAAGTGAAATCTTGATTCAGCGTACTTTGAAAACTGTCACGTATTTTCTTTTTATTTAGGTAAAATATTTTTTTAGGTTTGACTATTTGTCGTATGACCTCCAATTCAGGATCGCAAATACAACGTTATTCTTGAAAGGGCGGGTATTAACGGTGACTAGATAAACAAGATTACAAATTTACATACATACATACATACATACATAGACTCAAGCCTGTTTTCCCGAAGGGGTAGGCAGAGGCTTATTAAACGCCCACTTTTCGCCAGTGTTTTGATCCCACGTAATAGGTGGCGAGCCTATTGCCGCTTACCGGGATATGTTGTTTGCCAGAGCCTCGTCCGTTGATTGGCAGGTGCACCACTTGCAGGTGAGGTTGGCTCGGGACCCTACGTTCTTGGTGGGAACCCTATGCACCCAAGATTACAAATTTAAAGGTAAATAAGTATGTATTGTAACATTATGATGATGATGATGAAATATGTATTTGAAAATTTCAATTAAGATGGAAAACGACATGTCACAAATATTTCAACGCCGGTTTTTTCTACATTTTAATACTACACAAGCATTACATAACACGAAATTCTTTTCATCTTAAAAGACACGCAACGTCATCTTTATGGCGTCATATCCGATGACGTCATTAAACATGACAAATTTAATTAATAACCAAGTTTGTGAGAGCCAGTCTCCAAACTTAATTATTGTAATTGTTACATATTGATTGAATGTGCCAGCTTAATTATATATTGATTGGGTTTCGGTATGAATTTGTATAATTACCAGCTTACATCTATTTGCATAACCGTAATATTAAAATATTAATTTACGTCTTAGTATTGTTTCCGTGAAGAGCTATGCTGTACAAGTTATACGACCAAATGGTCACAAAGTATAGTTTTCACAACACGATAGGCACACATACATAATTATTTTAGCGTTGCATTCAGAACTTTATCTTTGAAACAATATATTCGTTTTCTAGTCTATGAAGATATAACAGAATACTCTTATTACAGTGCGGCATATGCCTCACTTAAGAAATCCAAAGAGATAGCCATATTCAATGGGATTATACCCCAAGATATTTGAAGGTACAAACTCCCTTTAACGACTCGCTTTGACTAGGCTAGTCAGAGGGAGTCGTTGTGGGGATTTAATTCTAATAGGTAAATTAAGGATGCCGGCAGCTACGTACATATATTTTTTTATTTTACCGAATTGCCTCGATTCTGTGAGCATTTCATGGAATCTCTTCTTGGTGCATTCCTTAATTCCTCAAGGAGCAAATATGTACATCTTTACGTAACAGTACCTTTTAAATAAGGCCAACCAAAAATGAAGACACTTACAAATAACCACAGGCTTCTGTACATCACACATCATTCGTATAAATACGTAGGGGGAGGCCATATCATTATAGTCGTAACTGTCGCCGAAGTAATGATAGCCCTTCAACGAAATAATGACTAAGGCAAGGGTTCCTCCTTCTGTAAAGAGGAGTAAAACAGTGTCACATAATTATTAGTTACTGAAACTGTAGAAAATATTTAAGGTGTAACGATGGTTCTGTATATTCTTCTGATTCAAGCGACATTTTCCAGTCTTAAAGTAAATTTTGTCAATGTAATGACATATATGTCTGGGTTAATTTATGTAAAATCATCACTATCAGTCTTGTTTTATGATCTATCCCACGGCTGCAACAAATCCACAAAAAGTCAAGAATGGCCACTGTTAGTTCGAATACGAGACTGCGTAGAAATCTTCAATTTTCATTTCTCCTTTTCACTATCGCTCCTGTTAGATTCATTCCATACTTTATTTTTATTTCCGAAGGAGTATTAACTGCCGCCGTCCCACTGTTGGGCATGGAACTCTTCTGATTACGCGAAGGGCAAGGCCAAGTCCACCACGCTGGCCAAGTGGGGTTGGCAGAATTCACGTGTCAAATCCAAATTCATTTATACATATAGGTTACAAGGCAACACTTAACTAACGTCAATATTTTTTTAAACCAAGTTCGTGCAGCGATAACTGAGTTGAGAGACCGACAGACTGCTATGCAGAGGGTCTCAGGTTTGAATCCACGGCATGCACCAATGACTTTTCGGAGTTAAGTGCGTATTAAATTGCTAATTATCGCTTGCTAACGGGTGAAGGAAAACATCGTGAGGAAACCTGCATGTCTGAGAGTTTTCCATAATGTTTTCGAAAGCCATGTTAAGTCTGCCAACCCGCACTTGGCCAGTGTGGTGGGCTATGGCCTTACCCTTCTCATAGTGAGAAGAGGCCCGTGTCCAGCAGTGGGATAGTATAAAGGGTAAAGAGCTGATGATGATGAGGTTTGGAATGGTAGCTTAGGGCCATAAGAAGAGTTTGGAAGAAACTCATGCCATTCTTTTGAATCAGTCTGTCTTTCGAGAACATTAAGAAGAACTTTCAGACATGCAGGTTGCCTCACTATCTTTTCCTCCACCGTGTGGTCATAAATTATTATAAAGACGAACAGTACCTTTAAGTAGCCTACGAGTCAACGCGAAATCTCATTTTATCAGTCGTTGAACTCTATTCTAATAAAAAGCTAACAATGCTTAATGCTTCTTGTACAATGTAAGACAAAATGCCCATTAGACTGTTCTCGTGGTATCCGCAATTCTAACGTTGGTTGTAACAATGAAATCGTTATTATTTCCTAACGCAATTTAGTATTATTTGCATAAATTGTTTATTGTTAAACTTTGTACAACAAACAACTGGAAATCAAGAAAATCAAAATTAAATATATTTTCGCTGACTCACTTTGTAAGGTTTTATTGAGCTTAAATGGAGGGCGTGGCAATGCCATCCTTTATTACTAACATTCAAGTTTAATGTCGAATTCGATTTCGAGATTTCTCTCCTCCTTGACTTCGACACAAAAAGATCTACTAGGCACTACTACTTTTTGAACTAATGACATAAAAAGCAACTAGTACTTAGATATGTAATAAAGTAGCAAACAATTTCTCAAACAAGGAATGAACACTAAACCAAATGACATGTAGACACGCGACTGTATCTTCAGCCAGAAACATACCAGTATAACTTAATTTGACGAATTTGCACAAACAAATCCCTAATAGTCTGCCTCTGGGGTCCAGCGGATAGCGTTTGCGTCTGCTGGCCGAGAGAACCCGGGTTCGATTCCCGGGCAAAAGTGTTACTAAGTTTTTCAAAATTTTCAGTAGCAGCACGGAGTCGCGCAATATGCTCGATATCGGCAATAAACTCGCCCAAAATTACTAACGTGGCGAAATGTGGGTGACATACTTCCCCTCTGCCTACCTCTTCGGGGATACAGGTGTGAGTCTATATAACAACAAAAAAGTAATTCTCTTGGCTTTTTGCCTGTTACTCGTTGAACTCTCAAACACAAACGGTTGAAGACATAATTGCATACTGAAAGTCCGTTCACAAATAACTACTTCGCATAGCCATACGGCGTCTGACGTGCTAATTTTGATGTAAAGATTGCCGTATAGGTACAGTCGGCAGCGCAATGTAATCACTTAATTCGTAGTTTATTCTCTTGAACACGATGGTATCTTTACCATCAATATATTGTTTAATACACTTAAGAACTCGCATCTTGACATACGACGTTGTGATTATCAGGGTCTCGTACTCGAAGGGTGAAAACGGTACTAAGCCTCCGTTGTTCGCCTGTCTGTCATGATATGGTGGTTTGCAGGTTTGCATCTCAAGAATTCATAAATAGAAACTTGAAATTCTTAGAGTGTGTACTTCTATTGCCGCGACAAAAGCAAAAAATATAATTCAAGACGACGAATTCTATAATGGCCGCCATGCGGTAAATGTTGTTTTATACTATAATGATAAACATCTCCTCGGTCCTTTTATAAAGGATTATAAAAGTATATAGTGTCTTGATTTTGTCGATGAACCTACTGCCTTTCTTATGCGTATGTACTTATGGTAATATTTTTAACAGTGAATAAAAATGCCAAAGGCAGGATCAAAATAGACGTACCTACTGTGGCTCGCACCCATGTTGCGTCCGTTATGCATTTACCAAACTACGGTAATAACCACAAGGTGAGCCGCCTCCGCTCGTTTGCTAGTGCTATAATAAAAAAATACGAAGTTCCTATTAATGTTAAGGGATTACAAGCACTTGGGTATCTGCTTCGATAATTGAACGAGGTTTCCTTTTTTTAAACAGATAAAAGCATTTAGTATCTTCTTGGGTTTACGCCAATGTTACAAATTGAAATTAAACTACAGTTTACGGATTTTATCGCGATATATTAGTTTCACTAAGGTATTACATTTAAACCGAATGATCTAGAAACTACATTTTTGATTTATTACTAGCCGACGCGCGACGTTTCGAATTCTTTACAGGATTCATGTTCACGGTAGACTGAGGTGATATTTCTCTTTTTCTTGTATGTATAAGTTATCTCAAAGTACCCGAACATTTTTCAACTGGACGAAACACCTGGACGCTAAGCTTCAACATGTCAAGCTTCAATCAAAACTTACTACAAGCCGCCAACGAAGATAAGTCAATTATTACTAACTTTCAAGTGTCAGTTACCCTTGCAAGAGGCCGGTGTCTACAAAATTGACTGTAAATGTGGGCACTCATACATTGGACAAACCAAGAGAACATATAGCTGACATAAAACATAAAGGCTCAACAAAGTCTACTGTGTGCGAACATGTGGAACAAGGACCCAACCACTATCTGCGATTTGATGAACCACAGATACTCGCAAAAGAACACCGTTTTCTTTCAAGGATGATACGTGAGGCTATTGAAATTAAAAAACACCCTAATTTCAATAGGGAAGATGGTTGGAAAGTTCCTCCAGCTTGGGACCCTGTCATAAGGCTAATAAAACCCAAGAGGGACAAAGTCACCAGAAGACCTAAGGACACTGTGAGCTCATTCTGCGTAAATAGTAACACCAATAGTTGAAAAATGTTCGGGTACTTTGAGATAACTTATACATTCAAGAAAAATACAAATATCACCTCAGTCTGCCGTGAACATGAATCCTGTAAAATAATAAATTAAAAATGTAGTTTCTAGATCATTCGGTTTGAATGTATAATAATACGTTACAAATGTAGGAGAAATTCTAGATAAGTTCATCTTAAGCCGAGAAAACATATAAATTATAAAACTATTAAATCGCTCGAAACAGCTTACATTGCTGTAAAGAATAACGGGCTATCTTTACCTTTGAAACACTGAGTGAAATCATCCTCCCGGTATAATGTGCAAACGGTCGGTAAACAAATAACTATGGACACGCCGAAGCCGATCAGACATGCACACGATAATTTAAAGCGCTTTAAATTGTTGCGAGTATGATCAGAATAAAAATAAAAGAACAAAATGTTTATCTTTATCAATTTCTCTGATTTTAATTTTTTCTTACAAGCATGTTATTATTGGATTCATAAAAATCTGTTACAAATTTAATTTACTTCAAGAATTATCAGGATATAATTTTTATTTTCTATCTCCAATCCAAAGGCAATGTATCTAAGGTTTGATAACAAATCAGACTATTTAACAAATCGGTTACTATTTACAATCCAAGAAATTCATGGCAGCAAAAAGCAACCAAGGTGGACATAACATTAAAAAAATAAGTGAATTGCCAGTTAGTAATAAAAGCTTATTAATGGAAACGATGGATAGAGTTGCTGAAAAAGCAATCGTGAATGTTTTTGCCGTTACTACTGAATCAACAATAAACAAAAATATTCGATACCACATCGAACTATCCGTCAAAAGCCATCGAACAGTCACAGCCGATAGCTTTCGACCATTCACCGCTAACTAGGCACTCTATAACGACAAACTTGAATAAAAAATGGCCATTAACAACACTGAGTTGGAACTGTGCCTCAGTACAGCGGCGATAAGTTTTTCACCGCATTAGGATTTATAGCGAGCATTACGTACAAACTAGATGCTGATGCAGCGTTGGAAATGTACGGGATCGTCTGAAATGACGGCACATGCCATACATGTGGGCGCATGGATTTAGAAATGCAAGATATTTGTTTGACATATTCTGTATGGAACTTATGTCAAAAATGAATCTAAAATCTCAAAAAAATGTATAGATCGAATATTGAATTCAGCGGTTAAAAATCATGTGCTTTGGTGTTAATCATAAACGATTGTTTGTTTAATAGTCATAAAATATGAGTTTTGACATCATTTTGACATCATGGAATGACCAGAAATTCACATTTGGACACAGACCAGAAAAATTACATTTAATGTATACCTACAACACTATTATTGGCTACTTAATGAGCAAGAAGTCCTAAACTTATTACCTAGCCCAAGGCAATCAGAAAAGCCAAAGTTAAATAATACAACTAAGTATATATAAGCTAGGATGAACTCATCATCATAATCGCTAGCCATCATAACCCTAGCGTTATCCCGGTTGCATCCAAGACTGGTACGCCTTGGAGCCCGAGGACCGCTTAGTGGTGTTAATGAATTTAAAATCAGATACTGAAAACAAAGGTAGGCAATATTTATCCCAAAAGACAATAAAAATCCCCGCTCGCTGATTCCTAGAAAATCATATAATTAAACAGAGTTCGCGTTGCCAGTTACAGGCTTACAGCTAATATAAAATAGAAACGTAAAATATATGTATGTTCGTCCCATGTGTCAGCTATCACGACAAAAAGTAGCCTACGTGCTATTCTGATCTATAAGCTTTTCGACTGCAAAGTTTCATTAAAATCTCATCATCACCATCCTACCGTTATCCCAGGTGCATCCAAGACTTAAATGCCTTGAAGCCCGCGGTCCACTTATTAGTCTAAAGGTGAACGCACACTTATCCGAGCCGAACGCGTCGAACGAAACGAATTTTAGAATTCTGTATAGGAAATCTCGTGAAACCTCGCACACTTGCCCGCGTCGAATCGTCGGAGTCGATAGTGTGCATTGCATACGAAATTCTAAAATCCGTTTCGTTCGGCTCAGATAAGTTTGCGTACACCTTAACTACTTAGCTATGACTGAGTATAAAAAAACTGTTCAGCAGTAATTGCGCAATAGAGCAACATTCACCCTTCTATTCTCTCAAATTTTCCCATTTATAATAGTAACAAGACTTTACAGTATATCTACACTAATATTATAAAGAGAAAAATTTGTATTTTTGTTTGTTTGTTTGTTTTGTTTGCAATGGATAACCTCAAAAACTACTAAACCGATTTTAAAAATTCTCTCACCGTTAGAAAGCTACATTATTTGCGAGTAACATAGGCTACATTTTATTTTAGAAACAATAGGGATCCGTAAGATATTTGGGTTTTTCGGACTCAAGGTGTAAAATATCATCCAAAAATGTTCCTTATTTTGGGTATGCCGCCTAAACTATAAAAGATAGAACCATAAAATGTTCTAATTAATTAAAGACCTTAAAAATATCTACAAAAAAATTCACGACACACCATACCTATCTATTTCGAATTAAGCACAGCAACCACTTTTTTATTAAACAATCTTGAATTTTTTTACGACTTAATTAAACGCATTTATTTTACACATGTCATTACTCCTTATCAAAATAAACTATTTTGACACAAAGTACAGTTTATGTTGATAATATTTAGTCTTTAATTCATTAAAATTGGACGTTTGGTTTGAGAGTTATGGCGAAATCAATCTATACATATAAATAAAATTGGAGTGTCTGTTTGTAACCGCTTTTTACTAAATGCATATGGTTGTATACACGGTACATACCGAAATGATTTTTTTACAATTTTTGTCTGTCTGTTTGTTCTCGCTAATCTCTGGAACGGCTAAACCGATTTTGACGGGACTTACACTGTCAGATAGCTGATGTACCAATGAGTAACTTAGGCTATAAATTAACCGGATACAGGAAGTAGTTCCCTCAGGACGCGGGTGAAACCGCGGGAAACAGCTAGTTCAATATAAGCGGTAACAATTTAGCATTTCTACGTCACCACCTAACTTAGCAGACGTAACCACTATAGTTCAAACATTCGCACTTAATGTGGGACACAGCTAAGTTATTGCCCTACGACACGACTAATTATAGTCCAGTCACTTTAGGCAAAAAACGGGGTCAATCTCGGAATTTGAGATAATAAGCTGGAAACTTGTATACTGCTTCATTTTGGCGAGGTGAATCCCTAAAGTGACTGGAGTATTATCTCAATATTGGAATACATTCCGTGTCTAGACCTCACCTTCGTATGTACAACATAATAGAAATGAACTCGGCTTATGATGGATGACTGGGAAATTTTAGGCATTGAATTCGGTGTAATGAGAAATGGGTGCTGGATGAATCCTTTACGCTGGTTTAGAATTCTTGATAAAGGATACTACTCAGTTGAACTATGTATAGTGAGTTCTGGTTACGATATAGTAAATAAAGGTTTATTTTAAAAGCTCCTCTGATAGTAATGAGTTACTTTATTTATCACTATCTTTCTAATTATTATACTGTATCAGTGAATTAGTGATTAATAGTTGGTTAATGGAAATGTTTGAATTCGAAATAAATTCCAGTACAACGCAATTCATATCCTATCTGCCAAAAATGTTTTCTTTGATTGGACCAGTTCTGCTCTTCCTTAGCCACAAACACTGATGAATTGATTTATATGGCATAGTGATAATATTTTAAAAATAACAAACAGCAACAGCTCAAGACTGAACACAGTGATCACATCTCATGATTTGACACACGCATGCTTTCACATTGATGACAGATTTCCAATCTAACCAGATTTTACAGAATGTAATCTGTGCTGCAATCGTATATCTAGCTCAAAATCAAATATTGTTACTTAAAACACAGCAAATAACAAATAAATATACAATCACATCCAAGTCTTCAGACAGTACAATATTTACAAATATACTAACCAACAAAAAACGTATCATTCCGTCGCCTTGAGCTATAAGTAAACTGTGAACGCCAACTACCATAATTATATCTTAACCAAATATCATTAAGATATTAAAACCTCATTTGTCTGACTGTACTGAAAAAAAAAATGCTAGCGATTCACAGAACCCAAAAAAAGATGTGTGGAAGTAGCCGTTGGAGTTTGGTCCCTAATCACTATAATCAAACAAATATATTATGAGGGACCACTGAAAGTAGGGACTTGGTACAATTTTGAGATCTCTGAGGCATCAATTATCGGTCAACCGTACATCGTTATGGTATGAAATAGGTGTACAACGTAAGAATGGGTTGAGCGGTAAGCTGTAGGTCAAAGACTTGGTACAATTTTGAGATCTCTGAGGCATCAATTATCGGTCAACCGTACATCGTTATGGTATGAAATAGGTGTACAACGTAAGAATGGGTTGAGCGGTATAGTGTATAAGTAGTATATATAGTATAGTATATAAGTAGATTTTAGAGGTGGTTAAATAAGTATGTAGCCATGTAAGGTGGTATGTGGTTAACCTCATAATCCATTATCTTAACAACTTACAAAGTCTGGGCAAAGTGTTATTGGGATTTTCCGTTAGGAAATTCTCAGTAGCAGCACGGAGTCTGGTAATGAGCCCGATACGGCAATAGGCTCGCCCCCTATTACGTGGGACCTAAAAAAAATCATGGCGCAATGTGGGTGTAATATTACACCTCTGCCTACCCCTTCGGGGATACAGGCGTGAAACTAAATAAAAAAAAAAACTTACAAGGTTTATGCCGAACCTGACCTATTTAAGAAGGATTTCGACGGTCCTTTTTTGAGTGGTTTATTTAAAGAATAAAGCATGCATGTGATTTCTTTTATAGAAAAATTAAATCTTACATGAAAGTGGACGCATACTAGTTACGGATTACGCTTTTAAAAATAGTGGTTATATGCTAAAAAAGCATTATCCACTCCATATTATCGAGTGGGTACTTTTTGAACAACACAGGCTGTCATGTACAATCATCATAAATCGTTTTGTGATTCGTTGCTGGACTTATGCCTCTCGGAATTAGCTTCACAATAACATAGTGAGTCAATAAGAGGAATAGGCTTTCTATACCACTACTGGCCAGATGGGTTGGCATAGGCTTTGATGTCGAGTTTGCCGACTATTCCCGGTACGGTTACGATATTTGGTTCGTGTATTTACCTTTGTCATCTTTTACGTAAAAAAATGGACTGAAATGGGATGACACTGTATTCCTATCCGTCACCACATGGATAAATGAACAATAGCCAACGTCATTCAGATACATGATTGAATGCATAAATTGGCTACGCCCTACGGCCCGCGATACTAAACTAAAGTGATTTGGTTTAGTCCATCGCCATCAATTCACTTCTGAAAGTTCAGTTCATAATTGATTTGATCTCCAACAAAACAAAGGAAATAATAAAGCAAGCATTAAATAGCTCAGTGTTATTGCCATTACACATAAATATGTATAAACAAATAGGTACATCGAATTGGCATAGCCGCCGTAGGTATATTTTATACATATGCCGTAAAGGTTTCGTGCACCCCTGCCTAATCGGGAAGTCGTACAACGCAGTAGATTTAGCAGGTAGGCCCCAAATGCCCAAAGAACTATCCCACACACTCCTGCTTACTCCAAGGACCATGCGAAGGTGAAGCTAGGAACGAGGCTTTCTACCTTAAGAAAACAACATACATAACATAACATTACTTCACGCCTTTTCTCCCCAGGGGTAGGCAGAGTCCCAATGTAATAGGGGGCGAGCCTATTGCCATCTACCGGGCACATTATTAAGCGAGCGATAATCAACATTTTTAATACACACATAACTTCGAAAAGTCAGAGGTTTGTGCCCGGGGTACCTGGGGATCGAACCCGAGACCATCGTGACGGCAGTCCGTAACGTACACCACTTGGCTATCGCCGCTTCTAAACGTCTTCATTGATTTATTTTTTACTAGGTAAGTATTGAACGAGTTTATACTCGTAGGTCTAAATTTTGTACCAAAATTATTTTCTTATCAAGCCCAATAAGAAAATTGTAATGCGTTATTTCGGTTAGGTATGTGACAAATATTATATAACAACGATACCTCCTTAACCTCGGGAGACAGCTAGTCAAAAATAAATCGCAGCATCTTGTTCCTTATTAAACTGGCGTGCCTTCGAAGCAAATGTGATTTTCTGTTTATGTTCAAATACAGGAACGAAACACAAAATTGAAACGTCAAATGAAGATAAGACTTGTAAGAGATAATTCAAGAGTTAAATAGAGTTACGTTGCTTGTGTGAAGTGGAAGAAAAGGTAGACGGAAGATTTTATGCTTTTGAGATAAATGACGTATTTTCGTTGAGACTGGATTTCTCGGCTGATAAATAATATAATTGCACAGTTCTTTGTGTAAAAGTTACGTAGACGTGTATTCCAAAAAATGTCTTTACTTTAGTAGGTATTGGAAGTAGAGGGAAAGGTACAAATTATATAATATAATATTCTACCACATTCACACATCACCATCTAGTCCCAAACTAAGCAGAGCTTGTACTATGGGTACTAGATAATGGACAAACACACTTACATATATACTTTCTTTTTGTAAATACATACATATGTATTATACATAGAAACACCCAGACCAAGACAAACATCCATGCACACAAATGTTTGACTTGAGCGGGAATCGAACCCGCGACCTTCGGCGTAGCAGTCGCTTGCACTCCCGCTGCGCCAACTGGTCATAGGATACGGTCACGATTTTTTGTTACTTTCGGAAAGTGAGAGTGCTTATGTCTATGGGTGGCTGAAATCGCACTAATCGCTTACCATAAGACCATCCGTTTTCACGTTTGCCACCCATTACGTAAAAAAATCTAAGCCAATGAAGACTGTATGACATACATTTTTTAAGACACTATACTTTTACAAATACGTACGAACTCAATAAAATTTGCCATAAATTCGCACTTTATCTGATCACAAAACAGTGTCATAAAGTTTTAGCCTATAAACATGAGTACCTATAAAACTCCCTATAAAACTGAGATGACGGTTGATAACCCAAAAATTACGCGGATTGATGGGCTGCCAAAATTATTTATGACAAAAAAGATATCTCAAGAAAATAAATTATACGAGGGCATTTCAAAGTTCTGCGATGGGTGGGTAATGTTTATGTAATGGTTCTCTATCGCATAATTATTTATTATTACGTTTTGGAATAGCTTACACCAGTTGTGGTCACTGGATTGTCATGAGTGTAAACTACGCCAAAACGCCAAACAAAAGGCTTAAGTTTTGTTAAAATTTGTGAAATGTTGACAAACCGAAGGTTGGGAGACATACCTGGAACAAAAACATTAGGCTCAAAATACTCTATGCGTTTAAGAGAACATTTCTGTTCACCATCATCATCATCTTAGTAGTATCCAGGTTTCGTCCTAGACTAGCAGGAGTACCCTGCCTTCTAAGGCGAGGAGCCTTAGAACGCAGGGTACGCCTGCTAGTCGTATCAGATGTTATAGAGTATAACTTTTCCACAGAGCAAATGCCGTCTGACCACCGCGACACAAAGCGAAAGCGACATTCCATGGCTTAAGCCAGTGTCAGTATATTCAAGGATCAATATCCTGAGACAGTTGGTGGAGACAGTTCTCCTAATCTAATCTAACCTAACAACTATCAAAGATCTTCACGATAGCTGAGACCGACGCGGCGATGGCTTAACATGCTCTCTGAGGCACGGAGCAAGCGACATTTAACAATCTAAGTGTCGAGACTTAGAGCATAACGAAAACTAACAAGCTCTTATTACTATAAATAATTATAAGCGACCCAACCACAAAGACCGCGAGCTTTTAAGCTGAAATTTGTAAAGTTCTAAGTTTAAGTGGTCGAAGCTAATTACTTACGAAGCGCCTAGCTGAGGATTAAAGTGAGAGAGGTAACAAGAAACTTAAGTTGCGCTTTCTTAGAAACCTTTTACATTATTGCGGCCCTAGTTATACCTAGTTATGAATAAGTTATGTACAAGAATGCAAATTGCGGTCGTAAAATAACGACGATAAAAGAAAGAAGTGGATTTCAAGATTCATTTTCTGGTTTAAAACATACCTGTTCTTCTTGACAACAGACTAGAATCCGTTGCTAGTCTAATCCAGGGAATATTACTATACCTTTCGATTGCAGAAGTCAGACAGGCAGTCGCTCCTTGTTTAAAATGTACGACTTAAAAATAAAAATAGAAACATTTATGTATTCAGCTTCGTTGACAGGCTCTTCTTTCTGTTGAAGCACTCGCAATCGAGTCAAGCACGGACTACTTGAAAGTCACATGAATGTAGTTTAATCAGTTCTAACATCTCTACATTCCGTTTACGAGAATCGAACACAAATACATTTTCACAAACAAACGCAGAGCTTTATAGAGTCTTGTTTGTCAGAACAATGATTAAAACATGATCTAGTTTAATTCATCATCATTTAAACAGACAGGACATGCCAGCGTCAATCTACTACAGTAGTTGAATATTGTACCTAAAGTGACATAACAAACTAGTACACGAGACGTAGATCCACATGACATCGAGAACTGACAGCTTAACATGCAATACACGCTCTTTAAATGGGCCACAGAACATGAGTACAGAGGCGACATGTCATGACATTTAATTAGTAAGTACCTACTGTAGTTAATAGCCTGCACTACGATATTGGAAGAACATTAAGCGAAGCATTCTTCGCTAAACGCTCTTCCAATATCGCACGTATTATCGCTGCTTGCGAATAAATATGTAACATGTAAAGATAATTTTATATTATATTCTCATAGTGAGAAGAGGCCCGTACCCATCAGTGGGACATATGCGTGCGAGAACCTCCTTAGAATTGCTTGTCCATTTGACAAGATCGAACTGGCCTCGCTTGAAAAGCTGAATAAGCTCTTCACAAAGCGAAATTGCTAGCGGAGCGGATATGACACTACAGGCAATGTCATCCATATAAAAAGCGGAAGTAGCAACAGCTGCTGCGGTGGGAAAGTGATCGCCTTCATCAGCATTCAAATGGCAAACAACTCGTAACGCGTGATATGGGCTAGACATGAGTCCAAAACAAACACGATGGAACTGATACACGGATAAAGGGCTTATTGTTAAAACGATAAAAAATTCTTGAAATCTACGGTCAGATTCGCAAACGCCGATTATGAGGAACATTTGGCGGCAATCAGCTGACAGAGCAATTTGGAAAAGACGAAACTTTATTATGATGTTAAATAAATCACCCTGTAGATTAGGGCCGGCATGCAAAATGTCATTAATCGATTGACCCGATGTAGTCTTTCGATACAACTAGCATCTAAAACCACACGAAGTTTAGTAGAGGTTTTATCTTCGCGAACTACGCCGTGATGCGGGATATAATATGAGGGAAGAGAGTTGCCCTCGTTTTTTACAACTACACTCAAAAAACCTCTATTTAGGTAGTCACGAATGACGTCATTATAGGCGCTGCGTAACTTCAGTGATGCATCAAGTTTACGTTCTAAACAATGGAAACGTCTAAGCGCAGCAGCATACGAGTCGCCTAACGAATAAGGGTCATCATAGAATGGCAACGCCACTACGTATCTGCCACTGTAGTCACGAACAGTGGTAGCGCGGAAATGTTGTTCACACTCGAGATCCTTACGGTTCATCGAGGGCGGGGCGGTAATCTCTTCGACCTCCCAAAATCGCTTGAAAAGAGAATCAATATTATTTTCTTGAAGAACAGAAGAACAACAAGACGTAATATAATGAGAAGTATGTAACGTAGGTACGGTACCCATAATCACATACCCAAATACCTTCTCAATAGCGGGCGGTAAATCATATCGCTCACTACGCACTACTTTAGTTAGTAGCAAGTGCGGAAATATTGAAGCTCCGATCAAAACATCCATGTCTGCCAGATGTGCAAACTCCGCGTCTGCCAGCGGCAGTGTCTCGAGGTGGGTGAGTAATGATACGTCCACATTAGCGTTCGGCAATGTGTCTGTAATACGCTCCACGATGAAGAAGACGCTCCAAGAAATGTTAAAATTAATATTCCTATCAAAACGCGAATGTATTTTAACATCTACGGAACCCTTGCAATGTTTTTCTGAACCCCCGATCCCTTTGACTACTAAGTTAGTATTTTTAAAGTTATTCCACAGTCCGAGGCGTTTGAAACAATCCGAAGTAATAAAATTACTCTGTGACGCACTATCTAGCAGACATCGTACCATGTGAGGCGCTCCATTAATATCATAAACGATAACTTGCGCTGTCGCTAACAGAACAGTCTTGGACGCCGTACACCGCGGCTTAGCACTGCGCTGATCACTACAAGCGCGCGAGGGCCGGCCGCGCGTGCACGCCGCCCACGCAATGGAAATCATACACAACGATACTGCGCCCTGAGACGCGGTGGGTGGGGCCATCGTGGCCTGCACTTGCGACGTAAGCGTGTCAAGGTTATCGGATTGCCTCGACAACGGAAAACTTTTACCAAAGTCTAATAATGAGTGATGTCGTTGATTACATGAACGACACCTCGCCTTACTAGAACAATCACTCGTTTTATGTTTTATACTTAAGCAATTAATGCAAGCTTTGTTATCCTTCACACATTTGAAACGAGCAGTCGGATTTAAATTATTAAAGGCAAGACATTTATAGAAATGGTCGTGTACTATATTACTGCACAGACACTTCTGTGAATTATTATTATTAGATTCTGAGCATGCTGTGTAAGATTGCGGATTAGGGACCGAGTTATTATTGCTATTTCACGCTTTATTCGACTTTTGTTTGCTATTATTATTATTAGACGAGCTAGATGAACTTGACTGCGTATTATGAAATATTCGACACTGATCTTTGATGAAAGAAATAAAACTATCTAGTGTAGGTATTTTTTTATTCTTTTTTTGCGTTCCGTCATCTTGAATGCGCGAATTGTTTCAGTGTCAAACTTTTTTAAAGCGAGTTGAAGAAACATAAAGTCGGAAAGATCTTCTAATTTTAAGTTTTTAAGGGAATTAACTGCGGTAACAAAGTTGTCTATAAACAGCTGGAAATTTGAAACAGACGCGGCACCGGACAATATTAGATTTAAAGCTTGATCAAAGTAAGTAGACGGTAGAACACGAGTATCTAGTACCTATCAAGTAGTGACTGGAATATGACCTGATAGTTCTCAGCACTGGGTGTGACACCTGCAAATACGGACTGGGCCTTCGGTGACAGCTTACCTATTAAATAGTACAACCTATCAGCATCTGTCAGAGAACCATTATCGTGCACTGTAGACTTAAAACTCGCATAGAATAACGGCCAATTTCGTATATCTCCGTCAAACGACATAAGTTCGATTGGCGGTAATCTCGGCGCTCAAACCGCAGAAACAGGCTGTGCTGAATATTTACCCTCCAATTGTATGCGCTTGATGATACAATAAAGATCTTCGAATGAGGTGCACGCCTGATAATTCGGCTGTTCATCAGGATTAATAGAAAGCAATCTTGCGTTATAATCGTCTAACAACTTATGAAAATCTGTTCGAATACTATCTACTGACATACAATAACTAAGAAATGATTCCCTATTAATGTCGGAAATAGTGGCAGTTGCTTTGAATACGCTCAAATAAAATATTACGTTTTGCTTCTAAGATTGTCAGCTCTTTTTCTTCCGACATGCGTGGCTTCTTTTGTTGTGCCATGTTTACGTAAATATAAGCTAATGAGACCGAATCAAAATAAGAATACCTAAAGTACCTATTATTTTACCTAAGTAGGCAACACTTTAAGGCGGTGGAATTTAAAGGGCTTGAAATATGTAATTTACAAGACAACTATGATAGTTCCAGTAATAATAATTGGGTTAGTAGGTAGCTTCATAAAAGTATATTACCTACGGATGCGTGCGGCAATAACCCTGTAATGGGTATGTAAATGGATTAGGAGTATAGCTAGGTGCTATAACTACCTAGGTAGGTACTTCTTTTGTCCGTGTGGTGACGGATTAAGAATACGGATTGTCACCACCCCATATCATCCCATGGGTGTCGTAAGAGCCGACAGAGGGAGCATATTATGCAGAGAACAGCACTGTAAGAGAAGGAAAACTTGATACAAACCCTATACCAACCCGTTTGGCCAGCGTGGTATAGTAGGCCAATTCCTCCTTTCAAAGGAGAGGCCTAGTCCAGCAGTGGACTGTTAAAGGCTGATGATGATGATGATGATGATGAGGTACTTCTAGAAGATACCTACGCGCGATAAATGAGAGGTTACGTATAAACGCAAATTAATCCGGCTTCGTACGGACCAAAAAATGGTTTGGCGTTGCACCGAGACCGTATGTGCTAGGCGATTTGGGAAAATATTAATATTGTGGACTGTATAGGGATGGGTTCTGATCGCCTAGAATAGGAAAAGGGAGTGGGAGTTGTAGATACTGGGAGGAATGGGATTTGCAGCACACCTACCTCCGTTCTCTCGGCTTGAAAAGATGGCTGTCGTGGGCTTCTTGCAGAATCGGGCTGTAAGCTGATCACTCCGTCTGGATCCAACCCAGAGCTACACAAATCACTCCACTTCACCCGCGGTCGGTTTTGTTGGTTTATAGTATAGAAGCGGTACAATATTGCGGTGTTACACGTGTTCGGCGCGACACGGATGATTCTTGACTGTCTCGCGCGTCGTTGAACTCGGCGACGAATCAGCGATAGGCGTGCCTTTTGGGAGAAAAGGAAGGAATAAAAAGGATCACTCGTATTGGACAAGCAAGCGAGGAACGATTGACGTTGATGTAATTAATTATCAATGGAAAGGTAGATGGCGCTACCAGATGCTATCAATTAAACATTTCTGCATAATTATCAATTATGCATAATTTTTTACACTTTGTGTCGGCACAAAAATAAAACATACATACATACATACATAACGTCACGCCTTTTATCCCCGAAGGGGTAGGCAGAGGTGTATTTCTACACCCACTTTTCGCCAGATATACTTTAGTCCCACGTAATAAGGGGCGAGCCTATTGCCGTACCGGGCACATTTCCAGACTCCGTGCTGCTACTGAGAATTTCGTGACAGAAAAACTCAATAACACTGCCCGACCCAGGAATCGAACCCGGGACCTCCTGATCCCACGCGCACATTTATGCTGCGAGACCAACGAGGCAGTCGTATAGGGTTTGATGTCGAGTTTTCCGTCTCTACGCAAATATGGTATTTGCATCGTGTTATCCCTTAGTCGCCTCTTACGACACCCACGGGGAGATAGGGGGTGGTGACACTTGTATTCTATGCCGTCAACCACACGGCAAAATAATAAAATATGGGAACAGGGCAGGCAGAAGAAGAAGACAGTACGTACATAAAATGACTTAAAACTACTATTTGTAAGCGACCGCACAAACTTATAAAAAACGTCGACAAATTGTTAACAACAACCTATCAGCTCAATGTGACCACAGCCTTATGTCATCATCACAGCAATTACTACTAGATATATGAAGTTAAAGATATCTTGCCGTGCCGTCCCACTGTGAAATAAATATCTATAATAAATTGGCTAAACCGACAAAGTTGTCCCACTGTAGAATTATAAAGTTACAAAACAAAATAGGCCGTAAATGTATAATGATTTACACACTGAGCTCACAGTGAGAAGTATTAATTAAATTGATGATTGATTTTAATTGTATTTTATGGTGGAAGAATGTCTTGTTCGCGGGCAATAAAATGTAGCTGGTGAAATATTAATGTGTTTAATATCGACGGTAAAAATGCGCACGCTGCTGATTGGAATACAAAATAGGTATGCAGGTCACTTAAGCTCCGTACCCACATACAGTTACGCATTATACATTGACTCATGATCATTGATTGGTGAACCAGTGATATAATCAATTACTTAATAATAATATATTACTATAAAAGCGAACGAATTCAAAACTGACTCCCCATCTTATTGTAGATAAAAACCGTTTAACAAAATAGTTTCTGAATGAAATTTTACAATTTGGAAACAGTTTCCTGCAGTGTCCATTCCGCTAGTTATCTGAAAGTTTCAAACTCACCTACTGGTTTGAACTCTGTTAACAATATACCTAATATCGATTTGATTTTGCACTTAATGAAGGAACTAGACTTGCTCTACGATGCCATCTGCTTCGAAGTCGGTTACCGTGGTAAAAAGGTACGCTATGACACTCTCCAGCCTTCTTTCTATCTCTACGCGCCACAACCATACGATAAAATCGCTTCGCTGTGACATAAATATTGGGACAAATAAACAAACAAACACACTTTCGTCTTTATAATATTGGTATGGAACTGTGACAGGAGTTTCACAGTTTTCAATTTTAGTATTGTGTCACCAACTCATTTAAGGAATAATGGTTAGTTAGAAACTTATGGCATGATTTCGAATTCCTCAATTTTAAATTAGCGTGCACAAACGTACAGCTAAACTGACAAACAAAAAAACCGAAAAGCAGGCAATAATACAAAAAAATAAGATTGTTCTCTTTTTTTAAATAAAGAACCTCTAAAAATATTTTTGTCCTAAATATCTTCCATGTACCTATTAATTATTTATTATATACCATCGATTACAAAAGAGTGTTATTACAAAATTAAAAGTACGAGTTGGAAGCCAGCCGCAGACGGCAACTGCAAGCGACGTGTCGCCCGGACGGAAAGTATTTCATAAAAATATATAGAAAACCGTAGTGTCGCGGCGACACGTCGCTTGCAGTTGCCGTCTGCGGCCGACTTCCAACTCTTGATATCAGACCTCGTGACATGCTATTACGATCTAATGCAAAATGTCACCAAAACAATTCCTTTTTATTTGCTACCAATAATATCTCCATCCAACGTTGCCTGGTAGAAATCGTTGTTAGCGATAAGGCTGCCCTTTCTACTCTATTTATTATAAAATTCCTATAAAAGTTCCTAAAAGTGTACAATAAAGTACGAAATAAATTCAAAATAGTTGTTAAATAACCGCTGCATTTAAAGCAGCGTTGTTGGTCTATCCCTTTACCGTCAACATTGCGTAAGCTTTAAATATTATATGACGGCTCCTGTATGTTATCTTAAAGCCATTTATTATTTTTATGGAGCTTGATCCGCTTGTGCAGCAACTTTATGTTATATAACATGCTATAAGCGTCCTTAGAAAACGCCGCGCTTTGAGAATTATAGTTGCATCACAGCCGTTATTGTAGCAGACCTTTTTATGAGCTATCCTTTTAGGTATTATATAGCTCATGTAGTTTAGCTCATAATATACCACGGTGTGAACGTACCAATAGATCTTACACATCTTTTTAGATTGAATTGAACAGTATACTCGGTAAAAATTCTTGATATGTAGTACATCAGAATAGCATATTATGCTATTCTGACGTACTACTTATAATTTTATTCATAATGATAGCAAAAAAAAACAAAAACCTAGATTTAGATTTTTGGCTATGATAAGGAAATTTTTCAAATCGGGACAGTATTGAGATTCGCGCGTTTGACCAAACAAACAAACTCTTTAACTTTATAATATTTATTCAGATTAGATATATATACATTGATACAATGCGCTCACACAACCACAAAACTTTAGTTACATGAATACAACACCAAAAAATATCTACAGACAGCAATATTATGTACATTGCACGATGCGAAATACACAAAGTAAACAGTTCACCGCATTACTCGTGACATACCTTCAAAGGTTTTACTCCCTTACAGGTTTGGGATACTCTAGTTAAGCTGTGGTTGCACAAAAGATGAGCGAGACAAATGTAAGATGTAAAAGCAGGATAAATGCTAATCTCTGATCGAGTGAGTTCTTGTGAGTCCATTATACAAAATGCTGAAGCCATTATAGAAAGACCTCAAGAAATTACGACTGAATGTAAGTATAAAGTGATGACACCTTTTATCGACCACAAGAGAAGGCATATAGTAGTTTGAGCTGTATGTATAAGAAATTGTTGGAACTGGATAACGTTTGAATGTGACGATCTACAATATTTAGGCTTCTAAGCACGTGTCCAAATTTTCTTCATATTATGTAGATAATTTCTATATAAGTGAATGATAAAATGATAAGCCTTAAGTACTGTCAGGGCTGAGCCGCCCCTATATGCGTGGGGCACACAGGCGCCAGGTTTAAGGCTGCGTTTCCACCAGAGATGTGTGAGGGAATTGTGTCGTGCGAGGATGTCTATCTGTGCTGCGAAAATGTGTGAGGGTTTCCACCAAAGCTGTGCGAGGAAAATGTGTCGTACGAGGATGTGTAGCGGAGCTGTGAATAATGTGTGGTGCGAGGATGCGTTGGGAAGCTGTGTAATGTGTCGACGGGGGTGCGGTGTAGTGGGAGCGGAGTACCTCACTTTGCTGTCAATAGCGCTTGTAGTCGTAGGTGTTGGTTTTTTATATAAAATCTCATCCCTCGCACACATTCCTCGCTTGTTTTGTATGCGCAAAAATCTAGCTCCGCTGAGCCGTTGCCACCAGAACTGTGCGGACCGAGGCGAGGTAAATGAAGCGATTCTATTGGTTCTTTACAAACACATCCCTCGCTACGCATCCTCGCACATCTCTGGTGGAAACGCAGCCTACGGGCGTCGCGCGTCGGGAGAAATGATTTAACTATCAAAACTACTTTCGAAAAATAATAACAAAGGCGCTTCATAGATTTTGCACATAGGCGCTGAATTGCGTCAGCGCGGCCCTGGGTACTGAGCCATGTTGCGCGCTGATACTTAGTCTTTTTTTAAATTTAATCCTTATTTTGTAGTAAGGCTTTATTGGTCGATGTGATATCGCAAACCACTAAACACATCTCAGCAATAAGACAGCCTTCCAGTTCGCTCATCTCTTGCAGTACTGCAGGCTTTTCTTTAAACAGGTCAGGTGTACCAAGCGTTACGACTCGACAAATACGCTGTTATTCAGCTGTGTGTGTAAACGTGTTATACTGTGGCATAACAAAGAGGTGGCAAAATGTAATTGTTTTTGTCTTGTACAGACAAACTTGATTTCAAACGCTATACTAATCCGTCTGGCCAGAATGGTATAATAGGCCAAATTCTTCTATTGACTCACAATGCTCTTGTGACGCATATTAGAAGTAGCCTATGTCCAGCACTGGACTCTGAAAGGCTGTATGAGGAACATCTTCTAAAATTGTTCGCATATTTTTATTCATTTATTTATAGACTCACGCCTCGTATCCCTGAAGGGGAAGGCGAGATGTAAATTTGCACATATTTTTAGTGTAGGTATCTAATATGCAACTAGATTTTCTAGGTGTCCACTATTGCAAGAAATGGTATTCTATCTGTTATACTATTGTATAAGCTATATCACTGCATAGTTGCATCAAAACTTGTTCAGCAGTTTTGCAGTAAGAGCTGTTCATTCATCTATCCCCACGAACTTTCACGCATAAAATACTAGTAGAAGGTTTTTTCGTTGAAATTACTTTAATACTAAGCAACAAGAATATCGTGAAAAAGCAAGTCAAAGAAAATTGTGTTAAACCAATTTTCTGAGACCAGGTTTCGTAGCGCTTCGTGTCTTATTTACTAGTTTGCGTTGGCGAATTACCATCTTTTAGTAACAAGATCTTGCATGTTTAATATTGAATTAGCTGTAGCAAAGAAAAAGTAATTATCACATTTTTTATAGGTATAAGAGCGACAAACCAACCGCTCCCATAATTACCATCTGGTCCATTGACCATGTGGTCAGCGAATAATTCATTACTATTGATTTCAAAACACATTGACAGATCCCTTACTCTAGCAGCCAGATAATAGATAAAAATATTAAGAATTACTTAGATACATACAAATATATTTAAAATATAAAATGAGGTACCCCTGCCGTCCTGTTTGTCTGTATGAACGCGATAAGCTCAAAAACGGTTTACGGTTTTCACAATAGACGTGTGTGATTTCTGAGGTTCAGGATGCAATTCACGCGGGTGGCGCCACGATCGAATACTAGGTAAAGATAAATAACATCGACCACTCATCTCGACCATTAAGCCAGCTATGCAACGATATAACCACCACAAAATGAATCGTGTTTATTTATTATCTACATTATCTATATTTATTTATTTATTTTATACACTTAATTGTGTACACGTGGACTTAATGCCTTGGGCATTATCTGTCAGTCTACCTTTGAGCGGTGCTGAGAAACGTTGTAAGTGTATTAAATATGTACTTACTATAATTACAATATTACAAATAATAGACATAATATGTATAATAATATAATACTTAAATAAATACACATACATACTATAATACAATACGAGAACTTAAGAAATAATACATAAAGCCGCCATATTGTTATGAACAGTAACTACGTAGTCATAAATAATGTGAATAGAATTATAGATACTAATCCTATGACACATCCGCTGGTCTTGCCAACAGGAGCTCCTATACTTTCGTCTTAAATTTGTACTTGGTGTTGCACATCCTGATGGGATTCTAGAGGAGAATAGACTGAACTAGAAAAGAAAAGAATTATAAATTATACATTATCTATATATATAGGAAAAACCGCACCTACTTCCCACACATCCAATATCAAATAATCTTACAATTCAACAAGCACCCTACAGAACTATCTTTCACAGAACCGCACTTCCCATTAAAAACAACCAGTTTACTAGAATCGCAGCAAACACTGTCGGCCTATCTAAATCACGATATGAAATTATTGAGTGTGCCTCATAATTATAAAACTAGAAACTACAAATTAGTATTCAAAGTGCTAGTAATTTGCACCTAGGAGCTGCGTGCAATTAGAGCCTCTGTACACAAGCATACTTCTATCTATCTATCGTCACGCCTGTCTCCCATTGGAGTAAGCAGAGACTATGGAACGCCAATTTCTCCGGTTCAACAAACCTTTTACGCTTCCTCGACATTTATTAACCTCATCATGCATGCTTGTCGGTTAGGGATACTTTTAATTTGCCCCGTTTTTAGTAGGTCATCTACTTGGTCGGCGTAAGTCCGCCTTGGGCGTCCCCTACCAACATCTTCATTCATTCTTACACGATACACTTCTTTCGTATTTTTCTTTCATCCATCCGTTCTAACAAGCATACCTAAACTGTTATATTAGTTGCTTACCATAGATAGTCACTAAGCGACAACAGCAATATTAATTCATAGTAGTTTATAAATCCATACATAGAGTCGCGTAGCTGACATCTTTTTATGCATCTATATAGTGACGGCTCCAGAGTTTTTGTGAAGGCTTATAATAGTTTGGGTGGGAGAATCCTGAACATGGTGAAGAAAGCTTTTATCTAGGAAAATAGTATTTTAAGATAAATAGTCTTGAGAAAACACACAATCTGTCCGTGTGTCGACATCTTTAGAACAAAAGTCGTCTGCATTTTCAAGATAGCGTAGCAATTACAAAACATTCAGTTCGTAGGTATCAGGCGTGTAGCTTTTGAGTCTTTAGTGACCAAATAGGCCACTTGCTGTTCACTGTCCTGTGTATGAATCGTGCGTTACTAGATCATCATCATCATGTCAGCCTAGAGACCTCCACACTGCTCGACATAGGCCTCACCAAGTTTCTCCACACAGAAGGATCTTGAGCCACCCGCATTAGACCACGTTACTTGAAACTTATTACGTAATTATGCAACTTAAATATCGGATATTCATTTAGCCTAGGGCGCCGGTTCACGTTGCCTCGGCCCCTGTTATCATGAAAATATATGACAGTCGTTACGTTAAGACCCCTTGCCCAAAAATGGGACAGTATTGGGTTAGACTCGTTAAGTAGCGTCAGTAATCTTGAATATGCACTGGTTTAAACTATGGAATAACGATATCCCTATAGGTCGCAGCGGTTAGACGCCAGTCATTCTGAATAAAAGCTAATAGTTTATCAAATCTGGTGTGACCAGATCCCGGGCTCCAACGCGAAAGTCTCGGGTGCAACCAAAATAACGCTAAGAAGATGATGATTTACGTAGCGTAGTGTACGAAGGGCCTTAGAAACGAGATAGAAACAAAACTTGCTTTCTATAAAACTGAGTGCGTTTTCTACACAGTTTATGTGTTTGTATTCAAACGTCTCTGGATCATTTATCTTATAGGTTTATACCTATATAATGAGCAGGCTGTACCGTAAAATGTATTTATTAAATATCATAAGATTTAAACAAGTTTTATGTATCGCTTCCTAAATGCGTTAATTACAAAGGTCTTTATTTCCTGACTTTTCGACCGGCTTACATTAGTCGGGGTCACGGGTAGACCAAAGTACTAAGATATGTATAAGTACAAATTTAAGAAACTGACTCGAAAAAAACAAAATTTCTAAAATAAAACCTATGAAATAGGCGAAAAATTTAAAGCAGACATTTGTATTGTAATAATGTGTAAAAAATTGAGATGATCGGATAAAATTCATACCTACCATAGTATGAATTTTATTTGATCATTTCGTTCGTAATATAACGAGCGTAACACATGAAAGTACTTATAGTAACACATGTGCACTCTGTTATGAATGCAGGGCAAACAATTAAAACTATTTTGGGTTCAGTCTGTTTTTTATATAAAGAAAACACAAACGCTACGTTTAACGCCCAAACATTTATCACAATACAACAATGTAATAAAAAGAAAACAATCATTGTTCCATACTGAATGCAATTTAGCCGTATTCTACAACTACAACAATAAAATACACATTAAAAATTTGTCCAGCAAAACATCATTTATCTCTCACCCCAAATTAACTTTAAATTACACACATCCATAAATCTTTTACCGCAGCTAACTAAAACTAAAATCAGTTATTTATAACCAGCAAAACGTCACTTTAATGTATAGTTTGGGGACGATGTAAAACTGTTGTTGCAAACAACTATGTCGTATGATCTATGAGAGCTGAATACACACTTAAATATGTCCATGAATGCTTTCGCAGTCTATGCTGGACTTAAGCCTCCCCTAATTTGCTTCACTATAGCAATAGTTGTTGGTATAGGGATTTGATGTCGAGTTTCTATCTCTTTGAATACATACTATTTGCTTCGTATATTTGCCTTAATCGCCTTTTTTGACACCCACGGAATGAAATGAGGTATATTTTACACTTACATATTATGTAATATCCTCCCTAGCCAACAAATTCAATTATTGTACTCTAACTAGAGAAATATCTATTATGTACTTCCAATATGAACTGCTTCTATGATCCAGTGGATAGCGTAAGCGTCTGCTGATGAGGTCGGGCAAAAGTGTTACTTAGTTTTTCCGGATTTTCAGTAACATTACGGAGTCTGGCAACGTGCGCGGTAACGGCAGTAGGCTCGCCACCTATTACGTGGGACCTAAAATTCATAGCATGGCGAAATCGGGGTGTAATATAACATGTCTGCCTACTCCTTTGGGGACAGGCGTCTATAAAAACTAGAGAAATTGCGTACTAAAATAAACCGTGGCATTTAAAAGTGAATCTTTGGCATTTAAGTAATCTCCTGCAAGTTGATTTTTATTTTTCTGCACGTGTTCTTTAGGTCATTTGGTGACCTCACTGATTTAATAAAAACCAATGTCCATTCCATTGTTACTACGAGCAAAGCAAAATCATTCGCTGCACGTGAGGACGCATGTGCGTAGCTTTAAACACGTTGCATAGCGTGACATCACACTGGACTGTTCTGTACCGAATGTCCGCTATACTGAAATACATTGTATCCGCATCAGAAAACATACGTTCTTGCCGGTGACATATTTTGTTAGCGATGCATATAATTTTACGAAACTGCCCAAATTAAGTGCTACTTCAAGCAACCAGCAATAATAAATAAAAATAAGAAAATAAAAAAATATAAAAATAAAAATATAAAAATAGTAATAATCGATTTTAAACATTCGCGATTTGTATATATCATAAAAAATAAATTAGCGGGTCTTAATCGTGTACATTAATTTATTTCAGGTATACCTATTTGTTTCCGACGTTTCTCTCTCCTTGCACCGAGCGTGGTCGCGGAGAGACTGATGAAAGCTCAGCGCTGTCTTTTGGAAGTGCGGGTTTCGGCACCTACCCTCACTTGGTCCTTATTTAAGTTCGCACTATCGGTACTCCGACACACTACACTAATGACGTCTACACACTGTTGAGATTTATCACTGCGGCGGTGTTTACATTTGTTGATGACTGGATTCCAAGTAGCCGATAATCTATATCCATCCTCCCGGTTGAAATTGTTATATTTCTTGATTTCTACCGCTTCACGTGCTATCCTGGAGTAATAGTGACGATCGGTGGATAAGACTTGTGGTTGATGCAGTTATATTCAGTGGTTTAGTCCAGACTCCAACAAATGCTCAGCTATAGCCGACTTATTAATAGGTCGGTTTTTCACAGCTGCGATAATTATGATCCTTTACTCTTTCAGCGATTTTACGCTTAGTCTGCCCGATAGACTAAGCGTACTTACTATTAAGCGTACGTAACTACCGCAGCTGCAATCGACTTTGTAGACGCCAGGTGTTTAGAGCGGAATGACATCCTTTGGGGTACGCAGATTATGTGCTATCTTAGAGAGCGGACTGTATACAGTCGTGATGGAGTATTTCTTGAGTACTGTTCCAACCTTGTCCGTCAGTCCCTTTAGATATGGCATGTAAGCCGGCACTCTGCTTACTTCAGGTCTACCATCTTTCCTCTTCAGACGGAGTATCTTCTTCTAACTGTTCAGGGTCACACAGGTCATATGCTCTGTTCACCAACGATGAAATGTAGTGTACAAGGCAGTGTACACTACATTAGGTGCGCCATGTGTTTCTCCACATCGCTGTCACTGTGGAGAGGCTGTCGACAGCCTTGGGCACCATGGTCTGTCATGTAGCAGGAACGCAGGTCGTATTTCACGACACGCCAACCTCAATTACATACTTCGCCGGGCTCTTGTCACCGCTGGCGTTCCAGCCCAACTTGAACCTCAGGGCTCGGCACGCGACGATGGTAAGAGACCAGACGGTATGTCTTTACTGCCATGGAAGCTGGGTAGGCCTTTGGTGTGGGACGCAACATGTGTCGACACCCTTGCGCCATCTCTTCTTCCTAGCACAGCGGGTTGTGCGGGCGCTGCTGCTGCTTCAGCGGAGACTCTCAAAAGGCGCAAATACATAAATCTAGTAGGGGATTATGTATTTGAGCCGTTTGGAGTTGAAACGTTGGGACCATGGGGTCTAAGTGCGAGATCTCTTTTTAAAGATCTTTCAAAGAGACTTGTTGACGCCTCGCGTGACCAGAAGGCTGGCCTGTATTTGGCACAAAAGATCAGCATTGCCATACAACGTGGCAATGCTGCCAGCATTCTGGGCACGCTTCCAATTGATGGCGATGTGGAGGATTGCCATGACGCCCTTTAAATTCTGCTTTTACGTTTTTTTTTTTTTTTTATTTAAAAAACTTTATATACGCAGCGTATACAGGCGGACTTAATGCCATGGGCATTATCTCCCAGTCTACCTTTGAATGGTGCAGAGAAAAAGAAGTAGGCGCTATATAAATATAATGAAAAGAACCTTGAGTTTGAACTTACATAGACATATAGATTATATATATATATATATATATATATATATATTAGATATGACATATACATATAAGATACATACATATACATGAATAAAAGATATATAAGCGATATATAATATATAAAACCTTAATTTCAAATAATACATATTATTACTACATACTAGTACATATAATATATATAAATATATACATATATATACATATTAAAAGACAAAATGAAATATAAATGAATTGTGATACACCGGCTGTCTCGGCCAACAAGAGTTCCTTAACTCTGAACTTAAATGTGCACTTGGTCCTGGCCATCCTGATCTCAAGAGGAAGGGCATTCCAGAGAAGGATTGATTGTACAGTAAAAGAAGAGTGAAGAAAATTAGAGTTGTGAGTGGGAACCATGAGAAGCAGGTTATTAGAAGAGCGAAGGTTACGAGCATGGTTAGACCCTAGGCACTGGAAGAGGGGCGATAAATACTCAGGGGGAGTAGGAGACGTAAGAATACTATAGAGAGTTGTGAGAGCACGCAAGCTACGGCGTTGACGAATGGGAAGCCAATTCAATTGAGAACGATAAGTGGACACATGGTCAAACTTGCGAAGATTGAAAATGAATCGAATGCAGTTATTTAGAAGTCGGTCAAGTTTGTTTAGGAGATCTGCATTCAGGTCAAAGTAACATACATCACCATAGTCGTGTCATCACGTTTTTTATAGATAGATAGATAGATAAATCTTTATTGTGCAAATACAGTTGGTACAAATTAGGTATAATAGCTTATATGTAGGTATGCAAATAGTAAATGCATAAAGGCGGCCTTATCGCAAAGTGCGATCTCTTCCAGGCAACCTTAGGATGGACAGACTGAAAAAGAGAAGTTTGATGGTGTAGTGGCCATATATATATGGACACTAATAGTTATTTAAATAGAATATACGAAGATGTGTAGGTATATATTACCTTTACATACAAATAATACGTAATATACATACTAACTATACATATAATACATATATACAAAACATATAATACATAGCTATATAATACATACATATACATATAATGATATCAATTTAGATTATAATGACAAGTAGTGCTTCTTTAATGCGCCTTTAAATATATTAAGCGATTTTGCTTGCTTAATCTCAATTGGCAGTGCATTCCACAAACGTACAGCCTGAACAGCAAAGGATTTATCGTAGAAGTTTGTGGAATGTGTCGGCATCTGCAGTCTTAGATCCACTGACGACCTCAAGGTCTTTGAATGTGTGTCATGAAGGAACTTAAAACGTTCTTTGAGTTACATGGGGCTATTAGGATTAAACAGCACATTATACAGAAGCATAAGAATATGAGTATTCCGGCGAAGACGAATTGGGAGCCACTTGAGTCTGGATCGAAATTCAGATACATGATGATATTTGCGTAAACCAAAAATGAATCTTATACAGAAGTTTTGGAGACGCTCAAGTTTGTCAAGTTGGTCCTCATTAAGATCAAGATAGCTGACATCGGCATAATCGAGTATTGGGAGAAGCAAGGATTGTACAAGCGCAATCTTGGTGGTTGTGGGAAGAAAGTTCCGCAGCCTACGTAACGACCCAGCTGATGCAAACAGCTTTCGACTTGTCTCCTGTATTTGACATCCCCAAGATAAAGTTTTATCTAGATAAAACTTATTATTATTATCTTGATAAATCCCCAGGTTTTTTACATTATCTGAGATTGTTAATATTTTACCGTCGAACTGAATCTCAGGTAACAGCGGCCAGTTGACTTGGAGATCATTCTGGAACTGCCAATCAGAATAATTTGTGTTTTAGATGGGTTTACTTTAAGGCCATAATTTTTACTCCACGTACAAATTTGCGCCAGGTCAAAGTTAATATTAGAGAACGCCTCTGAAATCGCTTCTAGTGGTGCCTGTGAGTATATCTGTAAATCATCTGCGTAAAGGTGGTAGGACGAAAGTTAGTGCTTAGAGATGGCATTTATGAAAATTGCGAATATTAATGGAGATAGCACGCCACCTTGCGGTACACCGACAGTTTTGCTACACCATGACGAGTACGACTCATCAACGCGTATACGCTGTCGGCGTCAAAACAGATAACTATGAAACCAGTCAATTACCGTTGGAGATATTTTAATAGAGCGGAGTATGGCAAGCAGGATGTGGAAAAACACGGTGATAAATGCGTTGCTAAAATCAAGTAGGGACAAAAGCGCGAGTTTTCCACCAGCCATACCTAGCCTTATCTCATCAGTGATATGAACCAATGCTGTAGTATTACTATGACCAGGACGAAAACCAGATTGGAATGGATTCAGGAGAGCATTCTTGGAAAGGAAAGTACAAAGTTGTGTATGTACAAGACGCTCAAGGACTTTGGAGAGGAATGGAAGTATGGTTATAGGACGGAAATCAGTAAAGGAACAGGGTTTGGATTTTTTAGGGATCGGTACTACTTGTGCATCTTTCCACTCGGATGGAAAGACATCGCTGGTAATTGAGTAGTTCAGGATATGAAAAAGGACAGAGAGGATTTCATCTAGGATAGGCAGGATCATATTTCGACTGATACAGTCATTACCAACAGCATTGGATGAGATAGAAATTATGCTCTTTTTAACATCACAACCGGAAAATTGCTCGAAAACAAAAGGTGAGTAGCTGGGAGTTAGGATACGTGAAAGATCTTGTAACGTGTTAGTTTTTCTTGTCCCATCAATGTTGGACGAAGCAGTGAAATGTGCGTTAAGCGAATCAATATTTATATCTTTGGGGATTGCGTCATTGCGCGACTTACCAACTCCCAGTGTTCTATGAAATTTCCGAATTTTAACTGGATCTCCTTTTTCAACCGAGTTGTGAATATGCTGGCGTTGTGCTTTCCTACACACCTTATTGCAGAGATTTCTGGCACGTATGTATTTTTCCAAATTCACAGGGTTTGGACGGCATTTATACTTCGCCTTGGCAGCCGCTTTCTTTGACATAAGAATTTTGATTTCGTCAGTAAGGCAAGGTGCAGGTAGGTGTTTTAATTTAATGGCACGGATTTGTGCATGCACATCGTACAGCTGAGTTAATTTGTCTGTAAACATATTGAATTTGATATCTACACAGTCTGATGTGTACAAAGGAGACCAATCTATACTACGGGCATCTGCGCAGAGCTTTACACTTTCCATCCCACCAAAGTTGCGTTGCATAATAATTCTCGGTTTTGCCTTTGGTGGGCGTATTTTATATGAAATATAGATTAAATCATGGTAAGAGAAACTGTCTGCAGAGTACTGACCACGTTTAGATACAAAACTAGGGGAAGAAACAAAAATGAGGTCAAGAAGAGAAGGTACAGAGTTTGGAAAATGGTGTGTAGCATGAAGAGGAAGAATAGATAAATTGCAAGAATTTAAAATACGCCTAAATGTGCTGGAACTATTATCCTGTTTTATGAGGCAGGTGTTAAAATCTCCCATTATAATTGTGTGACTGTAAGAAGGTACCAAAGTTTCTAGGATGTGTTCAAAAGAAGGGGAAAAATTTATACGTAACGAAGGGGAATAATAAACACCTAGAAGAACTTTAGCACGATTTTTATGTATTTCCTTTTATTTGTTAGTTATTTAAGTATAGAAATTATTGTTTTAATTTATGTGTAAATAGCCGCTTAGTTATAGTTAGTTTTAATGCAATTATACTGCCAGGCAGTGTCATATAACCCGACCGCCAGAGTGACAAAACGCATTCGTGCCTTAACTAGGGACCATAAAAACTTATTTGCGGAAGAGGTGTTTGAACGGTTACATAAACCTCAAATTGTGCAACGGCCTAAGATGTACGGCTTACCCAAAGTACACAAGACCAACGTACCTTTGTGACCTATAGTGAGTCAAATAAATTCACCCTCATACGGTCTGTCTGAGGAATACACTGTTGTGCTTAAGAATTACTTGGATGGAAACTATTTCTTATATTGTGGACAACACTACCTCCAGATCGATGGAGTGGCTATGGGTAGTCCTATAGCACCGGTAATGACCAACATCTGGATAGAGCACTTGGAGGAATCCATGGACATGCAGGCATCAAATGTGAGGCTATGGAAGAGGTCTGTCGATGATAGCTTTTGCTTTTGTCCTTACTTATATAAACTTACTCCTTAGACAATAATTAAGCTTAGCTAAAAGGGTCACCAATATCCTACCTATTTCAAATTAAATTGCGAACTAAATTGCCAGTAATAAATAAAGAGAAAATTAAACCATCATTTCATCGCTTACGAAAAAAAAAATTTTTGCCATCTGCCAACCGAAGCGAACTAAAAGAGTGGCCATAATATTAACTTCCCCACAACCAAAGCAGCCAACCGTACTATCAGCATTACTCCTCTCATAAAACCAAGTCCCTCATACAAAATGGTACTTAAACCCAACATCTCTTACCTGTTAACTGTACAATTACTACAAGCTATTCACTACGTTCTAAACTTAGTACGAATGTCGCATAAATATCCAAGGAACTCAAATTGAAGCTGAAGGTACTTAATAGGCTGTTACGAGATGATTCCATACATAATTTATTACTTAGATATGCGAAACGCGAATATTATTAAGCCAATTACGTTTAGGCTCGTTTATACCTTGGGTACGCCCGCTTATTAAGGCATGCCGGAAAACCGTGAAGGTACGTAGACTTGTTTGAATGGGATCATGGTTTAAGTGGTAACTCCGTTAGTGCCTAGGAGTTACTGCGATACTAAGATAGTTCTTGCGGGCGTTTGTATGCTTATGAAGTCGTATAGTGGATTTGTGAGTTTATAAAGGGTTATACGTATGTGTACGGTGGTGAAAACGCTTTTGCAGAATGCAATGTAGGTATGTGTTTATATTACGAATAGCTCAAAATCATTTTTATTTTTACTAGTGCCACCTTAATTCCCAATACTTACCTATCTACTATATAATTATCACCTGTGTCACTAGGTAGCACTGACCATAGAAGACAACGAGTTTATCTGGTCTACAACCGTTAATCTATGCAGACTACTTACTAATTTATTGGTGACAAGGACGGATTCCGGAGAGAGCACATTCCGCCCCCTGGCCTCAAAGATGGTGTCTATGGGTAATTACCTGAAAATAAATTATTTTTGTTATAAATAGCATATAAATCCTATTGTTTATTTTTCGTGTGAGTGTGTGGCCAACTCGGGTGCCGGAGTTTTGATACTGTCCGAAGGCTTCCGCCATGGCATAACGATTCTTGTCCAGAGATCGAGACCGAGACCGACAGTTTACGAGCCCAAGGCGCACGGTCTCGTGTAAATGCCACACACGGCCCCCCGTACAAGTGGTGACCTGTGCAAGCGTTGCTTAACTTTACCCACCAATAACGAAAGGCAAGCCAAGTCACGCTATGAGCACTACGAATGCTCCTATGACCATTAGTACATATATGTATATCGATGCTTATGACAGATACATTTTTAGGATATCTCTTAAAAATTTTCTTGGGTTAATTCTTCAAACCAAATCCCCAACCATGATTGGAGGTTATTTTCTACTCTAAGATTCTCAGCTAACTGCACTACACAGAGCTGTATGCGGGCTTAGCAATGTTACCGTATTCCGAAATTGACAGATAAGTACCGAATAGTAGGTACCTAATCCTATTTCTAATGAAATATAATATTGTGTAGGTACTAGGGTAACTTTTTGAGCTTAGAGAATTAATAGAACTGACTGAGGTATCTAGGGAGTATTAATATTTGGAAAATTGAATAGTTTTAGGAGCCGACTGTAAGCTTATTTTGGCAAGATGGTACTCGATATGGACAGCAAGACGTCTTCCGCGTGCAAATGACAATAAGGCCAATGTTTTTTTATAGGGGCTACACACTATTCAGTATGCGCAATTTTATTAAATAAGATTAATTTGGTTATTATAAGAAAGTCAAAATAAATTAGTCAAAAATAAAATGCCTGTAAGACCGGTAAAGGGTAACAAATGCGAGAGATTTAAACAACGATCCTTACCTACTTAACATGCTTTTCTTCCTTTCATCCTTTATCTAATGCCATAAAGTATTTCACCAAAATGACAAAATTGTTCCTAAAGTTAGGCTTTTGTTAGGTAGACAGACAGACTGAGCTATAAAGAGATGATTCCATATTGCCTACCTCTTAATGTACCGAATCCTAAAAGTATCGGTCTTACTATCAAAATAACACTCGATGAGTCAAACATCTCTCCAAAGCAGATTAAATTGGACACCTATGTATTTCTTATGTCATTGTAATCTTATCAAGCAAGAAGTGAATACTTCCCTCAAAAGTATATAGATACCGTTATTTTAAGTGCTACACTTTGTGTGAAACCAGATGAGGTGCGAAATAAGAGAGTACTTGACGATGCTCTGGGCCGCGAAATTAGACGCCCAAGTAATTATGTTCTCAAGGTCAACTACACAGAGATGTATCGATTCGTACTACGCTCTTCAACTGTTCATTAAATAAAATATAGAAAGTAAGGCATTTTGCAAGTCATTTTCATAAAATGGAGCCTTTTTAGTTTAATTCAGTTTCGGATCATCATCGTCCTATAATTAATTCTGCCGTCCTTTAACTAGAACCCCGTTAACCCTCAAATGGTCGATTTTGAGTTTTGAATGCAAAGTAATACAGTTTTAAATTCTCTATCTTTCTGTCTAAGAACTATATCTCTATCACTTACGGTTATAGAGATATTAAAACATGATTTACCGTTAAATGACAAAAAAATGCAACCAATGCTTGACTAAAAAGTGACTATACCACGCTTCTTAGCTTAACGCACGTTAAAGTACCTTAGTTTCAAAATTTGCCTAATATTTTTTTCATTTTTTATAAGCTTAAACTACTGTAATTGAATATTTTTGACTACAAATACACTAAGAGCCTGTAACTTGTTTATAGTTAAGGATCAATTTTGATAAAACAGGAATAAAACAATGCTATAAACTATTTATAATGAAAACCTAATCTTAATTCTGGTTAGACGACCATAACGGTATTTTTGCCAAGTAATCAATATTGCGATTTGCTCAAAACAATTCGTTAAAAAAAGCGTTATTTACTTTGTTAAGAATTACATATATTTTTTAATTACATATAATAAAAAATATATGTAATTCTTATCTTAATAACGGCTAGCCCACGTTCCCTAACTAGAAACACGTTATCCGTTTCTCGCGCTTCATAAATTCTAGGAGTATGCGGGAATGCCATATACGCATATGGCGAGGATGGGATATGCGCGCAGGGAGATTTGCCATTCCGCTTGGAGAGCTTATAGCGTGCAAGCGTGCGTCATCGCATCGTGTTCCCGCAAAAACTCAAATATGTCGGGTAAAATTAAGAGGTAAAATTCGAAAATTTTTGTGAAATACTTTATTAACTTTACCTTCCTTAATATCTCCACCAAGTTTGAGCGAAGAATAGCAGACCAACGAATTAGTCATATTTATAAAATTATTATGACTGCCTTGTTAGTTTGCTATTATTCCTCAGACTAACTAGGTGGAGACTACCTTTGACGGGCAGGAACTGGATGAGAGTAGCCTCGGATCCACCATTGCAGTCAGTTAACCGGAAGATGGTGGTCAAACCACCCAAAGAAAGGCGAAAGTAAAAGGCAAGATACTATATAGGCAGCAGCATTAAGTATCAAAGACTTCCGCCACTACGATCGCCAATCCGTCTGCCAAGCGTGGCGATCAAAGCAAAATGAGCCACACACGAAAAAAACGGCCTCTATTTGCCGACAGCCCCGCTATTCCTGACTCAGATAGCGGCCATGGTAACGGCGGGGCATGGGGTGCGATAAACCTCCGGCAGAGATTTGTCGCAATATTTCATTTATTTCATTTCATTCATCACACTCCGATGAGGATGTAGAAGCTATGTATGAGGACACATCTCGGGCTATACATAGCTTCAAAACCCATTACACCGTTGTCATAGGAGATTTTAACGCGAAACTAGGCAAACGAGCGGTGATGAGCTGAAGGTGGAGCAATTTGGATATGGACACCGGAACTCGCGGGGCCACTTGCTGGCTAGATTCATGGAGAAGGAAGGACTCTTCATGATGAATTCCTTTTTCAAAAAGCTAGAATGCCGCAAGTGGACCTGGATAAGTCCAGATGGTGCCACCAAAAATGAGATCGATTTCATCATATCAAAAGAATCAATGAAGAGGTTAATATTTAATTATGTCTCTGTGATCAGTTCGCATAAAGCGGGCCGCGGTCACCGAATGGTAAGAGGCACATTGAATATTAGTCCCAGCCTCGAACGGTCGGTATTGATGAAGTCTACGCTCCTACCAGCGCCAGTTCAAATCTAAAACCTCGAGAGCTTTCAGCTTGAGCAGCAAAACCGCTTCGAATGCCTGGGAGAATGCGTAGACGACTTTAGTGACAGGTTAGTGAATGCTGTCTATGCAACAGGCTTAAAGTTCTTAACCACTTGACCGCGCAGAAGTGACTATTCTCCCTTTTTCGAAATTCCGTAGACCGCGCACAAGTGACTATTTTCCCTTTTTGGTTACAGAGCTATACTCGGTCTGAATTTACTGTTTCTTTCTAATACGTAATGTTTTAAATCCTTTTTCTCTGTTCTATTAAAATCATTAAACATTTTTCGTATTTTTAGCATGAAGAAATCATGCTAAAAATACGAAGCGAGTCTTAAAATCGTTAACCCGGAAAGAAAAAATAATGTCAAATGCCACTTTTTGTTTCGCGCGCTCCATGATTACGTGCTAATCGTATGCGTGTAATTAAATATTTTTGTACTATGATACATGTTTTTTTTTTTATTTAATTCGGTGTAGATAGAATCCCTCTACAGTGAAAACTCATAAAATATGTATGTCATCGATTTACTTTTTAAAATAATCCTGTTTAAAATACACAAAGTGTTTTTTTCAACGATAGTCAATGTTTGCTGCTAAGTATAATAAATTAGAAACTAAATATCAACAAAGAATTCATACGACTTGAACGAGTCTTTCATAAGGTTGAAGAAAAACATCACTTCAACTTACTCATGTTACCGACTTATCAACAATAAATGTTTATGTTAGCGCGCCCATCTAGCAAGCGGCGGCGCGACATTTTGTTTAGAACGTGAGCGGTCGAGCGAATTCGGCAAATTGGCGCTAGCGGTCAAGCGGTTAAATCCCATGACGATTTAAAGAGCCCATAAAATCTCTGGTCCGATCCTCGAGCTTATACAGGAAAGGCGTAAGATGCTTCTGCATGCCTCCGACGATATGCCAAAGTATCGGTGGCTTAATAAACAGAATTCGCGATCGTCGCCAATACAACACTAAGTGTGTTCAAGACGAATGGTGACAGAATTACCTCGTCCATATGAAGAGAGGAGAGGAGATAGACAGATCTCTTTTGAACACTTTGGAACCGTAATCTGCTCGATTGCTTCTTGAACACACTTAGTGTTGTATTTGCGGAGATCGCGAATCAAAGACTTAAAGATCTGTTTATTAAGCTGAGGCGGAGAAGCTGAGGCTCCTGGAAGATATCAAACTGGACAGCTATACACGACTACACGACCACCTGTTATTACTCCAGTCACTGACCTTAGAGCTGGATTGACCCGATACTATACCGAAGATATGACATGACATCCCATCAGCATGCAGGGGATAAGAGTGGCCCTAAATCAACTCAAAACCAACAAGGCACCGGGTGATGACGAAATTACGTCAGTTTTTGAAAACTGTCGGCGCACCTGCTGTAGTAAAACTTCGAAAGTTATTAAATTCTGTCATACTCGAGGGCAAAACGCCACAGGTATGGCACAGTGTGGTGTTGCTTTTCTTCAAGAAAGGCGATAAAACCCTTTTGAAGAACTACAGACCCATCTCACTCCTGAGTCATGTCTACAAGTTGTTTTCAGGGGTCGTCACAAATCATCTCGAGACCACGCTAGACGACTTCCAGCCTCCCGAACAAGCGGGTTTCCGTAAAGGCTATGGTATTATAGACCACATATATACGCTGCGGCAGGTTAAGTCTGAGGAGTATAACCAGCCTCTATACTTGGCGTTTGTGGACTATGAGCGAGCCTTCGAATCGATCGAAACCTGGGCGGTACTGCAGTCTCGCCAACTGTGCCATCGACGGCTATCGATACGTCGAAGTGCCAAGGTGTTTTTTTTTTTCGAAAACGCCACCATGTCAGTCCGCCTCCAGGAGTTTAAAACCTATTCAACTATAGCGAGGGGTGAGGCAGAGAGATGTTATATTTCCGAAACGTTCACCGCTGCGCTGGAAGACGTTTTTAAGGTTCTGGACTGTGAAGGACTCGGCATCAAATAAACGGCGACTACTTACATCTTCTATTTGCTGATTCTATCGTAGTCATGGCTCAGACCATGGAAGACTTCAGCACAATGCTCGATGGCCTCCGTAGAGTCTCCCAACAAGTAGGTCTTAAGATGAACATGGACAAGACGAAAATCACGTCTGACTTCCATGTCGTACCTGCTCCTATTCAGGTTGGGAACTCTACACTCGAAGTTGTCGACAAGTACGTATAACTGGGAAAATGATCCGATTGGGTAGGTCCAACTTCAAAAAAGAGGTCATTCGTCGAATCTAATACTTTTCGAGGCGTTCGGGAAGTCACGGCATATCTTCACGTCTGATATCCCGCAGTGTCTCAAGACAAAAATGCTTGACCAGTGTATGTTGCACGTGGTCACTTACTTTGGGCCTTATCCGGAAGATCCGGGTTACTCAGAGGGCAATGGAAAGAGCTATGCTCGGTGTTTCCTTGCGAGATCGAAAAAGAAATGAGGAGTTCCGCAGGAGAACCAAAGTCACCGACATAGCTCTCCGAATAGTCAGGCTAAAGTGGCAATGGGCAGGGCACATAGCTCGAAGAACCGATGGCCGTTGGGGCAGGAGGGTTCTGGAGTGGTGACCACGCACCGGACGACGCAGCAGGAGTAGGCCTCCCACAAGGTGGGCCGACGATCTGTATAAGATTGCGGGAAGCGGTTGGATGCGAGCGGCTCGAAATCGAGTCTGTGTGGAGAACCTTGGGGGAGACTCATGTCCAGCAGTGGACGTCTCTAGGCTGACATGATGATGACTATGAGATTGAAAACATTATTACTGTATGTACGTTAATATAATATATTAAATAGCCACTATGGAAATAGGGCCCTAAAATATACTTTTTTTAGCTATTCATTGCTTAATAAGATTAGAAAAATAATCAAGGCTGTGCATATAAATTTTACAAATTGCTGTATATGTTGATGATAAGTGAAATATATATGTTGATGATAAGGAAATTTATTTAATTAAAACTGTTTTAATTTTATTGATTCAATTTTCATACTGCATTTTATTTAATTATCCAGTTTTTTTATATGTGATCCTTAGCTATAAAGACGTTAGTTACAATTGAAGGAAGAAATACCTGTTTTTAGCTTAGTAAGCAAGCATATATTTTTTCATATGTTTTTTATTTTTCACTAAAACTTAGCTTAAAAGAGTCATAGGTACTTTAGCCTCTTTCTACGTAAGGTACTAATGTATAAATATTAAGAAAGGTCTTAGCTACAAAACATTTAATAGACTTAGCGCGTTTATAGTTAAGCATTTTAGGGTAAATTTATTGAAAATTAGAAACCTCATAAATTTAAAGAAAATGCTTAGCTAAACGATCTCTAAGTGTAGGTTAACGAGGCTTTAGTGCGGCAAACAATGTCAAAAAAATGTGTATTACTTAACTAAACCAAAAAAAAAAAAATTATATAATTTTAAGTACATTTCTGAGCAGGAAATATCCTAAATGACGCTGGCAAATATTTGTTTAAATAATATTCAACAATCACTGATTTATGTTTAATAGTTTTCTAGAAACAACGATTCCCGCGTTTTTTATGTTTTTCTCCAAAATCACTTTTTGGGGTTAACGTGGTTTTAGTTAACGGACGGCAGAATTATACCGGTTGCATACAAGACTTTATTTTAGAGTCCGGAGTTCGCTTTCTAGTTTGACTATATTTTGAATACAGCACATCTTTTGTACCGCTGTTTGCTTTTACTACTTTTGAAGTAGGTTTCTGACGTTTTGTGCTACTATGACGATCGACCTGCTATTTCTGTCGATATGATAACGGATCAAAAAGATGCTAAGTTCTATCTTCAGTTAAAACAACTTGCCTATAATTTTTTTGGAAGGAATTTTAACACTATAATTTTAAGCTACTAATTTACGCATCGGTTGCTTCTATCCTGTATAATACTTTCTCTGCTTAGGAATGCTTGGAGTAATTATAAATTTCAAGTTACATGAACTTCAGCTATGCATTATTTTCAAAATCATATTTTAGAGCTATTTTAATATAGTTTTTTAAATTAATAAATAAATTTGTGGCTAACATTACAACAAAACATTGTGCTAAGTGGCAACATTGAGCATATTATTGTCTTTTTTCGTAAGTTGTATTGGTTATAAGTTAAGTCGTTGCTATTTAAAGTACGAATCAACTAACTATGAATATGCATACAGCGACAATAATCTTTCTTTATTTCCATTTCGTTTCAACTCCCCAGATCTAAATTATCCGATTATCTCACTTAACACCTTTGCCCAACAGGTCCACCAGTGACCCACAAACCAGGCTTATGCAGTGAAACGAAGGTGCCAAACAGCGTTCCTATCCGGCTCATCGTAAAAGCGCTTAAAATGGATTATAGAAATATCACCCGGGCCCCAGTAAACGGGGAAGGCCAAAAAAATGCTGGCTTGACGTCTTAAGGGATGATATGCGTGCCAATCGACTAACCACCAGGGATGCTGAAGACCGTGCGAAGTGGAGGAGATTCAGCCGGAAAGCGGACCACGGCCTCCAAGGCGTAGATTTTGGAGCGCAACCGGGACAGCGCTAGGATGATGATGGTGATGTATTACATACTCTAATGACATTCGGCAAATACAGCTCAACGTGGTCTCCGAAACATGACCGAGCATCAAGGTCTAAATAAATAATATTGCACATTGAAATAACTAGTTTCTTATTATCATAGCATTAAATTCTTAACTTACGCTAATTCTACACATAATAATAGGTATAAATTTATATGACGGATGTCAATAACTTAGTACCTATAATATGTAAAAGAAAACTGTGGTCACGGGATGACTAACTTGTTTTATTCGTCACTGTAATCATGAGCAAAAATAAGATACCTATTTCAAATTTTCTTCTTATGACATAAATATGAGTAAATCAAAGTTTTTTCATATTTAAAATTAAGTTATGTACAATAATTGTATAATAATTGTATTTTATTAAAGAGGCTAAAAGATCTGTATGCTTCTAATTAAATATACTGACATAATCAAGTATAGTAAGTACAATCAGAATATTTTTAAGCTAATATCTAATAGTTGATTACTTTTAAGTATAGAGGTTTTAATATTTCCAGAATAATTAAAAAGTGTTTCCAGAACAGTTTTAATTAAGAATCGTGTTATAGATCACGGTATAAAGAATATAAATTTAAAATCATTATTCTAAACATGTTTTATGGAATAATGTTTATAAAACTTTTGATACAAAATATTGTAAACATGGCTTGCAGAATAAGATCAAAAGACTTTATATAGACTGCAATTTCAAAGCCTTTTTGTGATTAAGTTCTCGTCTAACTACTGCCTACCTACGCAAAATACGTTGTAAATTTGTTACTACTCTAGATACTTACTTGATGGGTTGGTAACTATATGCTGAATATAGAAGTGATTTACTTTAAAATTTCGATACAAGCAACCCCATATTTCCTTCCACACATTGACCTAAATAATTCACTATTTACAAGAAATACCGATAAACTATCGCAGAATGAAACGCCAAAAAATTCTGAGCTTTAGATAACTTAAAAAATACATCTCTACTTTTTCCTCCTTTCATATTTAGCATATAGTTATGCTTAAACGTCTTTTCTTGAGATAATATGGCTATGGAACGTTCTGGAATGTTCGAGTGTTCCATAGCTTTCATTACTTATCACAAGGGGTGTTATGGCGAGGAGTATTCCCACTTTTATTAATGAGGAACATTTTTGTACGACGTTATTTATTTTTGTGTGAGAGGTTGACGGGGAAATATTGGCTATTGATTTGCGATGCGTTATTCGGTTTTTCTTGTAGAAATATTTCAAAGACCTTTAATCATAAATGTACTTAATATTTACATTAAAGAATTATGAACCAAAGTCAGCCTTTAGTGACGAAACACAGAATAGATTATTTTCTCTTTAATAATATGTTTATTTGAGAATGAATCCTATATATATGTCTATCTGCATGTACATATTATATCATGTGTAGGAGAATTTGTCGATCACCCAAATTGTTGGCATTGTCTAACATAGGACACGAACCCGCAACACTCGGCGCAGTGTCAAAAATCGAGGCAGTGGCTTAAACTACTACGTCATTCGTAAGTCAAAAATATCAATAATTAAAATATCTATAATTAACATAAAAAACGTATATTTCTTAAAAATAAAGTGCACAAATTATTTCCACACATGAAACCACATCATTTTACTTCACACTAAAAACTTACAAGAAATCCTGCTTCACAATGGTAATTAAAACGCTTAAGTACCGACATAATAGTTGCTGAGTTTTTAAACAACAGGACGTTAGAGTTAAACAGGAAGTAGACGACTATCACCGGAAGTGCTTAATGTCTATTACATTCTCTAACAACCGGTTTGGACAAAGCACAGTCCAATAAAAAGGAACTGAATTCTCGTTGGAATTATATTTGGTAGGGTTCTTGAACGTTGCAACAAGTTGTAGTATGAAAATTGTAGGATGAAGGTACACTACCGACAGATCGACATTTCTTGAGTTATGGTTTAAGTCCAGCGTTATATGATATGAACGCGTGAATTATTCATCTAAACCTTTTTCAGGAACCACACTTTCTCTTAGTAAAAACCGTTCAAAAATCCTTTATGTAGTTTTTTAAGGTAATTGCATTTAGACAGACAGACGTGACGCGGCGGTAACTTCATTATATGAATAGATGTATAATAAGTCTACAGAATGCAAGTTTATCTACAGGTTGCTTGTTTATTCGTTTTAATTTAAAGTATGGCCAAGATCTCGCCACATGCTAAGTGATGATACGGCCAACGATGGAGCACGCTTGCCGAGAAGGTCATGCGTTACTTGAAATAACATAGATTTTACTCATAAGGCAAAACGGACACAGGCAAAGAGCTCCACACTTCGGCATGGCTTTCCTCTCAATTGAGACCTGATATGGATAGGTTGGCCAAATTCTAGAGATAGACTAGTATCGGGCTATTTGAGAGTACACTCCGTAATTTTACTAATGCCGTTCTCTTCGACCCGCGGAGAGTTTAACTTTGAAGGCCGTATGACCGGTCATCCATCTAATTACGAATCTATTGACAACCTATTTATTAAAATCAGTTTAGGAGCTACGGTGGAAGATACAAACATACATATGTAGACTGCCAAAAAACAGACGGCACAAGCACGATTAAAACTAGTGAATCGATGGATCAATGTGGTAACCTCTTTCTATCTATTCAATATACCTACTACAGAAACAAAACCAAATTGCCATCACTAAGTCCAAAGACTTTTGTCTATCAACACCACTGCATCAAGATTATACTACCGTAGCGAGTTCGATTCCCGCTCTAGTAATAGTACCTATATGTATATTTTACACAAAAAAGGATGCTCTTATATTAATTCATCGTTTAGTACCCATAGTACATGCTTTGTTTAGTTTAGGACGGTGTTGTGCTTGTGTGTATGTAAGAATTTATTATCATTAAATATTGAAATTAAACTACAGTTTACGGATTTTATCGCGTTATATTGGTTTCACTTGTTATTACACTTAAACCGAATTATCTAGAAACTACATTTTTATTACTAGCCGACGTTTCGAATTCTTTACAGGATTCATGTTCACGGCAGACTGAGGTGGTATTTGTCTTTGTCTTGAATTTAAAAGTTATCTCAAAGTACCCGAACATTTTTTAACTATTGGTGTTACTATCTACGCAGAATATGCTCACTGTGTCTTGATGTCTTCTGGTGACTTTGTCCTTCTTGGGTTTTATTAGCCTGATAACAGGGTCCCAAGCTGGAGGAACATTCTAACCATCTTCCCTATTGAAATTAGGATGTTTTTTAATTTCAATAGCTTCTCGTATCATTCTTGGAATAAAGCGGTGTTCTTTTGCGAGTATCTGTGGTTTATCAAATCGCAGGTAATGGTTGGTTCCTTGTTCTACATGCTCACACACAGCAGACTTCGTCGAGCGTTTGTGTTTAATGTCAGCTATATGTTCCTTTAGTCGAATGCCTATGCTTCTCTTGGTTTGTCCAAAGAATTCGAAACGTTGGCTAGTAATAAAAATGTAGTTTCTAGATCATTCGGTTTAAATGTAATAACAAGTGAAACCAATATAACGCGATAAAATCCGTAAACTGTAGTTTAATTTCAATGTGTAACATTCGCGTAAACCCAAGAAAATATTATCATTAAATATTTTCGTCTCTATCCATCAAAAAGGGTAAAGTACCATTAATAGACAAAACAAAGCAGGAAACATACATCCCGTAACATAAGGGCTATATTTAGGGCTACAGCCATACTCCGCCAAAAGTCCGAACAAAGAGGAGAATTAAAAATATTGTGGTGCCGACTTCCGACTTTCCAATGAATAATAATTGGAATGAATAATAATTAAAATCTGCACTGCTTTTTTTGTTATCCGTCCCACAGTTGTGCACGAGCCTCTTCACACTCTGAAAAAGCTAAGACCATCATATTAGGCCACTACCTCGATCATATTTTTAAATTCGAACTCATTTATTAATATATTTATTTAAGGCATATTTACACAGTAAACATAAACATTGCTAAATTAATTCAAAAGTACATAATGTAGATGCTACTGTAATTAAAAATGATTGGTAAGAATAGTAATTAAATTATATAAGAACTTTTCAAAATTAAAATAAATGAGTTAAGAGTTATGTCAGGTATATAGGTAAAACCCTGCCCCCCCCCTGTGGGATCTCCACCTTGTCGTGGTGGCTCAGTAACCGTGGTTAGGGCACCCACGGTGAAGCTAAGTGAGATCCCGGGAGTGGACGCTCCGCGTGGGCTTGATGAAGGCCTGCGCAGGATGCGTCCAAAGGTGCGGGTGCGGGGGACAGTTCTTTCCTCGCAGTCGGGCGCGGTCGCGGGAGGAGAGGCGTGTCGGTGTTGCGTTGCCGCGCGCCCTATCTCCCGCGACCAAATGGGGGCGCACCATTTGTTGCGTCGCGGTAGGCCGCAGAGGACGAGGAGATGCAGTGTTGTCAGGTTGCCGTCCTCCCTATCCTCTGCGGCCGTTTTAGTGCCTGCGGACGGCGAGCGCTGGGGCTGCTCTCCGTCCGCCAAAAGGCAAGGAGGCGTCGTAGTGTCCGCGCCGCCTCCCAAGTCATAACGAGACGGGACCCGCCATCACCAATAGGCAGGCCAATCCCGGGCGGCGTCACGGAAAAGTATGCTATCCGCGAATCGCGTGACCCCGCCAATACACGGGACCCGTAGGGATACCGCGGTGGTTTTAGTGAGTACTTTAGGGGAGAGCCTTCACACACCTCCTCCGCCAGTCTCAAGCCCGGTCGATCACACTCCGACCGCGTTGGTGTCGAGTTGAGATGGCTCATTAGGAGAGTTGCCACCGTAGTGAACAAAAAAAATCTTTACAACCAGTCATTTATTTTACAACCACTTTTGGATACAGTTGCCCAACTGTTCCAAAAGTGGTTGTACTAGGACTAAGGCGGAGCTGAAATGTAAGGTCAAGCAATTTGTACTCCCGTGTCCCACAATAACTTCTTAATACAAATTATTAATTTAGTTTTAGTTCGTAAGTTTCAAATTTTGTAAACGAATGTATCATGTAATCTTTAAAAGTTACTGAATACAGAAATTATTTCTTTTATAACAGTAACGAAAATATTCTCAATCATTTTCCTAGAGAACCTACCATAATTGTTGTTTTTTAATATTTTTCTAGGAGCTACCTTAATAGGGTTTAAATCTCGAATACATACGATCTAAAATACCTTGTTACCAATATAGTTTGGGGAAAACTCAGTGTTACCTCATTTACGCGGCTTGCCCCATGAAAATATGATAATACATGCAAGTTTATGTGTTGAGAAAACAGTAAGCCATTCATATGCATGTCATTTCCTGAGTTATTTCCGGAATGCCATTTACAATGTCTAAAACTGCATATGTGATACGGCCATCATTTTCAGTTATAAAAGTTTACCTTCCGTTTTTCGTTCTGCCGTACTATCTTTGGAAAAATGGAGTTATTTCGACCGCTATATTCCAGTACATATGCAGACAGCATTTTGTACTTTTGAGAACTAATGACAGTGGAACTAAATTTTTCTTCAGATTTGCCAAGCGACTGGCTGTGGGAATAATTTTAGGTGATGTAAGAGACGGGGCTATTATTTTCTAACGAACATATCACCCTAGCAACAGAAATTGAAAATTCGTGGTCATTAATCATTATCCTCTTGCCCTGGTCCCAATTTATTTGCTTTTGTAAGTAATATTAATTTTAATTGTTTATGGGACATGTTCCTTATTTCGAATATGCGATCCCAAGCGCCGTGACCAAGGATGATATCTTGCTGCTCTAAAAGTGTTTGTAATTAATATTTTTATTATTTCGAGCTTACGTACAAGGCGGTTGCGTTTATATGATTAACAATGTGACTCTTTTCTCTTCAAATCCAAATTTCTTAAAAACAAATCATAGTCTATTCATACTATACTAGACGTCACCAACGGTATCGCCCGCGTCAATTATACATACATATAAACCTTCCTTTTGAAACATTCTATCTATTAAAAAAACCGCATTGAAATCCGTTGCGTAGTTTTTAAGATTTAAGCATACATAGAGACAGACAGACAGGAGACAGACTTTGTTTTATACTATTTTATACTATGGTGATGATCAACAGTTAAGACGTAGTAGTCTATTGATCTAATTGCCACACATTTGGTGGGTAGTTGAGTAAAGACCTATTTTTGAACAGCTGGTATAATTATTTTAAATAAAATAGTTAGAATAAAGTATAAATCAATTTAATGTATAATAAATACAGCTGAGGTTAAATACCTGCCAGTCAAGCGTTATCTCCACAAAAATCACAATAATAACACAAACACATATACTAGTTCTGCAGCTTCATCATGGAATCCTCTATCTACAATATGCAGCAGTATTTTGAAGAACGGATGGCTAAGTTTGAGGCGGATCTTCTCAAGAAAAGTTCAACTGGTACGGGCGGCCTGGCAGAAGAGTTTGGCATTTTCAAGGACTTCATTATGCAAACAATGAAGTCTTTTGCTCAACAATTGGCGTCCGTCGCCCGCCAAGTGGACGGTATGGAGACACGCAGCCGTCGAAAAATGATTCTTCTGCACGGTGTCAAGGAGGAGAAGAATGAGGACACAGCTCAGGTGGTTGGCCGAATGGTGAAGGAGCGGCTGAAGCTTGATACATTCACCACAGCAGAAATCAAGCGATGCCATAGAATGGGCCGTCTTCAATCAAATAAGCCCAGGCCCATCCTCGTAAAGTTTCAGAGCACTTCAGTGCGAGACAGCATTTGGTTCGCCAAAACCAAGTTGAAGGGTTCCGGTGTAACGCTGTCCGAGTTCTTGACCCGAACGCGACACATGGCGTTCATGGCAGCGCGGGAGAGGTTTGGCGTGGCGAAGTGCTGGACCAGGGAAGGCTCTGTATTCGTCCTCGGGGCGGATGGTCAACGGCATCGGGTGTTTTGCTTGGACGACCTCAACAAAATCAAGGGCGCAGATCCGGAGAAGCCTGCAGTGAAGGTTACTGCTGCGAAGACCAAGCGGACTGCAGCATCCAAAAAATAGGTTTTATCTTGTTTTTGTTTACATGACCGGGTGCATTTACATTTCACAGTTTCTACCTTCTTCTAATCTATTATTTCTTATACTTTTTTTTTATTAACCTGCACATATTTTTCACTTGGCATATCTTATGTCAGTAATGTCACTGTCACTAGTACTTCTCTTGTCTTACTGTTTCAACTCCCTATCTGAATCACAGGTTTTTTATCTTTCAGCCTATGTCAAATATTTATAAGAAATCACCTGGTCTAAATCATATAATAATATTTCTCGTTTTCGTTTATGTAAGGCTATGTGGTGTTATTTTACAATAGTAGTAGTTTTTGTAACACGCAACTGGCGGGTGGACATTTTGCTTTTACATAGCTTTAATATATATCTTTATTTAAGTATAACTATTATATAACATATTATTAGTATATTATATAAATATTTTTATTTTATTTATACACTTATATATATTTTTATATAAGTCATATTATGCTAGATACAAGTAATGACGATGACAGCTTCTTAACTGCTAGTAGTAGTCTCAATGACAGTTTCACTAGTTTGCCCTCACTTGCAGAGATTCTTCAGTCTCAGTTCTCTGACGTCGCGGGGAACTTTAATGTAGTCCATATAAATGCCCAAAGTATTCCAGCCCATTTCCCTGATATGCTGACAACCTTTGACTGTAAGAACATCCATGCTATTCTCGTTTCAGAGTCATGGCTCAAACCATGTCTGCCATCAACTTCATATTCTCTTCCGGGGTTCCACCTAATTAGAAATGATCGCGCGGTTGGTGCTGGTGGCGGTGTTGCTATATACCTACGTGCTCAAATTCCCTTCCGTATAGTAAGCACCTCATCGCAACCACCACCCGCGAATGCCGGCGAGCATCTCTTCTTAGAAGTGGAACTGAATCATTCTAAAGTTCTTCTAGGTGTCTATTACTCTCCTTCGTTACGTATAAATTTTTTCCCTTCTTTCGAACAACTCCTAGAAACTTTAGTACCTTCTTACAGTCACGCAATTGTAATGGGTGATTTTAACACCTGCATAATAAAACAGGATAATCGTGCCACAACCCTCGAGCGTATTGTACATTCGAGCAATCTATCTATTCTTCCTCTCAATGCTACACACCATTTTCCAAACTCTGTACCTTCTCTCCTTGACCTGATTTTCGTTTCTTCCCCTACTTTTGTATCCAAACATGGTCAGTGCTCTGCAGATTCTTTCTCTTACCATGATCTAATCTATCTTTCATACACAATACGCCCACCAAAGGTAAAACCTAAAATTATTATGCAACGCAATTTCGGTGGGATGGATCGTTTGAAGCTCTGCGAAGATGCCCGTAATATTGATTGGTCTCCTTTGTACTCGTCAGACTGTGTAGATAACAAAGTCCAAATTTTCACTGATAAGTTAACTCACCTGTACGACGAGCATGCACCAATCCGTGCCATTAAATTAAAGCATTTACCTGCACCTTGGCTGACTGACGAAATTAAAATTCTTATATCAAAGAAAGCGGCTGCCAAGGCAAAGTATAAATGTCGTCCAACCCCTGCGAATTTGGAAAAATACACAAGTACTAGAAATCTCTGCAATAAGGCGTGTAGGAAAGCACAACGCCAACATATTCACAGCTCTGTTGAAAACGGAGACCCAGTTAAAATCTGGAAATTTCTAAGAACACTGGGAGTTGGTAAGTCTCGCAATGACACAATCTCCAATGATATAAATATAGATTCGCTTAACGCACATTTCACTGCTTCACCCAACTTTGATGGAACAACAAAATCAAACACGTTACAAGATCTTTCACGTATCCCAACTCCCAAATATTCACCTTTTGTTTTCGAGCAATTTGCCAGTTGTGATGTTAAAAAGAGCATCACTTCAATCTCATCCAATGCTGTTGGTAATGACTGCATCAGTCGAAACATGATCCTACCCATCCTAGATGAAATCCTCCCTGTCCTTTGTCATATCCTAAATTACTCAGTTACCAGCGGCGTCTTTCCATCAGCGTGGAAAGATGCACAAATAGTTCCAATACCTAAAAAATCCAAACCCTGTTCCCTTACTGACTTCCGTCCTATATCTATACTTCCATTCCTTTCCAAAGTCCTTGAGCGTCTTGTGCATACGCAACTCTGTACTTTCCTTTCCAAGAATGCTCTCCTGAATCCTTTCCAATCCGGTTTTCGTCCTGGTCATAGTACTACCACAGCATTGGTTCATATCACTGATGAGATAAGGCTGGGCATGGATGGTGGAAAGCTCACGCTGTTGTCCTTGCTTGATTTTAGCAACGCATTTAATACCGTGGATTTTCACATCCTACTTGCCATACTCCGCTCTATTAACATATCTCCAACGGTAATTGACTGGTTTCATAGTTACCTGTTTGGACGCCGACAGCGTATACGTGTTGATGAGTCGTACTCTTCGTGGTGTAATACAACTGTCGGGGTACCGCAGGGTGGCGTGCTATCTCCGTTACTTTTCGCAATTTTTATTAATTCTATCTCCAAACAGTTACTTTCGTCCTACCACCTTTATGCAGATGATTTGCAGATATATTCACAGGCACCAGTAGAGTCAATTTCAATGGCGTTTTCTAATATTAACACAGATTTGGCGCATATCTGTACGTGGAGCAAAAATTATGGTCTGAAGGTAAATCCGTCAAAAACACAGGTCATTCTAATTGGCAGTTCCAGGATGATATCCAAGATCAATGGGTCACAACTGCCTCAGATTCAGTTCGACGGTAACATTTTACCGATCTTAGATAACGTCAAAAACCTTGGCATTTATCTGGATAAAACTTTTTCATGGGGAAGTCAAATACAGGAGACCAGCCGTAAACTGTTTGCTTCAGCTGGATCGTTACGTAGGCTGCGGAACTTTCTTCCCACCACCACCAAGATTGCGCTTGCACAATCCTTGCTTCTCCCAATACTCGATTATGCCGATGTCAGCTATCTTGATCTTAATGAGGACCAACTTGATAAACTTGAGCGTCTCCAAAACTTCTGTATTAGATTCATTTTTGGCTTACGCAAATATGATCATATATCTGAATTTCGATCCAGGCTCAAGTGGCTCCCAATTCGACTTCGCCGGAATACTCATATCCTTATGTTACTGTACAATGTGTTGTTCAATCCTAATACCCCCACGTATCTCAAAGAACGTTTTAAGTTCCTTCATGACACACATTTAAAGACCTTGAGGTCGTCGGTGGATCTGAGACTGCAGATGCCAGCACATACCACAAACTACTACGATAAATCCTTTGCTGTTCAGGCTGTGCGTCTGTGGAATGCGCTGCCGGTTGAAATTAGGCAAGCTAAATCATCGAAAATATTTAAAAATGCACTAAAGAAGCACTATCTGTCATTGTAAACAAATTGTATCACTGTATATTGTGTTTATATTATTATATGTATTATATGTAAATTGTACCTATATATATATAAATGTATATTATGTATTATTTATGTATATTATGTATTTATTTATATGTTTAGCACCTATCATATCTATTGTATGTATGCCTGCTTATGTATGTATATATATTATGTATGTATATAATAAAAACAATTTCTAGTAAGCAGATACTTTTGGTCGCTACACATCAAAGCTTTTTGTCATTTTCAGTCTGTCCATCCTAAGGTTGCCTGTAAGAGATCGCACTCAGCGATAAGGCCGCCCTTGTGCATTTGATATGTATCTACATTTAAGTTATTTACACCAAATTTGTACAAACATTTGCACAATAAAGCAATTATCTATCTATCTTATCTATCTATCTATCTAATTGCTATAGATATTGGCAAGAAAATTTTGCCTAGCTCACTGTTTCCAAATTACACCACATAATTGTCATTAATTACCTACACAATCACAACGTAATTAATTATTATTTTAATTGATGTCAAGAAAACTTTATACAGCCATAACAAAGTACCATTTATTACATACAAAATGTAAGATCCAATTAGTTTTGAAGTCCAATTTTCTCAAACCTAATACATTGTGTAGTTATAATATTTTTAGGGCTGGCAATAATTGGGTGTAAAGTTAACGAGTCGACTCGTTAAAAGTTACCAGTATTGCCACTTAATTAATACTTACTAGTTTGTGATTTTATTAAGAAATACGTGTACATACGTGCCCATAGTGATATTAAATCTTTGATATGAAATCGTTGTATGTGTTTTAACACACTGTGCAGGGACATCAGTTTGCTAAGACTATGGTCTAATTTCGACCACTGCGGTATCCTTAGTAGTGTCATGAAAGATATTAAATTACACAATAAATTCATTACATTTGGCCAACCATGTTTTGCTCGCAGCTCTGATATCTCCATATCCAGTTTATGTGCGAGAAATTTGTATCTTAAATTCAAGTTTTTTATTTAATTTGATATCTGAATTATATTTTTTTTTGCTCGTAATTTGTGATTCGTATTTTATGTGTTGTTACGTGCATGTACATAATATGACCAGTGTATTATTTTTAAACAAAGTCTATTTTCTATGCAATGCGCATGAAAATGATCGGTTATATCTCTGAGTTTCGCAAATGGTTCGCTAGGGGTCTGTTCCGTAAATGATATTGACCTATAATATATTGACTTACTGACCGTATTTACAGTAATTAGGACGATATTGGCGATCCAACTATGTATTACATAGTTTGATCGTAATGAATAAATAAACTGTTTACACTGCTAATTTCGATCACATTTAGACAGAAAGATTTAGAATTAGATGTTTTCAAATTCCCGAAGTTTTGTTAAATAGTGCCTATATAGTTAATTATTATTCATTTAGTTACTTATAATTGTATTTAAAAAGACGTAAAATTGTATAACCACTTAATTGAAAAAGTAAAAACTTTGCCCTTATAATTTCTTGTCTCCGTAATTAATTCCTATAAAAATAAATAAGTACATCCATTATAATTATCACATTTTGAAACTGAGTCTGAGAATTGGCAAATATGACTTTATCTACCTTCATTTACTAGCTTGAAAATCGAGCTCCAGTAGCACAGATTGAAATCACCTAAGTGCCCTGTATGGCAGATAAAGAGCCGCCAAAACTATCTGCCAAGTAAAATTTAACCTTATTTAGTGTGAAGTTTCAAGTGGAAGTCCGTGTATTTGATTAATTACGATACGTTTCAAGTGGCAGTTGGCTCGTGAGAACTAGCCCCATCTGGTGTAATGGGTACAAAACTAGACTCTTACAATATAATTATACCTAGTTGGTATAGTGCGAATATTATTTATGGCCCTGAGTGGGTAGATAGCTTTTATATGAATGTCTTTTGATCAGTGATGAGAGAGATTTTTGATTCACTGCGCAATTTTTACTGAACCAGTAAAAATAGCGCTGTGCCATACATTTTGTTCAGATTTTTAAAGTTACCAGCGGATTTTTTTTTCGCTGTTTTGGCAATGTCTCAGAACAAAAGATATTCGCAATTAACGAGTGCAATCACCCCACAGAACATTGGTGTATAAGCATTGTTTTGTCAGCGATAATATCGTATGCACAAATCATATTGGTATTTTAGATCGTATGTATCCGAGATTTAAACTCTATTATGGTAGCTCCTAGAATAAATATTAAAAAGCAACAATTATGGTAGGTTCTCTAAGAAAATGATTGAGAATTTTTTCGTTACTGTTATAAAAGAAATAATTCCTGTATTCAGTAACTTTTAAAGATTACATGATACATTCGTTTACAAAATTTGAAACTTACGAACTAAAACTAAATTAATAATTTGTATTAAGAAGTTATTGTGGGACATGGGAGTAGAAATTGTTTGACCTTACATTTCAGCTCCGTCTTAGTCCTAGTACAACCACTTTTGGGCAATGAGCCAATGAGCGAAAAAATTCTCAATCATTTTCCTAGAGAACCGACCATAATTGTTGTTTTTTAATATTTTTCTAGGAGCTACCATATCTATAGCTACCATATCATATAGATCTTACATTTTGTATGTAATAAATGGTACGTTGTTATGGCTGTATAAAGTTTTCTTGACATCAATTAAAATAATAATTAATTACGTTGTGATTTATCGTTTTATTACTTACAATTCTGGCTTATATCCAATGCAAAAATACAAGAGAAAGTGAAACAACTAATCTAGATAGATAGTCATTATATAATAATGACTATCTATCTAGATTAGTTGTTTCAGATATAAACAATATATTATTGTATCATTAGTAAGCACAGTTACCATACTATGTACCTTTTATAAACATAAAACCTTTATTTGGTTATAGATTACTAACATATCATCAATACAATATTATAACAAAATATTATAATGCATAATTATTGTATGTAGGTGAAGCTATGGAAGGACTTAATGATTTTAAAAAGGAATTAAGTATGATTTTAGGGCATGTGTAGCCTCCCCCCCCCCCCCCCGTGGGATCTCCACCTTGTCGTGGTGGGGGGCACAGTAACCGTGACTTGGAACCCCGCGGTGAAGCTAAGAGGGATCCCTGGAGTGAACGCTCCACGTGGGCTTGGGTGAAGCCTGTGTAGGATGCGTCCATAGATGCGAGTGCAGGGGGACAGTTATATCTGTTCCTCGAAGTCGAGCGCGGTCGCGGGAGGAGAGGCGTGTCGGTGTTGCGCTGCCGCGCGCCCTATCTCCCGCCACCAAATGGGGGCGCACCAACGTTGCGTCGCGGTGGGGCCGCAGAGGAAAAGAAGATGCGGTGTTGCGTTGCCGTCCTCCCTATCCTCTGTGGCCGCTGAGTGTTTTGGCGGCGGAGCCCAACAGCTTCATCCGCCGCCAAGAGGGTTTTGTTCGGGGCCCGCCTGACCATCTGGCGGGCCAATACCCGTCGGGGGTAGCGGGGAATGCTTAGGTGATACCCTACCCTCCGACACATGGGTACATGAGTTTTTTTTTTTTTTAAGGGCTATGTGTTGCCTAGTTCCTCCTATCCATGCTCTAAAATCCCACTTAATTCTGCTGCTGGTAATCGTATCTCTTCGGTTTGATTTCTTGTCAAGCCATGTACATATATACCATACTACGCACATACCTAATATGTATGTGCGCAGCTTCCGACCGTGCGCCTATAACTCGGTCAATAATAATATATGAATAATAAGTCCTAGAACTTACTTACCTAGTTAAGTGCATATTAAGTAGTTAAATATACCTTGCCACGTGCCTCGGAGAGCACGTTATACCGTTGGTGCCGGCTTTAATGAAGATAATAATAATAATAATTGATAATAATATCTAAACATATATTTGATAATTCAATTCTATCTGTTTCTCAAAATGGATGTAAGAGTGGGGCTCGTGGTACTAAAGAGCTCCTATTGATTGACATGGCCATTAGCCACCAAGTGCGCCGTAACCGAAAGAATCTATCGACATGCTGGATAGATTACAAAAAGGCGTACGACTCCGTGCCTCATGCGTGGCTTTTGAGGGTGCTAGAGTTGTACAAAGTAGATACAACTCTATGCACCTTCTTAAGGGCGTGTATGGGGCAATGGAGGACCGTATTGCGCTATCCAGGGTGTCGATCGATCTTGAGTTGCGGTGCTCCAATAAGGATCGAGCGAGGTATATTCCAGGGCGACAGCCTGAGTCCTCTGTGGTTTTGCCTTGCCCTGAACCCCCTAAGTACCTTATTAGAGGCTTCAGGGCTAGGCTATCAGTTGAGGAGAGGAGGTCATGTTACATCTCACCTCCTTTTTATGGATGACCTGAAATTATTTGCCCCCAACAAATTCCAACTGACTGCATTACTTAAGGTAACCGAAACCTTTAGTAATTCAATCAGGATGGAATTTGGTGTGGATAAATGTGCGGTCATGCATGTGAAGAGAGGCAGGATTATGGAATCTGCAGGGATACAACTCTCAGATTCCATACAACTTAGATCCCTCTCCCCAACTGAGGCCTACAAATACCTGGGTATGTCGCAGTCTTTGAATATTTCTGAGACTGACATGAAACAGACGTTGCAGGCTCGGTTCTTTGGCCGCCTGAGAAAAGTACTTAACAGTCTTTTATCAGGCGGCAACAAGGTGCGAGCCTGCAACGGGTGGGCCATGCCAGTCCTAATGTATTCCTTCGGCATACTCAGGTGGACCCAGACTGAACTAGATGCCCTGGATAGAAAAGTCCGTTCAATGCTGACTGCATCTCGCATGCATCATCCACGCTCATCAATAATGAGGCTGTACATCCCGCGGAAATGTGGGGGTCGAGGCTTTTTATGTGCTAAGACCCTCCACAACCGCGAGGTGTGCAACCTCAGAGATTATTTTCTGCAGATGAGTGTGGATGTGCATCGCGTTGTAGTCGGAATTGATACCGGGCTTACCCCGCTCGCTCTGGCTAAAGAGAACTGGCACAAACCTGCAGTACTTAGTACTGAGGACCGACGAGAAGTATGGAGGGGCAAGGAGCTGCATGGACGATTCTACCGGGCCTTACATGGGCCCGATGTACATTTTAAAGCTTCTATTTCCTGGCTGCGATTCGGTGATCTCTTTGGAGAAACCGAAGGTTTTGTCTTTGCAATTATGGACGAAGTTGTCATGACAAACAACTACCGGAAGTATATTCTGAGGGATGGGACGGTTGACATATGTCGGGCGTGTCACCAACCCGGGGAATCGCTCAGGCATATAGTGTCCGGTTGTTCGAGTCTTGCCAACGGTCAGTATTTGCACAGACACAACCAAGTGGCCAGGATAATCCATCAGCAACTAGCCCTTAAATATAATCTCGTTGGTTCAGAGGTACCGTACTACAGATATGTGCCCGACCCAGTTCTCGAGAATGGTCGTGCATTGTTGTACTGGGATCGGTCTATCATTACAGACAGGACTATTGTAGCCAATAAGCCTGATATTGTAGTGATAGACCGAGCAGAGCGACTCGCAATGATAATCGATATCACCATACCGCATGACGGCAATCTCGTGAAGGCAGAAAAAGAGAAGGAGATTAAATATTTGGACCTAGCTCACGAGATTGTTGACATGTGGGATGTGGATTCGGCGATCATTGTGCCGATAGTCGTGTCGGTAAATGGGCTAATCGCCAAGAGCCTCGATCAACATCTAAAGAGGCTCGCACTAGGCACCTGTCTCTGAGGCCCTAACCACCGGTGGCTTGGTCCCTGTACCCGACACCGGTGGGTCTCCGTGGTCCCTTTTATATTTTTAAACATTTTTTAATGTAGTTTAATAATATAAAATTAACTATGAGAAATGTGATGAATAAAGTGAATAATAATTGGTCTTATTGCCAAGAGCCTCGACCACCACCTCAAGAGGCTCTCGTTAGACGGCTGGATCAAGTCCTCTATACAGAAGGCAGTATTGCTGGACACGACACGCATCGTACGGAGGTTCCTCTCTCTGGAGCCCTAACCACCGGTAGCTTGGTCCCTGTGCCCGATACCGGTGGGTCTCCGTGGTCCCATTTTATATATTTAATTTATATTTTTAATGTAATATTTAAGTCTGTAAAATGTGATCATGAGAAAAATATTAAATAAACGGCATAATAATAATAATAATATTCTACCACATTCACACAACACCATCTAGTCCCAAACTAAGCAGAGCTTGTACCATGGGTACTAGACAATGGATAAACATACATATATACTTTTTTTTTTGTAAATACATACATATTATACATAGAAACACCCAGACCAAGACAAACATCTATGTTCACGCAGACAAATGTTTGACTTGAGCGGGAATCGAACCCGCGACCTTCGGCGTGGCAGTCGCTTACACTACCGCTACGCCAACCGGTCGTCAAAAAGATCTTTGAAAGTTGTTGTGGGAGTCCCCTCAAATAAACTGATACTGGTCTAACCCATGGAATATCGCTAACCCTTTTGGTTACGGATGACAGACGTCAATCGTTCTGTGAAAAAGCTAATATTCTGTCATGTCTGGCTAGACTAGTAAGCGGACGTCGAGCTTTAAGGCGTAAGTCTCAGATGCAACCGGGATAACGCTAGGACGATGATGAATGAGTGCTAGATCTTACGTGCTTTGACTGTATTCGAACGCGTAACAAACAAAGGTCTTCCTCTTCTCTTAATTCGCTAAGACGCCTAATTTGTTGCTCGTGGTACACTTCATTAATTTACAAGCCCTGTACTAGGTGCTCAGCTTAATAACTCCGGGCTACCTTGATTTGATTCGTACCGCGAGCAAACGAAATAAGATCGCGCGCGATAGTTTATTATACATTGATGATGTGTTACCGTGTCACAAAACGCTTATCTATGCTATTAGGTTATATTTCTTTTATTAATTTATTTATTTATTAAACTTCCTGCAATACAATTTGCACAAGGCGGACTTAATGCCAAAGTTATACATATTGACATTCAAATATTTATTTTCCTAAATGGAATACAGTGTAACGCCCATATTAAAAGATGTTCCTAATTACCAGAACTTTCATTTAACATTCAATTCTTTGATGGCCGGCGACCGCCCAAAACCGCCCATTGTCCTTTAAACTTTATTTCATATGTTAAAAGTTCGGGACTTCAAAATTAAAAAATATTAGAAGAGAATCTTGTTACTATGGAATAGAGAAGATATTATTGCATGTCAAATGAAAACACAACACATCAGAAGAAAAAGACAAGTTGTTACTGGTATTTTGCGATTATTTACTAATTAATACCGAACTGCGACCAAGTTGCTACATTTTTTTATCAGCGAGCTCAGTTAAATGCTTTTATAATATTGCTAGAATAATCTTAGCGAAGATACATTTATAATAAATTAACTGTAAATGAAAAGCTGAAGAGATCGTTTTGACGTAGGATCTCAGGTACTGCAATCTCATTTGATATCCTGTTACATTATAAACAGGCAACGTTACTTACAGCCAGAGAAGTAAACAAAAATGTCAGCAACAACAATCAGTTACCTTGACAAACCATGCATGTTTTGATTATGGGACACTGTAATGTTAGCTTTTAAAAACAGATATGTCAATGTTAGTTTGTTAGATTTTCGTATGTAACTGCTGTACTGTTTAGTACGAATATTTGCGAACACGTTGTCAGGGGTACAGGAAAAGTAATAGAGTTCAGATTACTAGGCATACAAAGCTACGGGCACATCTAGTACTCTAAGAAACGACTATACTATACAAATAAAGCTAAACGCAATTGAAAAACGTGGGGAATGGCTTCATCGTCATCATCATTAACAGTCTGCAATAGTCCACTGCTGGATATAGGCCTCTCCAATGGCACGCCACTGACCCCGATTTTCGGCTCCTCGTGTCCAGCGGGAGGCAGCCATTGTGTATATCGTCACTCAACCTAGCCGGAGGGCGTCCTACACTATGTTTACCTAGGCGCGGTCTCCACTCTAAAACACGAGAAAAAGGGGAAAGGCTTGTAAAATACACATTGTACCTATTACCCAATTACTCTATGCTATGGAGATAATGAATTAATTAGGGTTAAATTGGGTATGATTGGTATTATCCATTTTGCTATTAATATACGACAGAAATGTATTATTATCTACTGTATATGTTGTTTAACTAGGAGGGGGTATGCTTAGGTCTATGTTACAAAAAAGTGTAGTCATATACCTACCTATTACACGACAATATTACAAAAATATCCCAGAAATATAAAAAAATTGGGCAAGTGCGAGTAGGACTCGCGCATGAAGGGTTCTGTACCATCGTCTATTAAAGAAAATTACTATAGTTTCTACCTGTTTATTAAGATCGAGTAACATATTCCTTAAAAATTACGTTTGTTGTATGGGAGCTCCCCTTTATTATTTACTTTTGTTTTAAATTAAATTATTTATTTTGAAAGGTAATATATAACTACATATTCTGTGAAAATTTTAAGCGTCTACCTGTTACCGTTAGTAATTTAGAGCAAAGAATACGTATAATAAAAACACGTTTTTTTGTATGGAACCCTCCCTTAATATTTTAATTTTCTTTATTTTTAGTATTTGTTGTTATAGCGGCAACCAAAATACATAATTTGTGAAAATTTCAGCTTTCTAGCTATTACGGTTTATGAGTTACAGCCTGGTGACAGACAGACAGACAGCGAAAGAATAGGGTCCCGTTTTTTACCTTTTAGGTACGGAACCCTAAAAAAAAAACAGTAGTAATAGAGTGGTAGGTAATATTTTTACTACGTTATCATTATTTTGCCTAATATTAACTAAGCAGCACATCAAATAAAATTATACAGTTACACTCGATTTAAATTTTTAGATATTTAGTTATTTATGTTATATTTTACAAAACTATCTTGGTTCTAATCGTACAAGAACTTTTTCAGTATCACGTAGAAAAGATTTGAAGTAACGCAAGAATTAGGTAGTTATACGACTTAAACTTAGTACCTATTGTTTAAAATCAGAAGATTTCTGACTGTCCACAAAACTTACTCAATTCTAGATTCGTTCCAACAGGCAAACAAATAGAAGTTTAGTAATCTAATACTAGGCTAGAGCTATTTTCCTAATTTCAAATCCTACAATGAAGTCTCCTTTAATTTAACTTTCCTATTTTTTTTGTCCCCGACAACGGACAGGCATTTCATTTCATTTACTTTTAAAATCCTGTGATAAATTATCTCAGTGACTTATTTAATTTCGAATCTGAAACACTGAATTCCAACTACGTACCTAATTCAATATAATTCCGTAGTGGCCGTTAAATAAAAATTAAACCAATATGAATGGAATGGATTCAAATATATATCTAAAAGGAATTCCCTAGAATTATCTATTTTTCGATTTTAAAAAGGTATTTCAACAGTTGAAAAATTTTACACAGGGACGGATTCAATTAATTCTGATGCAATGACACCGAGTGTGCGTTCGCATTTCTTTCCGTCTTCTTGGCGTGGTCCGTGGTCTTCTTACCCTTTAAAACTTAAGTGCTCAAGCGTCAAATAAATTTAAAAAGTTATATCAAAAGCATGTAATTTTATCTTGTGTGGGGTAAAGTGGGATCAACTGGGTACTTCGAAATCCTTTGTTTACTGGATTGGGTAAACATTGGTGTAATTACTTTATTAAAATTGAATTTTAATTAAGGGTTTTTCAAATGGTTATTAAAGTAAAACAGAGAGACGTATCGGCATGAAATGCTGTTATTACGACATGAGTCATTTTAAAGTAATTTCTGAATGGAAAATAAATAAATTGATGTTTATCCCGAGCTCGCATGATCGCGAGTATGGCTATGTGTAACACGCGTTTTTAAATACAGCCGTCGAATGTAGACACGTAATTATGGTTATTTAGTATCTGTTTTAAAGGTCTCCAAATAGGTGCTTGTTCAAGTCATGTAATTATATTAAATTACTAGCTTTTGCCCGCGGCTTCGCTCGCATTAAGTTCGGGGTAACACAAATCTCCTTTATTTTGAGTATTTGCCCGCCCTTGATTTTTGTTAATTGTTATTGCAAAAGCAGGTTTCATGGGAAATTGAATTCTTATAAACTGGAACGGCAAATCAGTTGGAATAATGCATAAGCGGGGAATTACGATTTTCATCTTTTGCCGGCCTCTAGAATAGCTTTTACTACGTTTCTACATGGGTGTTGTACTTGTAGTCGTGTTTATTATAATATATGTTTTTGGTGCATCAAGATGTTGCATTAATACGTAGGTAGTACACCAACTTTCAGTCTAAAGTAGTGTGAAGGCACCGCTGATAATTCTAAAGAGTTCAGAAACTCTATAGGGTACGAAGTAACTTGGTCAGTATCGATGACATTATCTACCTAAAGGCAATAACTTTACCAGCTAAATGACTATTTACACATAAAATAAAACAATAATTTCTATACTTAAATAACTTAAAATACATTAAAAGAAAAATAAAAAAAGAAAGGAAAATTAAATTTAGAGGGCGTCATGGAAATCCTCCACATCGCCGTCAATTGGGAGCGTGCCCAGAATGCTGGCAGCATTGCCACGTTGTATGGTAATGCTGATCTTTTGCGCCAAATACAGGCCAGCCTTCTGGTAACGCGAGGCGTCGACCAGTCTCTTTGAGAGATCTCTAAAAAGAGATCGCGCACTTGGACCCCATGGTCCCAATGTTTCGTCTCCAAACGGCTCAAATACATAATCTCCTATTAGATTTATGTATTTGCGCCGTTTGAGAGTCTCCGCTGTAGCTGCAGCAGCGCCCGCACAACCCGCTGTGCTCGGAAGATGAGATGGCGCAAGGGTGTCGACACAAGTTGCGTCCCACACCAAGGGCCTACCCAGCTTCCACGGCAGTAAAGACATACCGTCTGGTCTTTTGCCATCGTCGCGTGCCGAGCCCTGAGGTTCAAGTTGGGCTGGAACGCCAGCGGTGACAAGAGCCCGGCGAAGTATGTCATTGAGGTTGGCGTGTCGTGAAATACGACCTGCGCTCCTGCAGCATGACAGACCATGGTGACCAAGGCTGTCGACGGCCTCTCCACAGTGACAGCGATGCGGAGAGACACATTGCGCACCTAAACGAAGGCAAGAAGCAATACGGAAAGTCGTATCGTCCAACATGGTACCTATGTTGGACGATGGCAGTGCCTGAAGCCAAAGACCCGACTCCCATTTTCCCACAGCCAGCAAACGAGCACGCTCCGCAGCATTGGACGACGTACTTAAGAGATTTTCTCGTACCACGCTGCAAAGCGGCCCGTCCCACTGCCTCTGTCAAGATGGATTTCGGGGTAACTCGGTGCTTGGACAAGCCATTCTCCAAGCATTCATGGCATCGATCTTACACGGCACCTCAGGATCGACCAGTGTGGGTGCTAAAATTTTCCTGGTCAATTCTGCAGTGCCGTGGACCGAGGCTAATGCTGGTAAACTTACGTCGGAAATTTTGCGAACGCCAAGGCCGCCCAGGCGTACAGGCAAAGACGCCTGTAGCCACACTCGGTCGTTCAGGTCCAGATTTAGAATTTTGCTTAAGGTAATTTGCATAAGATTGTCAATTTGGGCGAGTAGAGATGGGTATTTCCAAAAAGGGGAAGATCGAAGAGCGTGTGTAAATTTAGGCACAAAAAGACAATACTTGATAATAGTAAAAGCCAAATGCATATTATTTTTGAGTAACCGGTCTGAAATATCACTAAAATTTTGAATTTTTTCTTGTATAAATGAATCGAAACCTTCGTCTAATATTGGGGTCCCAAGGAGGCGAAGAGAACTTTTTTTAACGTGAATAATATTGGGAGCCAGATATTGAAATTTAAAAAGTATATGTGATTGGTCTAAGTTGTTGTTAATGAAAATTTCGCATTTACTGGGATTAAGTTCTAGGCCAATGGATAAAAATTTCGACTTTAGAAGTGCCAGGTCTTGATAAACTACGTCTACATCACCTGCAAGGGTCCCATCATCCAGGTACCAGATGTTAAATTTTGAATTTAGTTCTTTGATAATTGGGTGAATGGCCAAGCTAAAGATAAGAGGTCCAAGCGGGTCCCCTTGTTGACAGCCAACGGCGGATTCCAAAACATTTTCCTTATACATCAATTTTGAAGGGTGCCTGTAACATTGCCAAAGAAAACTAAAAATTTCGGGTGTTTCTAATTTAGCTTGTGTCAACAAGGTGTCCCTATTAACCGAGTTAAAGGCATTCTTTAAATCTACTTCAGGACAACCTCACCTTAATTACAGCCAAGGTATGCCAACAGGGCATGTATGGCAGCCTCGCAGCCCCCTTTGGATCCAAATCCAAGCTGCAGGGGCTGAAATTTGCTGCCTAAAAGGGTGTTATAATGGCGGCAGGAAATCTTGGTTGCCATACGCCTGAACGTACAACCAACGGCAATGGGACGAATGCCACCGTCGCACTTCCGCAAGGCGCAGAGATTTGCGCCATACAAAATATCGACGATGGCATCGTTCACATTGCCGGAGAGCATAAGGTTCATTAAAGCCGTAAGCTCCCTCAAAAGCCATCCGCTTAGACTAGATAAGTACCTCGGCAAATAACTAGAATTTTTTACTTGATATAAGAATCCATTTCTGAGAGGATACCACTAGAACCAACTTATGATACCTAATAAAAGCACAACCACTCGAATCGTCATAGCCCAAAATTCGTAAACCCCTTGCCTCGTCCGAAAGTCCTAAGTAAACAACTCAACAAACTTTGTTCCACAGAAAGGACTTTTATAATACCATTGCTAATATGTCTGCTTCATGTCGGCTATGATGGATGGCATTAAAAGGCATTAGGGAAACCGTGGCGAATTTTGAAGGTACCAACGAAATTTACGATGTGATAACATACAATTTTATAAGAGAAGGTTTACAGTAGAATTGGCGATTAAACTGGGTCTCGACATTTGACAGAAATTGACAAAGACTTTCAAATGAGTAAAATAGTCATGCTACCTAAGAAAATAAATACGCGAAAATGTGAAGAGTACAGAACGCTGTCTCTGATATCTCAAGCATCGAAAATTTTACTGAAAATATTGCAAATGAGAATAAGAAAGAAGTCAGAAGAAAGTATAGGTGAAGATCAATACGGGTTCAGGCAAGGAAAAGGCACCAGAGAGGCCATATTAGCATTGAAATTAGTCATCAATAGAAGAATGGAATTGGGCCTCAGTACACACATTGCGTTTGTGGATCTAGAGAAGGCTTTTGATAGCGTAAATTGGAAGAAATTGATGCAGGTCTTAAAGAATGCTGGCTTGGATTACAGGGACAGGAAGATCATTTTCGAACTATACAGAGATCAGGAAGCCGTTATAGAAGTGGGGGAGGCAAAGGAAAGAGCAAGGATCAGACAAGGAGTTAGACAAGGATGTCCACTGTCCCCACTAGTCTTTAACATTTTCATTGAATGTGCAATAAAGAAAATTACTGAAGATGAACAGGGGGGTGTAAAGATTAATGGGGAAAATATACATTTCATAAGATATGCTGATGACATAGCTGCTTTGGCAGAAAGTAGACAACAGTTAGAAATTTTATTAAACATAATAGACGAGGCTTTTATGCACTTTGGCTTAAAAATAAATAGCTCCAAAACTAAAACAATGACAACTTCAAAATTTCCATTTGCTAATATTGAACCAATAAAATTAAATAATACCAGAATAGAAAATGTTCATAAATTTAGATACCTGGGATCCTTAATAACTAGCGACTCTAGATGCACCCCAGATATAATAGCAAGAATAGGTATGGCAAGAGGAGCGTTTAATTCTAAGAAACACCTACTCACAACAAAAAATATCTCTATTAACACCAAGAAACGCTTTATTAAAAGCTATATCTGGAGTATAGCACTTTATGGCTCTGAGACTTGGACAATGACGCAAAGGGACAGAGAGAGATTGGAAGCATTTGAGATGTGGTGTTGGCGTAGGATGGAAAGAATCAGTTGGACAGAAAGGAAAACAAATGATGAGGTCTTAAACATAGTAAAAGAGAAAAGAAATATCTTAAGTACAATAGAAAATCGAAGAGGTAAAATGTTGGGCACTTGATACGACATGACAATTTCATTAAAAACATCTTGGAAGGGAAAATGGAAGGAAGGCGAGGAAGGGGTAGGCCAAGGAGAACATTCATAGACCAAGTAAAGGAAAAAGTTAACGTTGCATCGTATCAAGATGTCAAGGCACTGGCTGAGGATAGATTGGCATGGAAGAAGCTCCACCGACAAGAGCCTAGCTCTTAAATAGAAAGAAAAGAATACTGACCTGTCCAATTAGACGATACTGTCCGTCCATGGTTGTCTAGTAGAAAACGCATTATGCGATAAGACCACCCTTGTACTTACCATTAGTATATAAGTAATTTACTGTACTGTCCGTGTGGTGACTGATTAAGAATACGGATTGTCACCACCCCATATCATCCCATGGGTGTCGTTAGAGTCGACAGAGGGAGCATATTATGCAGGAAACACCACTGTAAGAGGAGGAAAACTTGATACAAACCCTATACCAACCCGTTTGGCCAGCGTGGTATAGTAGGCCAATTCCTCCTTTCAAAGGAGAGGCCTAGTCCAGCAGTGGACTGTTAAAGGCTGGTGATGATGATGATGATGATGACTGTACTTGGTTCTGTAATTACTGGTGTACAATAAAGAATTAAATATGTAAAAGTTAACTATTGGCGTGTTAACTATTAACTGTCTATGTATCTAGAATGTCTGTATGTGTGTCCGTGTGTGAGGTATCTCAGGCCTTGAAATGAAAGATGGTCATATGCACGACTTGTTATTTATTAAAGCATGCGACCACGGACCGAGCGCGACAATGACTGACGTACTGACTGGCGAGCTAAGCTACCTAACCACAGAGTAACAATACACTTGTGTCCCTACAAATAAATAAATAATAAATAAATACTTTTCTTTTTCAGATATATGTTTAAAATACTTACTTTTTTAAACTCAATAGCAAAACAGCATGTGTGTTATTCTTGTCTATCACTGTCACTAGTCAAACGACTTCTGTATGCAGGGAGAACCAAATAAAGTCAAGTTGCACCCATTTTATTCCGACAATGAGCATTAAAGGCATAGCAATGGTAGCCATCAAAAACTTACATTTTGCAACGGAAGTCTTAAGGAAACTTTAACTGACTTGGAAATCGCAACGGTTTTAATGAGTTGGGAAAGATAAATTCAACTTTCTTCGTAAGCAGGCACAGAATACAGAATACTTATAAAGAGCCACCGTCTATAAAAAAGGGTAAATAAACACTCTTAAGGACCTTAATTAAATAAACAGTACAAATGTTTTAATATCTGTAAGACCATGTGGATTAAGAATACAAAAGGTACACTACCCCATTTCTTTCCGTGGGTGTCGTAAGATGCGACTAAGAAAACACGCGGATCATATAGTATCAGATCATATACGTTTGTGAAAAGACGGCAAACTCGACATCAAACCCTGTACCAACCCGTTTGGCCAGCGTTGTATACTAGGGTAGTTTAGACGAAACTTGATCCTCGGCACACGACGTATGTATTTGTGCGAAGAATCCCGCTAGTTCCAGTAGGTACTTTAAAAGATCACTCTTTTTGGATGAGAGTAAGTAGGATTACGCAATGCGCATCCAATGTGAGCTCTCTGATAGTACTTGAAGAATCAGGAACTTGTTGTGCTCGGACGATCGGATTTCGTACAAAAACGACATGCCAAAATCTTGGCCTACAGGACCCTTGAAAACACCTGTACCTAAGCTGCTATTATAATAAACCTAGTAAGAAGTAAAGAAAAAAGGCAATGCCTAATTATTTTGAAACCAAGGGATTCACAGGTTTATGAAACGATAAGTTAAGTACATTGATAAGTGTGAATGCCAAATAAGCAGGAATTTAAAGAAATTAATACAGAATTATTCAGATTTTAACTAGAAACCTTATGACTGGGAACAGAAAATCGTAATGCAGATCTTAGGCAAAATGCAAAATACTGCATTACGCTTAAAACCCACATATTAAAACCAAACAATTGACAAAACAGCTTATGTTCCATTCATTCGACCACCGCATTTAAATAGCTTTTCCCCATAATAATCATTACAGCAAAACGGGGCAAGTCCAGCCACAGTTATGAATTATTACCTCATAGCTGCATCAGAAATGCATTCAACCAATCCCTACTTAACCCAACGAGTTCGAATATCAAAGTACCAAACGCACAGTTTAGCATAACCACTTAATAAGTTGAAAAACAATGCAAGTGGCGTCAACGCTGAAATGGCGAGAATTTTGTCCATTTGAAACGTGAAGTCGGGATTTGTGGATACGTTTTAGTATATTAGCTGCCTGTTTAACTGAGTGTGTTATTTATTTATATATTCTGTAGCTAGTGACTCCCCAGGCAGTGGCCTATTGTGCTACTTATCTACTATTCTTGTCCTAATTCTGCATGACAAAACTGAAATAATATGTTTTGCTATCTTTAACAGTCCTGGAATGCGAGAAAAGGAAAGGTGGTGATTTTAATACTGCTTTTAAAGGTAATTTTATTTTATCTGTTAACTATCACGCTATTGTATAAAATAAAGGAATGACAATTCAAGACGTTTATGTGACTACTTTTCCTTACTCCACGTTGTGATGGTTCAGTTAATAAAACAACTATCTACCCTATTCAGAAACATCTGGCCCGCAATAAACAAATCGAAAAAAAACTACAATAAGAATAACTTAAAAGCTCCTTTGCCAAGTCTAAATCCATTTTTGCCAAGCATTTTCTGCTTCAGGACAATCGGCCTTCAAACCTTAGCATAACGTATTTCATTAAAGCTTAAATTCAATAACCATTAAGAACGGCTAATGAACAAAAACCGTTATATAATTATATCGGTTAAATAAAGGTTAAAGGTGAAACAGAAACGAAAAGCTCTTATAAATTTGAGGTAAAATCGTTTTAATATTAAGATATATGTTTTGACCTTTGCGCTTCGTTTGACTTAGGCATATAATATAATATTTTTTAGGATTATGACTCACTTATAGACATGGAAGAGGCATTGAAATCGCAATACATACTATATTGACTATTCTGTAAGAAGAGACAGAGCGAGAAACTGGGACTGTTGCTTCTTTCTGTGCATTGATCTTTAGAGTTCAAGAAAGAGTGAACGAAATCAAGTAATGACGCACGTTTTTGGCATTATCAATGAATAGTTTTTTGTAATGTTCAACGAGACCTCTATATTTAAGTCAGTCAGTCGGCTTTGTCCGCTATACATGGGCAAATATTCTGACGTCTGGTACAACCAATGAAATCCGTATCGTCAAACGTAGGGTAGTCAATAGAGGCTACATAAAACATCGGATAGTCAGCCAAATCTCAATCGTTTAATAGCAAAGCATGTTTGGGCTGCTGTAACAGGTTATTAGATACTTGATAATGCTAAGATGGCCAACATAATGCTAGCACACCAATTACGTACCATTTATTGTTGAAGAGACCGATTTCGTTTATTAAATCCACTGGATTGGAACTGAAGCAGTACCTTTAGCAAAGATGCTATTTATTGCGAGGTGGTTTCAGATACTCCCTTGAGATCTCACGGCCGACAGACAGGCACGACAGATGCAGAATCTTACCTAGAACAACATTTTCTTATAAACTAAAATAAAAATATATAAAAGAAACAACTAAGAATTTCGTCGTAAATTTTAGGGTTCCGTGCTACACAGAATCCTTTGAGTTTAGCCATGTTCGAATATTATTTTTGAAACTCAATTAATACTTGTAGGGACTCGCCAGTCAGTACGTCAGTCATTGTCGCGCTCGGTCCGTGGTCGCACGCTTTAAATAACAAGTCGTGCATATGACCATCTTTCATTTCAAGGCCTGAGATATCTCACACACGAACACACATACAGACATTCCAGATACATAGACAGTTTATAGTTAACACTCAATAGTTAACTTTTACATACTTAGAGCCTGTTTCACCAATGTCCAATAAGTTCTGGTTAAACTACTTAACAAATAAATTCATACAAATTCCGTTCTTATCTGGGGGCACGGAAGTGCCCCCGCCAAGTCGAGCAAAAAAGCGGCACGGCCGTACCATCCTTTTCTCGAAGCAGTTCAGGCACTTTTCGACTCCCTATAACTTCGTTGTGTATAAAACTAGAAGCCTGAATTTTCTTTTAATCTATTTATTTAAAACGTTAAATTAATATCCGACTTGATATTACATGGATCTCACAACTTTTTACGGTAGAAGAACTGAGTGGCGAGACTTGGTTTTTTGACAAGTATTGTTTTTTTACGGGATGTTGAACCTGGAAGGTAACGCTTACTTAGAGGTGGTGAAACAGAGCCTTATAATATCAAAGATTTGCGTTACTGACGGACCGACTGGCAGACAGCGCATAGACAAAACTACTGGGCACTAGATGCATTTGGCATGTATAGCCCTAGGCTGTGCCGTGGACGAAGTCTCGTATACTTACACACAACATGACACTTCTTAGCATAATCATGTTTACCTAGACTGGTTAAAATGTTACACGAGGCTTTTAATTTCAGCGAATTATTGTAATAGACACTTATTAGAAGTTTACCCTAGCGTCACTTGTAGTATTTTTTATTTAGAAAACATGCTGTGCCATTTATTTGGTCCAATTCGGTTCTATAGCAAAAAGTGCATTTGTTTTTCGGCGGCAAATTCGTGCAAATAAGCCAAAGGAAGTCGGCAACACCGAGGTGATTTTATTAAGTAGGCCTAAATGTCTTCACCTGGACGGCACCTGTGCCCTTTTTTTGTTAACTACGGTGAAAACTCTCCTTAAGACCCATCTCAACTCGACGCCAACCCTGCCGTGAGTGTGATCGACCGGGCTTAGGACTGGCGGAGGATGTGTGTGGAGGCTCTCCCCTACAGGCGTTCGGGGCACACTCACTAAAACCACCATTGTGTCCCTACGGGTTCCGTATGTTGGCGGGGTCACGCAATTCGCGGATAGCATACTTTTCCGTGACCCCGGCCCGCCGTTGGTGTTGGCGAGCCCCATCCTTTTGGGAGCACACTACGCCGCCTCCTTTCCTTTTGGCGAACGGGGAGCCTCAGCGCTCGCCGTCCGCAGGCACTAAGACCCCGCGGCCGCAGAGGATAGGGAGGACGGCAACCTGACAACACTGCATCTCCTCTCTTCGGCGGCCCCACCGTGACGTAGCAAATGGTGCGCGCCCATTGTTCGCGGAAGATAGGGAGCGCCGCTGCAACGCAACACCCCGACCCAACTGCGAAGGACAGGCAGAACTGTCCCCCGCAACCGCACCCTTGGACGCATCCTACGCAGACCTCACCCAAGCCCACGTGGAGCGTCCACTCCCGGGATCCCGCTTAGCTTCACCGTAGGTGTCTAAGCCACGGTTACTGTGCCCCCCACCACGAAAAGGTGAGATCACACGGGCACCTGTGCACTTTTGTGCGGTGGAAACTACGAGCCGTTTCGACTCCGCCACTCGATCATATCGTACAATCGAGATGGGGGCTGGCGGAGGAGGTGTGTGAGGCTCTGCCCTAAAGGCGTACTCACTAAAACCACCGCGGTGTCCACTACGGTCCCGTGTTGTGGCGGGGTCACGCGAATCACGGATAGCATACTTTACCGTGACCCCGCCAGGGATTCGGCCCGCCGCTGCGAGCCCCGTCACGGGCACCTGTACCCTGTCTTCTTTCCCGTAGGGCGTCTTTGGTCGGCAGTCGGGTTGGCTTTTACTCATCACACCACATACTCCGGCTCAAATTTTCCCTAGAGCCGGAGATATGAAGGTATTTTCCACCGCATAACAAAAAAGGCCCAAACGTCTTTAGGTAGTCTCATGCCTCTCCACCATAAACTTGGAACAGGATTTCTAATGTCAAAACAAAAATAACTGTATCCAGCAATATTAATTATTTCGAAGATATCTTTTAAAGAGTTGGCTATGTGCTACTGACACTCATATACATATACGCTTGCAGAGGTCACAGCAGCCAATTTACCATCAAATTGACTATTTATTTGTTTGCTATAACTAGTTAACTACATTAAAGATGCTGCTTAAGCAATCTTGTTACAAATCATTGCAATCATATAGCTATGTATGATAAGCCCACTTACGAGTAAGATAGAGTTTGGTTTGAAATTTAAAATGTTAATGTGACTAAATCATGCTATATTAAAGAGCGTATGGAATGTGAGATGGAGAGCCCAATTCACATGTCAAGCTTGTCAAAATGAGAAAATGTAATTGACATCGCATTGATAAAAAACAAAGATATTTTTTATAAAATTACATTAAGTACATTAATGGCCATGCATTAACAAATATGACTTTAATATTATTTGATTGGTGACGCCACTTGTCACGTGAAAGTTCTCGCTACGTATTTAACATTATTAAAAATTCAAAAACTGTACATTCCTCAGTGAAATAGAGTTTAAACTAGTTGTAATGTTCCAAATATTAAGAGGTAGTGTTATACAAATGAAAAACCATAAAACAAACAAAAGTAAACATTGACCAGTGAATATAAAAATAAATTGACAAAATGACTCAGTGACAAGTGTAAATACTTATTAATCGGTTGTACACCCAATATAATTACTCTATCGGAGTGCTACAATAAACTTTTAAGTGATATACGAATATTTACTGTGAATTAACAAATTTACGAAAACAGGGATCGTTAAGAAAACTTTCAAATAAACCACAACGCACGAAGAGTACACTGCCATCTATATAACTGCGTTCGTACTAAGTACAAAAAAAAATTGGTTGCCTGTAAAGTCGGTATACGGGCGAAAGTTTAACGTGACAACGACTTTGAGTGGTAAAATAATTTTAATGTGAATATTCATTCGTATAGTAGGAAGAAGGATGAAAGACGCGTGCCTTTCACTTTTTATGTCTGTCTCTCTCGCTCTTAGGCGGGACGCGTGCCTCTCACTCGCTCTCATTGTGAGCGCATAACGTGAGCGGAGCGTAACGCAGTTTCTTGAAGTGTCACCCGGCAAACCAATTTATAAGACGTTGTCACGTCAAAATGCATGTCGATAAATCAGCATACAACTTATAATCTTAGTCATAAAACATCATTACATGCATAAGATTAACATTTTCGACCTTTCAACGTAAGAAAGCCGTAGCCGAGTGGCATTACACTCTAGCTGTCAACGATACGCATCGAGTTCGGAACTCAACCGCCAGTGTCTTTTTGTGGCTGTTTCCGGACTATTTCACAATTTAATAAGAATATACCACGGTCGCTGCAAGTATTCGTGACGACTCAAGTTAGAAATTTATCAAATACCTACATACATAAACTACGAGATAGTGTGTGATTACAGTAATTAGTAAATATGAGCAGAATAACAACAGAAGGTGCTACTACTACTTCACAAAATGGTTCATTCTACTATAATAACATTACATATCGAAAGCCTACCAGAACAAGTTCACTGGATGATCTGAGTAATCTAAAAAACACTAGTAATGAAAAAAATATATTTGATTCAACTATGATGAGTATTCCGGATAGCCTACATGACAATAGTGACATAATGAATGACCTAAGTGAACAAAATAAGTCACTTAAAATGCAGTTACAAAGTGCGCACTTAGAAATTGAAAACTTGCACAGCGAAAATTTCCGTCTCAAATGTGATCTTCAGGATATGATAAAAACTGTAAATACATATAAAAAAATATGCACAACTCCTAAAAGAAAAAGTATAGCAGCATCGGCATCATCCGCCAAGAATAGCAAAATACTGCCAAAAAACTCGCATCTAGTGTGCTGAATACAAATGACCATGTTCTACTGCCTGCCCGTACACGACCATCAAGGCTGATAAAGGGACCCAAACTTGTGACATCAAAAGTCCAATAAATACTCACACTACAACACATGAATTATCTACATATGTCAGCAAAGATATAAGTGAACGGTCTAGCGAGTTGACTACTACTATATCGAAACCTCAACAGAAAAACAAACTATACTATCTAAGCAGTCACACATCGAGAGGGTCGCTATCCATTAATGAAGACGTTTTTTCAAAACACTTTGACTATTGTCATTATGTTTTTCCTAACGGCAATGTAAAGGAACTTCTATACAACATAGAGGATAAACTGAAAAATTTCACTGTTAGCGATTATTGCATTCTTTTCATTGGCGAAAATGATATCAAAGACGACAAAAGCTACATTACTACTATTAATTTAATTCAAGAAACCTTGCAGAAAGTCATCCACACAAACAATATTATCTGCTGCCCAACATATATAACAGGAGCACCGATTTACAATTTCAAAGTAGAAATGTTCAATAATCTTTTGTATCTGTCAGTGCAAAACAATGAATATGCGTACTTGTTTGATAGCAACCGCGGGCTGTCATTAAATATGTTTTCTTATGTAACTGGAAAAATAAATAGAAATGGAATGAGAAATATTTACGAACGAATCTTGGACAATATATTAATTGACATCAATTCATTTAATCGGTTTGACATATGCTTAAATATTACACCCGACATAACGACGAAATCTCAATATCAGATTGATAATCGGTTTTTTCTCTGAAAAACATATATCCTACACCAAAACATAGCTGGGCTACTTAATAAATCAGATGCATTATGTATTACTTTGGAAGAACTCAGAGACAATGATATATGTGTAGACGCTATATGTATAACTGAGCATTTTATGATGGTGGGTCATGAGTTAAATTTAAATCTGCGTAGTTTCACTGTAGCATCCACATACAGTCGGCGTAATACCAAGAGGGGAGAAGCATGCATTTTACTGAAAAATTAATATAAATTTAAGGAAATAACGGATATCAGCAAATTTTGTCTAGACAATGTCTTTGAGTGTTGCGCGGTCGAATTACTTGACCAAAAAATTATTATTGTCTGTGTATATAGAGTACCTAAACAAAATAACGTATATACCTTTAATATACATCGCGAAACTTAGTTGCGATAGTATTTTGATTGCAGGTGATTTTAATATAGATATTTTAAAGTGTAATAACATATCCCTAGATTTTGAATCCTGTTATTGAATTATAATCTTAAATTAGCGCTCCGTGAACCGACAAGACTATCAAGTAAAACATGTATCGATAACTTTGCACATAACTTTAAAAATCACTGCAAGGCTGAAGTATTAGAACTAGGCTTATCAGACCATACTGCTCAATTGATTTAAGTACCCGCAAAAAAGATACTTACATTGAAATCATGGCGTACTATAAAGCGAGATTATAGTCCTAATAATATAAAGAAGTTTAATATGTGTCTAAGCAGTATATCGTTCTCTGATGTCTACAACACTGATGACCCAAACAAAGCTTATCAGCATTTCATTGAAGATTTTAGACTATTTTATGGCTTATGTTTTCCTAAAACACTAACTTTGATAACAGTAGACAGTAAACCTAAATGGGTATCAAAAGGAGTGAAAATTTGCAGTAGACGCATAAGGCATTTATTATGGAAATTGAGAGTAACACCTACTATTGAAAATAAAGTAAAATATGGACAATACTGTAAGATCTTTAAAAAAGTCATAAAAATGACTAAACGTGCGCAAAATATTTTAGAATAAAGACATCTTCGAATAAGTTTAAAACGGCATGGCATATAATAAATAAATCAAGATTAAACCTACCCAAGAATAATATTTTTGACATAGAAACTGTTGATGGTAGTAATATAAATAACCCTAGAGAAATAGCTAACGCATTTAACAATTATTTCATTGACAAAATTACTCCTATACAAGGTGCTGGAAAACAAGTCACCTCTTTAATCAACCAACCATTAAAGTCGATGTTTTTAGCACCAAGTTCACCCTGTCAAATAAACAAAATAATAAAAAATCTGAAAACACATAGTGTTGGATACGATGGCATTAACACTAAAATAGTTAAAGAAGTTAGTAAACATATTTGCCATCATCTTAGCCACATCATTAACTTATTATTATATATGTATTTCAACAGGTATATTTCCCAATAATCTCAAGTTTACCATTATAAAACCTTTGTTTAAAAAATGTAACCGACTACTGATGCAAAACTATAGGCCTATCGCTTTGTTGTCGGTTTTCTCAAAAATATTGGAGAAATATCTTTATGGTGAAATTAATTCCTACCTGGAAAATAATAGTATACTATGCCCAGAACAGAAAGGATTCCGGAAAAATAAATCAATTAATATGGCAATTTATGAATTTATTCAAAATGTTATATCTCACGTTGACAAAAAAAACCCAGTTTGTGCAATCTATTGTGACATGACACAAGCATTTGACTACGTAGAACATAATATATTAATCAACAAACTTGACGCATACGGCATTAGAGGCAATGTATTAGACTTACTGAAATCTTACTTAACTGATAGTCAACAGATAACAGAAATAACTAGAGTGAACGCGATAACGAAAACAGAAGAAAAATATACTTCTGCAAAGCGCTTATCTTGATATGGTATTCCCCAGGGGAGTGTACTTGGTCCACTACTGTTTATAGTTTACATTAATGACTAGCCTAATGCTATAAATCAATCAATGACATTATTTGCTGATGACAGCACTATTACAATTGCATGTAGAGACATTGATCAATATAAACTCAATATTACTAAGTCATTGACATCAATTATTTCATGGCTTGACAATAACAATTTGAATATAAATCTGACAAAAACAAATATTATGCATTTTGACCAGCGAAAGGAAAACCCATTCAATATAGATCTAATTCATGACAGTTACACAATAAAACATGTTACTTTTACTGGTTTTCTTGGATTAATTGTAGATAGCAAATTGAATTGGAAAGAACACATTAACTCACTGTGCAAAAAGGTAAGCAGTTTAGCATATGCATTGTATAAACTTGCTCCAACAATAATATTGATGCCCTACTTTCGGCATATTATGGCCTGGTAGGATCTGTTCTCAGGTATGGCATCATTTTTTGGGCTAACTCAACCAATAAAGATATCATTTTCAAAATGCAAAAGCGATGCATACGTGCAATGTTTGGTATACCAATTACTGAGAGCTGCAGACCATTTTTTGTTAAACACAAAATTCTCACGCTACCATCGCTGTACATTATGGAAGTAGCCCTATTTGTAAAAAATAATCCTCACTTATTGCCACGATTATCCCAAAATGGAAGGATTAATCGGCGTGACAAAAGTAGACTTTGCGTTCATCCAGCGAAAACGGCGTTGCTACACAAAAGTGTTGTGTGCAAAGCACCTCTAATCTATAATAAGATTCCCGAACGCCTGAAAACATTAAACATAAAATTATTTAAAATAGCACTCAAACGTTTTCTGTCGGACAAATGTTATTATAATGTAGAGGATTTCCTTAATGACAAACATATATAAAGATTTGACATTTACATAAATATTTTTTTTCTTTTTTTGTTTTGTTTGAATTATTGTTAATTTGAGTTATATTCTAATCAGCTGTTTTATTATTATTTATTTTATTATTACTTTTATGCCTGTGTCTAATTGCAATTTATATTAATTTAATTTATATAATTATTTTTACTATAGACATCTATATTATTATGAATTTATACAATAAGACAATTTAAATTTTATAATATTGATTTTGCTCAAAAATAAATTAAGTTAATAAAATATTTGTACACCTGCTTTGGTAGCATTTGACTGCTTATGTAATTCAGTATATTTTTTTATTATTTGACATTGTAAATAAAATACATTAATCGTAATTATGACATTTTTCTTTCGTTTTTGGCAATAATTGTACCTAATTAATTTTAATTTGTTCTAAATTGTATTTTTGTAATTGTAATATTTGCACACCTCTTTGAGGTTATAATTCAGCGCACTTTATATATTTTGTAAGACCTTAATGTATCTACCTGTTTTATGCAAATAAAAGAATTTGAATTTGAATCACAAATATGCACAATAAAATCAGTTTAAAATCGTATTAGAAATAGTGACATAAAATTTCGAAATTTCTTTTCGTTGCTTTTTTCAGACTGCGTAGTAAATTATGAAACCTCAAAAGTATTGCCGAGTGATTCGTCTTCTCGTCCGCCCGCTTATAATCTACGTATACATATAGGTACACACTAAAGATCTGACATTAGTAAACTTAAGCATTCTTATTACGTCCGGCCGACCACGTAGGACATTTGTCGACCAAATTGGTGACGTTCTGAAAAACTGCAAGGTCCGAAGCACTCGGAACCAGCGAGCATGTATGAAAAGAGTAATGAATGTAGAGGAAGCGCGTGAGGTTTGTCAGGATAGAAGCAAGTGGATGGCGTTCCGTTGTCTCTGCCTACCCCAACGGGAAAAAGACGTGAGTATATGTATGTATGCATTACGCCTACTGTATAAACTTTTGAATATTTCTCATCCTAGGCGTCGCACACAGTGGTCAGTAAATGTGACAATTTCATTTTTACTTTGTCCACGACATTCTCTTAGTCTTAGTGAATAGATATTTCTAAAACATTAGTGTTTTCCTTCAATACGTTAACGGCGTAATCTTCAAACATTATTTTTAAAATCGTAATATTTTAGTTTGCTTGACTAAAGTAATGTCAAATCTTTGTATCCCTATTTCTATGAATTTAATTCAAAATTAAACTGAACCAGATTCAATATGTTGGATTTTTAAGTGAATCATCGTATACCTACTATCTTATATTTAACAATTGAATTAAAACTAACTATAACTAAGTGGCTATTTACACATAAATTAAAACAATAATTTCTATACTTAAATAACTAACAAATAAAAGCAATACACAAAAAATAGATATTTATTTTGGATAGCCAAAATGAGGTAGACCACACGGATGATGTAGAGACATATTAATTTATATTACAGCTTACATTATGTTGACATTACTGCGAATACTTAGTGAACAAGTAGTAATTATTCAAAGAAGGACGTTCACGGATACATTTTTGCGAACATCATATCTGTTGCTATTTGTAAGTATGGTAATAATGCCCAGTTTGCTATTGATCAGCCCGCGGCAAATTCTGAATAATGTAGGTACAGTGTAATAATTGTTGGAATTAATATATACTACTTTTTACTTCTAGGAACTTGAAACCCATATCATTTAAATATTATATGAAACCCATTTACGTTGAACTTCATTCAATAGACCATGTTATGTAATTAATATCTGAATTTAATTTATTCCATATTTCATCATCGATTATTCGCAAGTGTAACATTTGATCTCGATATATTATTCTGAATAAACAAAATATCAAATGTTATTTATTCAGGATAAATGAAAGTAATTTTAATCCATTTTCCTGGAAACTGCTGCAATATAAAGTTTTTCAGATAACACCGCTTTGCAATACCTAAATCTAGCAATATAAAGAAATACCGTTCATGAGATTTTTTTTTACTCTTACTATCACTTTCTCTGCTTACCTAGAGTTAGCCTTGCTGTCTAAGTATTTTGGTATGTCTGAAATTAATATACGTCTGTATACACATCCTTCCGTTATTGACTCACTGACAGACACTGCATGGATGAAACGATTGGGTTTATGAAGCTGAAATTTGGGATCGTAGGAGTGCACTATTGCCCGGAATTTCTACAGGATCAGAATAAGTCTCATTCTAGGCATCATCGTGATTTAAAATAATCAAGATAGAATTATTTATTTTCCAATTTACCTACTTAACATAGGTAATAATATTTGCGGTGTTCAGAAGCAGTTTAACTTTTCCCGGTATTTTACCTGTAATACTAGTGTCAAAACTCGGTATCTTCTAAGGTCACTTGGTACTAAACCTGGCTACAGTAGGGGGTATGAAAATGAAACTATGCCCATTAAAAATTGCAATTTTACATATGAGCCTGTAGCATATAAATGCAACTCTTAAAAATACTATGAATCCAGGCCCTGTAGACAAGTGGCATCCTATTAGCGATATCGCGCTAAGTGCAAAAATGTATCGTACTGACATAGACTTTCGATATGTCACGTTATCAACGAAGAACCAATAGCTTATTATGTTATAATGGCAACCAAATGATAGGGATTGAAGAAATGAGAAGTGAATTCTACTTGTCTAGGCCCTCAGCCTACCAACAGGTTGTCAGTACCTACGCATGTTCCTGAGAATTGTAGTGAAACACAATCCTTCAGAAAACCTTCAAATATTTTTCTTCTCTTCTTTTTCCGAGCTCTTACAATAATTAACAATAGCAATTAAATGAATCCAGTTGAAGTATCCCAATTATAGTAATTGTGACCTTTTATTTTCATCACTTAACATTCCGTAAATTAGGTATGTAGGTACTTCGTGTATTTTCTGTTTTCACTGTATACTTATTTGTAAGTATATTGTATTTTAATCCTCGAAACGACATTTCCGAGTTATGTGCGAATTGAATTGTCAATTATCGCTTGCCACGTGCCTCGAGGAGCACGTTAAGCCGTCGGTCCCGGCTGTCATGAGGATCTTTGACAGTCGTAATAGGGCGTCAGTACCTTCTATATTAACTGACACTAGTCAAAACCATGGAATATTGCTATCCCTTTGGGTTGCGGAGGTCAGACAGGTAGTCGCTCTGTGGAAAAGCTAATATTCAGCCAAATCCGAAAACTAGAAAGCGGACCGCAGGTTGAAACTGGGATAACGCTAGGAGAATGATGATGATGATGGTCGTATGGTTTGCATTTAAGGGATAGGGCCAGTAAGGGCTGGAGTGGGGCTTATAGCATTCCCTAGCATTAAGTTTGGTTGGACATGATGCAAAGCTAAGAAGATTTAACAGCTCCTGTACCCTGTCTTCTCCCGTATTTGATCGGCAATAGAGGTGGTTTTAGTGGTAACACCACATCTTCCAGCTCTAATTTCCTCTAGAGCCGGAGATTCGAAAGGGATATTCGCAACAAAAGTGTTTTGCGTACTTTGCCTACACTTTCTTTAGACCATTGTCAGGATACTGGAGGGCTCTGACTTCTCGTTACGTCTTTCGATCGTCGATCTTCTTGACAGCCAGGTCGGTTAACGTGTTCTCTGAGATATGGTCGAGTCGATAATTGTTTAAGGTGACCCATCAACTAAACAAACGGGGACGGACGCGCTTAACTTCACAAATCTACAGAATAACTTTACCAGGAGCCGTGACATGTATTGTTACTAGAATTAACTCTTCAATTAGTATTCAGGTGATCTTAATCATTTGCTTACCGATAACTCTGCTTATTTTGGACTAGCTGTTTCCCGATGTTCCGGCTGCATTATTTTCAACATATCCTGACGACAGTGCCAACTTCTGGGTAACCCTATATGTAGCCCTACAACGCCCAATATCTTCCATTGAAAGTCCTATTAAAATCGGTTGAGCCATTCCAGAGATTTCCCCGTATAAATAGGGAGACGGACAAACAGGCAAAATATTTAAAAAAGTTTATGACTTGGTCTGTAACTAACTATAAGCACTTAAACAAACTTACATAAAACATTTATTTCGAAATCACAGACAGACACTTCAATTTTATTTATATGTGCGTAAGTAGAGATGCAAAGATGAAAAGTATCCTTCAACTTAACCACATCTTTTACTTCCACGTCATTCACAAAACCGCTACTTTATACAAATGCTAATTCAAATAACTTGTATAAAGCAAGTTGTGTTCACAACAAAATATATTAAATTGTGTAAAGAACTTTGGCTCTGGCAGTTTTAATGACAAGACCACGCGGTATTCATAGTCATGAGTTAACTCATTATGGAATAGGTACGGCATCGTGTACCTACACGTCATACTTCAAGCCTGGAAAGAGAACTCGGATTATGGGGATAGTGAGCTGCGTGCTTAATTTATGGTAGCTATGGCAAATGAGCCGGCAGTACTTTATTTGCATAATGAAAAAGCTATATTTTCGCATATTAAAAATTAAAATGTACGTAAACCTACTTGGGCTCAGCGCTGAAGACGATTCAAAATTTCAACTCTGTAGAATAACAGTAGGAGGATCTTATTTAGCTTGCTAGATTTCACCCTCATATAGTAAACAAAGCAAGTGTAATAAAAGGGTTCAATATAAGACTTTTATAAAAGTTTAAGCATGTTGCTTGACCTCTTATAAAATGTCTCTTTTGCCTGAGCATGATGTAAGTTCAAACATGCACTCCTACAACGAACCACAAACAGGCAGCAAGGTTAATATGAGAACACGAGTTTTTTGACAAAAGAATCATAATACCTTTACAAGCAAAAAAGAACGGAAGCGCCTTATAGTAGCTGTCGCTATAGAGTAACGTCATTATTACAAAACAGTATCTTAACTAGAAAGTCACTCAATTCCGCGTCACAGAATACCCCAATTTATACTTTAAAAATACCCGAATACTTTAAAAACTCCGCGCAAGTTAAGGAAACTTTCCACATAATTGAATTTATTCCTTAGTTAGAAACAACAAGTCATGTAATAATGCAGCTTCCATCCTAACATTCGTTCATTCACTTAAGTTATTCACAAAATTCTAGGCAAACTTTCCCAAAAAGTTTCGGGGAATAAAATACTTATTGATTTCTTAAAGAGCCTTCTCTTTACTCAATTAATCTCTTTCTGTCTTCGACGAAGTAAATTTTTGTAATGGACAACTTTATGAGAAGCTGTTTCTTTATTGGTGTGGGGTAAGACTTAGCATATTTTTCAAACAACATTATCTTTGCTTTAGATAACACAGATTTGAATCATGTGATCTTAGATTAGAATAATAAAGCATGAATATATGCTTTCCACAGCCATGTACAATCAAACAAGTCGGCGCTTGACCAGTTTGAAAAAAAAAATCCTTGGCTCGCTCATAGAGTCGAGGCACACCAGAAACGAAAATTTGAAGCGACGATGACGTGCTGAGCGATTCTCACCCTTATGGTGGTCTAGCGGGAAGTTGTTCGACTGTACATGTACATATACTGTACATGATGACAGATATGATTCTGAAAGTGGTCATTATGATTCTGACCAAATATTTTGTTTTTATTGTGGTCCCCGCTCCACCCTCTTAACCAAAATACGGATCAATCAAACAGCCAATTGCAATACACTACTGAACATAGGTCTCTCCAAACTTGCAAAGACAACTACCGATCCTCTGCCTTTCATATCCAGCCCACCCCGGCCACGAAGTGATGGTTGATGATATTGATAACGGATACGTGGTCTCTTCTTTAAGACTTGTCTGCTCCATCGCTCGTCAAACCTTCGGCAGAGGTGGTCAGCGCATTCCCACTTCAGACTGATGATCCGGCTAGCTATGTCCTTAACTAAATACATCGGTCACTAAACAAAACATGAACTTTTTGCTTTTGAACAATTAGCGATTCATACATGTACATTTCGAGAGAGTCACTCAACCTATTGCATAGTCATTCGATCCGTTAAGAGCCCTACTATCGTAAGTTAATAACTGAGTTTGAATTCAAAGAAATAATAAACAATATTAGCCTTAAAGCCTACACAGCCCAAATACAAATACAAAATTCTTTATTACTTATAAATTGTGGTATTACAAATGTGATCTTAAAAGTAGAAAGTTCATAACAATTTACCTCTATAGGCATGCAATAGATTTCGATATATTAAAAAGATATATTATACAGTTATAATTATACTTATTAATCTAATAGTATAAGACCTAATACTATGATTTATGTTTATCTATAGATATTATTTGCAAAACTAAAATTGTTTGGCAGTTTGATTCACATAAGAAAACATCATCACTTCATACCAACAGTGTAACATATTATAGCATTGGTTTAATATATATTTATAATATATATATACCTTTATTTATACAGTAGGTAATAGTTATTCATTCATAGAATCTATATGATAAGTTTTATTGTTACATTTGTATCTCATTTTTATATGTATATTGACTAATAGGTTAACTTAGCATTAAAGTCTCCGATAGGTTATAGAAACAACGATCAATCAGAATGTTTTTGAGGGTATTTTGAAAACAATGAAAGTTCATATGTTCATATGTTAATACTGTTCGGTAAGTGATTATATATTTTGACACATGGTTCTTTTAAAAATTTCAGTATTTGCATGGGGTAAAATTACGTTGTCCCTATTTCGTAGTCTTTTATTGTACGACAATGTATTATTTTGCGGAAAGTATTCTTGGTGCATCTTTACGAAACTAGCTGCCTGAAGAATGTAAATGGCGGTAAGTGTAAGATATTTATGTTGCTTAAATAGTGGCCTACAGGAAGTTTCATTGTCTATGTTGGATATAATCCTGAGGCATCGTTTTTGTAAAATAAATGTACTGTTGGCTTCAACAGAGTTTCCCCAGTATATTATACCATAAGTGAGAAAAGAGAATATTTTCCCATAACAGGCCGAACGTGCAGTTTCAATATTAGTTACATTGCTTATTATTTGCAGAGTGTAGCAATATGATCTAATTTTAGTATTCAAGTATTCGACATGTCTTTTCCAATTTAAATGACTATCCAAATACAGACCTAAAAATGTTGATGTATTTACTTCTTCTATGACCTCTCCTTTAAAGTGTATCTTTAGCTTAATGTGCTTGGATTAATAGGGCCTAAATTGCATATATTTTGTTTTTTCAACAGTTACGTTTAGATTTAATGTTTTAGCCATTCTACTACAGTAGTTATTGTCTTGTTTATTTTTCGTTCGTATTCGTTATAGGTCATGCTATTCCCAGTAATGAGTATGGACGTATCATCAGCAAATAATACGCTTTGATTTTTAATTATGTTTGGGAATTCGTTGACGTAAATCAGGAATAAAAATGGTCCTAAAATACTCCCCTGAGGTATTCCTACTTTTATTATTTCATACGGTGACTGGGTATTCGTTATGATTTTTTCGTTATTGACACTCGTTATTAGAGTTGCCTGTTTTCTGTTTGTCAAATAACTTTCCATGAGTTTTGATGCTACACCTCTTACTCCTTAGTGTTCTAACTGTTTAAGTAAAATGCAATGATTAACGCAATCAAAAGCACGTGTCATATCTAGTAGTATAGCGGTTGCAGGCATTTTGGTATTTATAGCATCAAGTATACCTTTTAATATTTTGAAAATGGCTAAAATGATGTTGATCGGTTTTGTCGAAAACCACATTGTGCGTCGTTCAGTATTTCATATATTTCTAAATATGTATTTACACGCGTATATATAACTTGCTCCATGATTTTTGAAAATACTGGGAGTAATGCAATAGGCCTATAGTTATGAGTATTTAGTTTGTCGCCTTTTTTTAATACTGGCCTTACCATCGCCTCTTTTAACTTATCAGGAAATATTCCACTCGTTATCATTGTATTAGCAATGTGATTAAGCGGTCTTATTATTGCAAGAGAGCAAGTCTTTACAATTTGTGACGTGATTTCGTAGTTACCGGTGTTTTGTTTATTTTTTAGAGCTTGTATGTGTTTAAAAATTTCATAATCGTCTGTTGGTTTCAGGAATAATGAGTTGAATGTACTTTTCCCAACTAGTTTAAAAATATTTTCATCAAAATTTGGATCATAGTTACAAATTGTGAATATGTTTATTAAAGCAAGTGGCAATGTTTTGTACTGTTGTTATTGTTTCGTTATTATCTTTTATACAATTTATAAATTTATCAGTATCTTCTACATTAGTTATATTTTTTATGAGTTTTCAAATTCCTTTAGTTTTATTTTCAATGTCATGTATTACGTTAATATTTGCCTGTCTTTGTCTAAATGTAATAACTTTCTTTATTTTTTTTTTCTCGTAAAATTTTAAGAGAACCTAGTCTTCTGCTTTTTTTTTAATTTTGCAAATAAGATTCTTTTCCTCTTACATGATACTATGATTCCTTTTGTCGTCCAAAAACGTTTACCCTTATTTTTTATTCTTATTCGTTGTATCGGGAAATATAGGTCATAAAATAACCTGAATTCTTCTATGAATAGATTGTAAGCTACATATGGATCGTTAGTGGTATAAATTTCACTAAAACTAATTTTTGATATTACTGAATTAAATTTTTTTATGTTTTCAGGGTGATAATCTCGTTTATACATAAATTTTGTTTTTTGTTTTAACTTAAATTTTATGTTTGTATTTATTATTTGTGCTATAGCCGAGTGGAGATACCAACAGACTGCCATGCAGAGGGTATCGGGTTCGAATTCACGGCGCGCAACAATGACTTTTCGGAGTTATGTGCGTATTGAATTGTTAATTATCGCTTGCCCCGTGCCTCGGAGAGCACGTTAAGCCGTCGGTCCCGGTTGTCATGAAGATCTTTGACAGTCGTTATAGGGCGTCAGAACCTTCTAAATAAACTGACACTAGTCTAAACCATGGAATATCGCTATCCCTTCGGGTTGCGGAGGTCAGACAGGCAGTCGCTCCGTGGAAAAGTTAATATTCAGTCAAATCCGGTTAGACTAGTAAACGGACCCCGGATTGAAACTGGGATAACGCTAGGAGAAAGAAGATTTATTATTTGTGCTAAATGGTCAGATAAACCGGTATCAAAGACTTTAGTTGTTACATGTTTTATATTAGTGATGAAATTGTCTATGCACGTACTTGAGGTTGCTGTGATACGAGTAGGAGCTTTTATTTCAAGGTTCATGTTATATATTTCGATTAGGTTTTTAAGTCTTCTTGTATTGGCTGTATCCTTTAATGAATCAATGTTGAAATCGCCTGCAACGATTATACTTCGCCACATCTTTTTATCAGTTTTGGATAGTTTGTGTAATATTTTATCTTATTTTGATACTATGCTATTTGGTGTTCTATACACACAAATAATAATTGTTTTGGTCGGCTTTACATAAACCCCCGAACATTCAAAGTGTAGGTCTACGCAATAATCAGTAACCCAATATAAAATTTCAAATTCAATATCTCTTTGCAACAAGATCGCAGTGCCACCTCGTTTTTTATTTTTACGTATAGAATAAGCGCCTTTTACGTAATTGGGGCGATTTATGAATGTTTCAGATTCTTCACAAATAAAACTTTCCGTAAAACATAATACTTGGGGCTTGGTTTCTAGTTCATCTAGTATAATATGAAGTTCATATAATGTTGACATTAGGCTGCGAATGTTTTAATGGTACAGCGAAAGTTTACTAAAGTTAGTCTCGAAAAAAGGACGTATTTTCCATATTTTTATCATTAGAATTACTACTGTAACATTGATCAGTTTGAGTTGAAGTATCTATATATAATTTATCAATAGTAAATGCAACGATGACCTGCCAAAGTTACCCCATTTCTCTACCCCAAAATGGTATCGTCTAAATATAAGATATCACTCAAAAACCGATTTAGGCCAAACCATTATACCCAGACAATAAGGCACAATACCAAAGAATAACTGAATATAAGTATTCAAATGGCCAATTTATACCCGCTATAAGTTATATAAGATAATGTGTTTCTGCGATTTATCGGGCCGTTTCAATAAGACGGGCATAAAAACGTAATAAAGCTAATGTTTTTATCTTGTCGAATAAATTACTAGGCTATGGGATAGACGGGCAAGTGTAGGGGTAAGGCTGCCTAGTTTATTTGGTTCTACAAAATGAGTAGTCTACACGTAATGATACAAATGATTTTTTAAACTTTATACCGTAAGCTTAGGTTTTTAATAAAAACCTAAGCTTACGATATTCTAATTCTTCAACTAGATAAAAACTTTTTATCTAGTTGAAGAATTTATAGATAATGTTATTGATTAAGCGTGGGGGTAAGATAGCTAATTTATTAAATACTTAGGGAATAACATAAATGGTTTTTACTTTATACTATACTGTCTTTATGACGGTGATACCAAGCGAAGCCAACAAAATAATTATTTGAAAATAGCTGTTACGATGTGCAGTTTTTTTTTTGTACAATTACTATTCCGACCTGACCTGCCTGTGATCGCTGATTTGAACCCACTAGACACATCTTTGTATGACGAACACGCAGGCATTTTAAATATTTACGGACGTTAATCAGTTATCTGGTAGCCATGAGGCAAAAGCCTTCACTTCAAATTTTATAGATTTTTCCGAACACGTTACATAAGCAATGATGGTAAGCAAAATGATCCTACGTCAGGTGTGTTCAAAACCAAGGCTTTTATATGTTTACAAACAGTAAACGAAACAGCGGAAAAGTTCTTTTCCATTGGCATAAGACGCACCAATTAGCAAAAACTTAATCCATATTCCTTGCAATAACTACACAACAAAACTACAAGACGACATAATAACATACCCAAATTGCAATTACAACACTCCATGTTGTTTTAAACTTAAACTACAGAACAGTGCTTTTCCTTACAAAGTGTGAACACTTAGACTATTTAAGAACTCGCCTTATTTTCATAACAATAAGCTTCAAATTAAATGGAGTGTGGAACTGAATTAATTAGTAGAAACGTAAGTACTAATTGGTTTTATTGAGTGTTGCGAGGGATTATTTATGTGTTGGAAACTTTCTAGGCAGCACTTTTAAATGGAAATGTTTTAATTTAGGCGTACCGCTGAAGTGATTGTGCTTCATTGATCTTTGAATGGGAGCGTTTTGTTAAATTATTGTTGGAATTGTATGGTTAATGTCTCCGTTGTCCAATGGATAACGTATGAGCCTGCTGATTGGGATAAATTCAGTCACTGACTGGATAAAAGCTTGTAGTAAGCTGTCAATTTGGTCTTAACTTACTTTCTCTGAAAACCACTAACCTATTAACCGCAGTTGTTGGCAAAAGAGCCAGTCTAGAAATGAAGGGTGCAATCCATATCCATTCTGCAGGCCAATTCTCGTATTTTTATATGACATTGAAAATTTATATTTTGATTGGACTCAGAAGCGGTATTCTGCTAACCGAATGTCATTATCGTATAATTTGAAATAAACAGTTCGTCCTTGACACATATTTTGATATTACGATCCCGTTACAATTTCAATCAAATGTCAGATAATTTAGAAGAATAAGATTTTTGTGACGTAAGTATGACACTGACATTATATTGAAACTGTATTTAATTAGGGGAATTGGGCCTCTGATATTATAAATGCGAAAGTGTATATTATTATTTGTTTGTCCTACTTTGACGTTACAACGGAGCGATGTTACATGACAATTTTTGTATGTGCAAAAAGATACTTAGGCTTGAGAGAAACATGGGCTAGGTACATTTTACAGCGATATTGACGCGGGCGGGGCCGCGGCCGAAGTCTAGTTTGTTTATAAAATGGAACAATTCACTGAAAATCTAGATGACTGACGTCCTTTTTATATAGCGTTGGAGATAGGTTTATAGATATACAGAAATTTTAAGTAACAATTCAATACTTTGATTATAGTAATAATAGTATGGTAGAATATTATAATATAATATTCTGATAATAATATTATTATTATCAAAGCATTTTTCCATTTACTTCAAAAATATTTTGACGTTTTAAATATTATACATTCTTAAGATTCTTTAGGGGGAGAATATTATAATTTCGGCATGTATGATTTTTACGGCGGGAACGTGTAAAAAAATTCTCTTAGCTACTATGATACGGGCTCAACGTTTACATTTGCTTTAGGGTTTATACATATTGCACGGTAGTAGCGCCTCGCTGATTTCAATTTGAATAAGTGTCAGTACCTGACACTTATTCATACTATTGACGAGTTTTTTGTTATAAACGTACGCGCAATTCGATACGCCAACCGTGTACGTGTCCTTATGTCTCTTGAATACCGTTCACGATTTGTATCACACAGTCGGCTTGGCCGTTTTGATGGGAAATAACCGTGCGGTTTACATTCGTGCGTTTTTTATTTATTGGCGTTTTGTATGGGAGGGCTATGGGGGAATGGAAATGGAAATGTACGTTATGGTGTTTTATTATGGTATGTTTATGTTTTAAATGTTTATGGTGTCATAGAGTGCATGTTTTATTTTTGTACGTGATGGGTAGAGTGTATGTTTGTTTGAGATGAAATTTATACTGTTTTTATTTGGTACGATCATGATTTTATTTGATTCATGGATGGCACGGCGTGGTGGTTTTAAGCGTGCGTCTTGGCGTTTAAAATCGCGCCGTGTGTAGTGGGTTTGAACCCCACATGAGTGTACCCTTTATAGTAGGTACTACATACATATCGTCACGCCTTTTATCCCCGAAGGGGTAGGTAGAGGTGTATTTCTACACCCACTTTTCGCCAGATATACTTTAGTCCCACGTAATAAGGGGCGAGCCTATTGCCGTACCAGGCACATTTCCAGACTCCGTGCTGCTACTGAGAATTTCGTGACAGAAAAACCCAATAACACTGCCCGACCCAGGAATCGAACCCGGGACCTCCCGATACCACGCGCACATTTATGCCGCGAAACCAACGAGGCAGTCGTTTAGGGTTTGATGTCGAGTTTTCCGTCTCTACGCAAAGATGGTATTTGCATCGTATTATCCCTTAGTCGCCTCTTACGACACCCACGGGAAGATAGGGGGTGGTGACACTTGTATTCTATGCCGTCAACCACACGGCCTATAGTAGGTACTAGATATAGATATTATATTAGATCCCCAAATTGGTGCGAGACATTAATAACATATTTACCGAACACCAAGACACGAATCTACGTGTCCGTTAAATATGATATTAAAGTCCCTCGCGAACTTGTAACAAAGGATACGTTCAGAGAGCAAGACTTGTCTTAAAAATTCTAATTTCAAACACGATAAATTGCGATGTTTGTAGTACGTCTAAAATATGTAAGCACAGTTCAATCTTATAGTTCAAGGCCTTTTCTAATGCCTATGACATTTTTATAGCCAAGCTCTTATTTACGATCATGCTGTATAGCGCCAAACGATTTTTCATTGACACTACATATACTTATCTAGTACCAATTGCCGTACCTACTTATAGGTATGTTACTCATAGGTAGGTAGGTATATGTTTCGTATTTTCTTTATATAGAGTGTGTTATAGAGAGGGATGTAGAGAAATCAAGCCAAACAAATATCTTCGCAAAGACATGTGTATGAAAGCAACCCTGAATCAACAAAGCATGTCACATTGAGTGCCTCGGGTACAATCAAAATCCATCACTTTATATGCTCTCCTTATACAAGGTTCTAAGGACGCTGAACGTGTGGTACGATTCGCAAAAGTTATCTTTTTATAGACATATATGTATAAACATCAAGGTAAGGCTGTAATAGCCTAGTGAAGATACGATTAGACTGCTGTGTAGAGGGTGTCGGGTTCAAATCCACGGCACGCACCACAGAGTTATTGCTAATATTCTGTCGACTCTGGTTAGACTAGAAGGTGGATCTTGGACTCCGAAGCGAATATCTTGGATACAACGGGGATAACGTAGAGACGATGATATATGTATAAGTATCATATGAAGGTCATTTTATTGTAAAGAAATCAACAATAGCCACATGTTCCTAAGTCCTACAGAAGGTGATACTAGTAAGACATATTTATACCGTTTTAATTTGACCAAATTTTATATTCAGGCATCCATACGGTCTATGTGAACAGCTTAGGATGCCAATGTCCAGCAGTGGACCTCTATCTGGTGATATGTAAAATGTAGTAACACAGTTTTGTAGACATAGATTGAAATATAATTTTCGAGAACAATCGCCAACATATAGGCGGATGGTCCTCCATGGCAAAACTATAAGAATTAATACTATATATAAGATTGCTACGAATATCTTAATTTCAGCCTGCAGCAAAACATTATAAAAGTCCCAACCAACAAAACCAAACTCTGTATTTATTCAAAAACAATAAGTTCAACCCTTACCGTACTCCCGCTGATCAACCGATCGCCACTCCCTAAAACGCCATTGTCCTTTACTTAAGCAAAATTTTTACACAAAGAACGCAAAGCATTGTAAATGATTTGTTTAGAACTGATAACAATGAATTATGTCACCCTCTTTGTTTTCGAGTGAGAAAATTAATTCTTCATTATACTTATAGTGGGAATCAGTTTACTTTTGGATCTCAGAATAAAATATAGCGATTTGGACGTGTGGTTTGTTTGTTTTGCTAATCGTGAGTAAACTGTCCCACTGCTGGGCACGGGCCTTGTCTTTCTAAGATAGGGTTAGGCCATAATTCACCATGCAGTGTGTGTCAAGTGCGGGTTGGGAGTCATCACATGTATTTCGAAGACACCATGCAGGTTTTCTCAGGAATAATGATGTATTGTTTCATCATTCAGAAAGCAATTAATAATGTTGTATATACCGAGGGTTTGAACCTCAGACCTGAAACCCGCCGTATAGCATACTACTCTCTCTCTCTCTGAGGCTATCGTTGCCCTTTTTGATAGGGAAGATTTTAAAATTCTTACGATTGCACGATTGGCAGAGTTACTGATGCGTGTATGGATATCTCTATTTTCGCGTTCGGATGGTCTCTGGAGTTAAATCGTAAATGCATACATACTTTTGGTATTGGCATAGGTTCATCTTATATGTGCAATTTAATGACACAATTCTATTGCATCGAATTTTAGCAAACAAAATTATTTTGGTCAGTTCATCAAACTTGCAGAATTTCGTAATCATTACGGGTATGCATTCTGGTTCTAAAATTGTAAATTTTCCATCGCCACATCCAAACTGCGAAATTAAGCGACTTTATCAATTATGCATCTAGTTCTGGCAAAAGCCTACATTCTACACTGTACTCTTATTGGTGACTACATCTAAAATTATTTTATCATTGATGTAGACGACTACATTACGGACTTTACATTCTTAAAATAACCTTCTAAACATTACCAACTTTACATTCTAAAAATAACCTAAACATTAAAACATAACTACTAAAATACGGAACCACCACAAACTTCTGAGTAATTCCGTTTTACTCTTCATCTTCGTCCATTATCTACAGATCAAAGCATACTACTTACTTGCACGTGCTAATAGAATTCCGTGCTAATGAAAACATCTACTTATCCATCAACCAAAGATCTATCTGGCAGATAGACGATGATCAGTCCGCTCGCCAGTTATTAGTCGACGTAGGAAACGGGAGTCCGTATCTGATCTGAGGTAATTAAACTGGTTGATGCACGTGGTCACGAATTTCACGATATATTCATACCTACATATAGATGTAGTACATGTCTCATTTGATGATGTAGGTACTATGTTTTGGCAGATATGTGAGCTATGTGGTTCAGGTAAGTTCTAGAAGTAAGTAGCGGTTTGCAATAATCGATTTTAAGCCTTCGCTTATTTTTTTCGCCATTAAGATGCGTTAAATAAATAATTTTGCATGAAGAACTACAAGTGTCATAAATGAATACTTAATGTAAAAATTACCGTCTTCCAATTTAATTTCTCATTCTATGATAGAACCGAAGGAAAGTACTAATTAGTAGCCTCCCAAAAAAAAATCGGCATTGGTTAATAAATGAGTTGTGAGATACAAAAAGTACAACTGAATGAGAATCACCTCCGTTTTGGAAGTCGGTTAATATCGGTATAATACGTAAAAATAGTCTAATGAAGCCGATTATTTAAGCTAAAATCAAAATTGTTAACTTTAGTTTTTACTTTAGTAAAAGCCTTTGTAATATGAACTACGTAGTGGTAAAAAATCGATTTTGTATAAAATTACTAAGAACCAGTTTCGTGGTAATTTAATACAAATTTTACAATTAATTGTCTTAATAACAACGCCAGCGCCTATCCAATTATATGTATTCAAATTCTAGACCACAGAGCAAATAGGTACAGACAGTAAACGGTGATAAAGTCTAAAATGTTTTAATGAAGATCTTTGCTGTAGGTAAGTGGAACTCAAGTTACCTTAACTTAGTTTAAAATTTCTCAGGTACTTAGTACAAAAAATAACAAGAATAATAAAATTATAATAAATGCCAAGCAACCAGAGCGTAAGCTTGCGTTTAAGGCTCGCTTCCTACGGTGCGTGGTTTTGCCAATGAAAAATAAAACTCCTCGATAGATGAGCTATCCAACGTAAAAATTATTATACGAATCGGGGCCTCAAGTTCCTCAGATTAGCACGTTCAACCATGCAAACAAACAAAGAAACTCTTCAGCTTTATTATATTATTATAGATATGAATTCGTCTCTTTTATCGTGTATGTTGCTATTGTATCAAGTTGATAGTGTTTCAATAACGGTTGCATCAATATTTTTAAAACACATATTTTATTTCTATTTTATTTATAACTTCATACACAAAACATGTATAGGCGGACTTAATGCCTGAAGCATTCTCTGCCAGTCTACCTTGGGGTGATGCAGAGATAGAACAAGGTAGGTGCAAATTGAAGTAAAAAGAAACATGACAATCCTAATAAATACTTAAAAATGAAAAACATAAATGTCCATACATAAATACTACTTAATATCAAAACAAATAATTATACTAAATACATAGAATATACATATTATAAGTACATAAATATATAATATAATAAATACGTATACATAATATATATAAATACATAAGTATATTACATACATACATACATAACGTCACGCCTTTTATCCCCGAAGGGGTAGGCAGAGGTGTATTTTTACACCCACTTTTCGCCAGATATACTTTAGTCCCACGTAATAAGGGGCGAGCCTATTGCCGTACCGGGCACATTTCCAGACTCCGTGCGGCTACTGAGAATTTCGTGACAGAAAAACCCAATAACACTGCCCGACCCAGGAATCGAACCCGGGACCTCCCGATCCCACGCGCACATTTATGCCGCGAGACCAACGAGGCAGTCGTATAGGGTTTGATGACGAGTTTTCCGTCTCTACGCAAAGATGGTATTTGCATCGTGTTATCCCTTAGTCGCCTCTTACGACACCCACGGGAAGGTAGGGGGTGGTGACACTTGTATTCTATGCCGTCAACCACACGGTAAATATATTTAAATAAATTACCTCTGAGACGATCCTGCCAGTTAGTTCAGTAAGAACTGCCGTACTTTTATTTTAAAAGTGAAGCGACTGGTGGCCATCCTGATTTCCAGAGGAAGAGCATTCCACAGAAGGATAGATTGGATAGGAAAAGATGCATGAAGGAAATCGGAGCTGTGTGAAGGGCAGAGAAGGAGTCGATTATTAGAGGAGCGTAGGGTTTTATCGTGAGTAGAAAATAGGTATTGGAAGTAAGGGGTTAGATAGGTTGGAGGGTTGGGAGACATGAGAATAGAATAAAGGGTAGTGAGAGCACGCAAACTTCGGCGTTGACGAATAGGTAACCAGTTCAAATGGGAGCGATAAGTAGACACGTGATCATACTTACGAAGATTAAAAATAAATCGAATGCAGTTATTGAGAAGACGGTCAAGTTTATTGAGGAGGTCTGCATTCAGGTCGAAATAACACACATCACCATAGTCGATAACAGGGAAAATTAAAGTATGCACCAGCATTGTCTTAGTCTTGGAAGGTAGAAAGTTTTTTAGGCGATAGAGAGCACGTAGGGTACCGGTAACTTTTTCGCTAACGTTCGACACCTGTGCACGCCAGTTGAAAGTGGAGTCAATATGTAAGCCTAGGTCTTTGACAGTTACAGAGTATTCAATAATTGAACCATTATATGTTACTGGCGGCAGTGTAGTTGTATCAACTTTGTTCAGGATTCTCTGACTACCTACAATAATTGCCTGACATTTAGACGGGTTAACAGTAAGACCAAAAGAATTAGACCAGTTATATAAATAATCTAAGTCTCTGTTAATGCTCTCAATAGCAGAAGGTAAATCTTCTACACTGGCTTGAGCATAAAGCTACAAGTCATCGGCATACAAATGATAAGCGCATTGAAGATTCTTTGTTAGGAGATTGATAAATATTGAAAGTAACAAAGGAGAGAGAATACCGCCTTGTGGCACGCCAGAATCGATTTGACACCAACTTGATGAAGATTCGTCAACGTGTACAGACTGCTGGCGTCCACGAAGATAAGACGAGAACCATTCCAGTGCCTTAGACGAGACCATAAGGTGGGAAAGGATAGCTAGAAGGATGTCGTGACTGACGGTATTAAAGGCATTAGAGAAGTCCACCAAAGCCAACACAGTGACTTTGGTTTACTCCATGCCCGTCCTAATATCGCCAGTCACTTTTAGGAGCGCGGAAACAGTGCTGTGGCCAGGCCTGAAACCAGATTGAAACACACTTAGAAGGTTATTTGAAAAGATATGGCGAGATAGCTGTTTCTGGACACTGGCCTCCAGCACTTTAGACAGGAAAGGTAGGATAGAAATGGGGCGGAAGTCACTGGACCGGGAAGGATTTTGGATCTTAGGCAAAGGTGTGACAAAGGCTTTGAGCCATAAGTCAGGGAAGGTACCGGCTTCCATGGAAAAATTAACAATGTGGGTAATCGCTGGGAGAAGGTGTTCTAGGATGGTGATAATCACGCGGCGACTGATATGATCCCAGCCCACTGCATTGGATTTGATGGAGAGGATAATCCTTTTAATCTCGTCCGGTGCCACGGGAGAAAACCTAAAAGACTCAATGTCGGGACAGGGCAAATTAGCCAGATAGTCGAGCGTGACTCATTTGGTTTGATGATCTAGCGTTGTAGTGGTGGAGAAATGTCGATTAATATCATCCAAACCAATTGTGCCCAGGAATTCGACACGTCGCTTTTTGCCAATGCCTAGCGTCCCAAGGAACTTCCAGACATTGGCGGGGGAAGAGCAGGTAATGTTATCAAGAATATGTCGGCGTTTAGCGTTGCGTATCATTTGGTTGCAGCGATTCCTTGCAGCCTTATAGAATGCCCAGTTGTCATCACATCTGTCCTTGCGAAATTTACGAAAAGCCCGGTCCCTACGTCTCATCGCCATTCGAACCCCTCTCGTGAGCCACGGTGCTGAAGGACGCTTTAATTTAACACGCCTAACAGGGGCATGAACGTCGTATAGACCGATAATATTATTATTAAAAGCATTGACTTTGGCGTCCAGCGTGGCGGCCTGAAATACGTTATCCCAGTTAATTAATGAGGCATCCCGGCATAACTTTTCTGCATCCATACGACCAAAACAACGCCTATGCACAACTTTAGGAGCAGGTTTGGGAGGTTTTAGGATATAGGAAAGGAAGATGAGGTCATGATGGGAAAATGCAGGTGCAGAGTGTTGACCGTGAGAGGAGACAAGGGTGGGATCAGAGGTTAGGATCAAGTCAAGCCAAGTATCGTCCCCCAGTACATTGTGATGTGTGGCTTGCAGGGGTAGAATATGAAGACTGGCTGACTTGACTATGTCGAGGAGTTTGGAGGATCTATGGGAATAGGGAGAAAGGAGATCGGTGTTGAAATCTCCCATGATGATGTGATGAGAATATTCCGACCCTAAAGATTTCAGTCTCTCTTCGAGACTGGAGAAATAGTTAACGGACGGAGGACAGTAGACGACGCCTAGAACCAGTTTTGACCCTTTGACACAGATTTCAATAAACAGATACTCCGCCGACGAACAATCGCTAGTAGAAGACGAAAAAAGAATTTTATAGGGAAAATAGCTGCGAAGATAAATAGCGACACCACCCCCTCTCCGGTCGGCCCGATCATTACGAATCAGAACGAAGCCAGGGTGGTGGTAAGAAGTAGAAGAAAGATGTGGCTTTAACCAACTCTCCGAAATCAGGACGGCATGAACATTAGCAGCGCTGAAAGCCTCAAAGAAATCGCTGTAATGGCTTGGTATGCTCTGCACATTTATATGACACACATTAAAATTATTTTGGCAACGATCAAAAGTTTTCTGTACAGTATCTCCCAGTGTATCAGTCAGTGAATGGAAGCTTTCATCAAGAGATACAGTATCAGAATCACTGGCAGAATGAAAGGTATCATCGTCAGAAGGCATAAAATATTAAAGTTTATAAGAATATATACTTAGATAAAATAAAATAATACAATTATAAATAATATATGATAAATAAAATAATATACCTATATAAGATATAACTAAATTTTCGTGCTGATTCGGTGCAAATATTTCATCTCTGCACCACCCGCCAGCCGATGCACACATAATAACTAAACGTACTTAATTCAACAGCAAAACAGAAGTTTAAAAATCAAAACAATTTCTGAACGTATTCAATATTTGACGTACGTCATATCAAAGTGACAACTGACAATGAGTACAATGACAACTGCGGTAAAATAGTTAATTACTGACTTCAAAACAAACTAATCTAAATATAAAAGTTAATATGAAAGTGGGTAAATTAAGTTAATGCAACGTATGGAAAGAGTATATATAATATATAACGATAACACTTATCAATAAAAGCCAATACCTATCAAAATAGACAACAAGGT